>JASJUZ010000235.1:0-406389 GCA_037159825.1 Tupiocoris notatus | reverse complement strand
ATTATTATTTTTTTTTGTTTTGATCGAATTTAATTTATGGATTACTGCTTGTATTTTTATATTAAGTTTTGAAATTCCTAGATAAAGCAGATATTTCACTGATATGTGTACAGTTTATGTACTGTAATATATTTGCACAAAAATAATGTCTAGCCTCCACTTTCGCAAAAAAAAATTCCCATTGTTGGATATTGGTATCAACCCAATATCAAATAGGAAACTAAGTCAGTTGGGGTTGACACACGCATGAGTAGATAGCCGATGTTTTCACAATTATTATCCCGATTGAATTTTACAATCGATCCCGGTAATCCTCATTTTTCTAACATTTGGCAGGTCCTTTTCCTGCGTAATTACGCTGCTGAAAATATCATCAGAATCAAAAACATTAATTTTCTCCCGAAACAACCTCATTTTTCAAACAGACACAACAGCGTTCCCAAGTATCCGCAAATCGAAGGGATACAGCATTTTCGAGGCCAGACGCTTCACAGCCACGACTACAGGGAGCCCGACGGATTCCGGAACCAGCGTGTCCTTATCGTCGGAGCTGGACCTTCCGGCCTTGACATCACATTCGATTTATCTGCTGTCTCTGATCATGTGAGAGCTCTTACTATATCTTTCGACAGCTCTAATTAACGACCTCGTATATCATTGCCACGAATAAAAATAGATACTGCGGTCGAGAAGATAATTGGCCTGTTTTTGGCTATTTTCGATCGAAAGTAGGAATATTCAGCACGATGTTTGCAAAAATATTTATTCGCATAAACAATATTAATAATTTGTGTGAAGTTGTTCCTTTGAAAATATTGTCAAATCTATAATTAAATTTTTCCGTGGGGTGTGATGGGGAGAGAAACAAGGCGACTCATTCTCCAATTCTTATTTACTGGTCGAGCACTTTCACCCATTCGGCTTCCTTGGTCCGCAGCGTGTCACCTGGTTTTTCTTCCCCTCACACCTTCAGGGCATAAAAAATACGACGATAAGGAAAAATATAATTAGATTGTATCATTTGGGTATCAGGTAGTGCTAAGCCATCACACAAACTACGCAGGCCAAGTCGGTTTCCCACCTCACGTCGTCTTGAAGCCGGACATCACAAAGATTTTGAGAGATGGCTCAATTTTGTTCGCAGACGGTACCACAATGGAGTTTGACGTCATTATGTACTGCACAGGTGGGAATAGTTCATTCGGCTCAAATTTCTATAATTTAAAAAAATCGATAAAATATACATTCTGCTGCATTACGGTTGTAGAGCTCGATGTCAAATAAAATGATGGGTTATCGTCTCAAATATACATCAAAAGATTTTATTTCTACTATAATCGAACTATTCTGTTCTTCCTAGGTTATGAATACACGTTCCCCTTCTTATCGGAGAGCTGTGGAATTCAGTCCCGGGACAAATACGTCACTCCATTGTACAAAAGATGCATCAATATAAATCATCCAACAATGGTGATTTTAGGAGTTCTGCGACATTGCCCCATTTTCTACATGTGCGATCTGCAAGTACGTTTTTCTTTTCAGATAGAATTATTTATTCATCTTCAAGGTTTTTATGTTCGTGCAAGATACTAATCGGTATATTAGGTGAGATATTTTCTTCAGACGCTTCTCCGTCCAGAAGTGATCCCTAGCAAAGAAAAAATGCTAACAGAGTTGGCATCCGAAGAGCAAGAGCTGGCTAAAGCGGGGCGAAAGAAAAGCGATTGGAACAATCTTGGTGAAGATAATGCTAAGTACATGGAAGACATTTGCAAAGTCGCCGGTGTCCCTCCGATGCCACCAATACTTCTCCGTATTTACATGCATGGGTACAAAATGATCTTCACCGACTTCAAAACGTTCAGGTACTCATTCCTAAAAGACCCAATTCGAATTGAAACACTGGATTAATGTTATAAGTGTAGAATTTCGGAACATTTATGGTGGATTTCACCAAAAAAACTGAGTTGGAGTTAGCCTAGATTCAGCTGAACGGGCAACGCCAACATGCAATGTCTAAGGCTAACTTCTACTTTTTTTTTTTTTTTTTTGTTTATTGCTCAATAACAAACCATTGTAATTACCCGGAAAAAAATTCTAACCGTACGCCGTAATCCGTCAAAACTTTTCTGACGAAAGTATAAAAGCTAGGTTCTTGAAATTTTCACCAAAAATCAATCTTGGCTGACCATGGCTCCATTCTTCAACCAAATCGCTACCTCAATTTTAAGGGTATTTTGGGGGTTTTGAGGTGGAGAAAATGTTTTCCAACGTTTTTCAGTAAAAAGGTGTATTTGGTTTCCAGTTTGGAAAAATTCCAATCAAGTCAGAATTCGAAAAAATTCAATAAAATAACCATTATAATATGATATATTGAAAAACAGTTATTTCTGTCGTTACCAATCCTCGTAAAAACTCCAAGATGAATCAGGTAGCTCTAATATTTTGGTTCATATCATTTGATTTTATTCTTTATACAGGAACAAATTCTACAAAATCGTCGACCAAAACAACTTTTCCGTCGTCGATCTGCGTGAAGTTAATGCTCGACCAGTCGTCAGAATTCACGAAAACCCGTCGTGCAGATGTGGCGCTCTCATTTGAATGAAACAATGTAATGACTTGCTTTGCAGCTACTTGGTACCAGTTGAACTTTAGTATTAATCAGTTATGAATAGAATAAGTAAAGTAAACCGTAGAATAAATTATTGGACAATGCATAGAATAAGGGCAATCAAATACCATATCTCTTCCGGACTGCTTTTCGATATCCAATTAAAAAAATACGAGTATTTGAGCCCGACCCCCAATGTACATATAAATATTATATACATATATATTTCGATACATTGTATCGTTTGCTTCGATCGTGGAACATAGAGAGGTGAACTGAACAATCATTATAGCTAGTTGTTGAAGAAAGAGCGCCAAGATTTTACTCAAGAAAAATGTCATTTCAGTAATTTGATCAACAGTTTGTGAAGTACGTTTTCTTCTATACATTTACATTACTTACTTATTATCTACTTATTTTTACTTACAATTCTTTTTCATTTACTACTTTCTTCTTTTTTCATTACATTAACCATGGTATAAATAAAAAATGAACATTCTATGCACTGATATGCATACATGCTTATAAAGTGATTCGGTCGTAATTCGGTGATTAAACTGCGCATTTCTACGTAGAATGAGATTCACTGAATGTAGGTATGTATTCGTACTTATCATGCGATTGTCGAAATTTATTCGTAATCCGGTGAATACTTCCATGCATTTGGAATAAACCTTATACGCGTTAGATTGAACGCAAACCGTTTTAATTTAACATCAATTTGATTACCTTATTTAGAATTGGTTCAGTTACCACCTATAAATGAGTAAAAAAGATTTTCTCTCTCCAATATTTATAATCGCCTAAAATATTAATCTCTGCATTTTGTCTAAGGAAAATCGAAGGTAAAGAATGCGGTGAAATGTAGAAACTATCAACTTGAGTTCGTGAAATAATCTTGATTGACAGTCAAGATTAGAATTTCTTATTTCGAATCTCTGATTTTCCTAATATAATAAAGTACCTATTCATAAGATGCTACAGGCATTTCAAGGATGAATAGTTTTTTTAGAATAGATTTTCTTAGGATTTATTAGGATAGAAGCATTTACATTCTTAATATCTCGTTGAACGATTTGCCCTTTCTCAACGACAAAAAGCTCGTCGATTGCTCAACGATAGACCATCCGAACTTCTGAGGCGACAGCGCGTCTTGCTGGCGCGTCTATTTCGGACGATCGAACTCAACAAACTAGCCACAACTGCGGACAGAATTTGCGAGTGCAATCCGTCGATTGAAGCGATCTCCCGCGTCAGCCAAGGAGTATCCTCTCAAAGGATGAAAATGAACCCGTTCTCAGCGCGCTTGTTCAACAACTTTCTGTGGTGACTACTTCGGCCACGCAAGTTTCTGCGATCAGTCGTCAAGACTTTCGTACTTGACCGCGGCAACCCGCTCGACGAACTCGAATCATTTCGCAATCGAGAATCATTACGAGACTACTTCTTGGTTGAGTCGTCGCATCTCTCATTGTATTGGGTAGGTGAGGGGGAGAAGAACCAGGCGACATATTCTCCGATTTTTTATTTTCCGGCCGAGCACTTTCGCCCCTTCGGGCATCCTCAGGGCGATGTGGAACCATAGGTTACCACAGCCAACGCTGGCTGTGGTAACCTATGGTTCCACATCGCCCTGAGGATGCCCGAAGGGGGCGAAAGTGCTCGGCCGGAAAATAAAAAATCGGAGAATATGTCGCCTGGTTCTTCTCCCCCTCACCTACCCAATACAATTACGAGACTATTTCGACCGATGCTGGTATCATCGTATGTTAGGAGACAACGCTCGTACCGGTCGTCAGCAGTGCTCTCGTAACCAGGAGCATTCGTAAACCTAGTTTGGCCGAACATGGCGATGGGGCATAGTTCAAGCCATATCATTTCCATTCATCCACGATAAGGTCGCCAACTTGAAATTACATATCGACACAGGCCTCAGAAATGTCCGCCTACTGCACCTGACCGATAAAATCTGAGTAGACGAGTTTTGCACGCTGCTAATGGTTCCAAAATTGAAACATACGGACAGAAAACAATTTTGGTATGTTTAAATTTCGTCTAGTGACGCCACACTCCATTTAAAAGCAACTACTACTGCTTGAATGTTAGGTTTCATGCATATGGTTATTATTATGCCTCAGGCTTGTATTTATTATACATTTCTGTTGTTACATTTTCTTACGACAAACCGGATACTGTGCAATAAAGTCTTCATTTATGCTTATCATTCTTTTCTGTACCTGCTCACCAAATATTTTCTAGTTTGTTCATCCTGATATAAAAAAAAAAAAAAGAAAAAAAAGTGGTCTGTATTGATTGAATTGCACTCCCAGTTTATATAAGTTATTTATTTACCTGGGCAATATTTGTTTTCAATATTTTGTCAAGAAACAAAATTTGCTTATCCCAGATACTCCTGAATATATATATTTTTTCTTTTCAATTCTAGTTAACATTTAATCATTGGGATGCTAATGGACAGGGAAAAAATATTTCAATATTTCATACCATTGGTCCTATAATTCCCTGAAGAAGCCCGAACGAGCGAAAGTACTCGGCGTAATAAAAAGGAAAAAAATGGAGAAGAGGTCGTCTCATTATTTTCCCCCTGCAGAAATGGTTTATTATTGAATAATAAACCAAAAACCTATCATAATAGCAATTTATCTACTCTGTTCAAACTTCACCATAATAATATCGAAACTCTTGAGAAGAATAATTCCGCAATATTCCTTGAAAATACTGAGTAAAAATGCTCTATTTATATTTGAGCCTGAGGAAGTATCGATCGCGATACCGTACAATCGGAAAATCCTATCCGGCGTCCGCTCTACTCCTTAATCATCGGTATAGGCAACGCCTTCAACTGCAGCTATGTATTGCGGGTCCTGCTGTATTTCATATGAAGGCGCACGTAACGATTTATTTCCCTCCGCTGACTGAGCGTTTCGGTCGAATTTTTGGGACAACGTGGATCCTCTTGAATAACTTTAAGACTTTTAGAAATGTGTAATTGTCGTTTTTTATTAATTATTTGGTGGCTAGAGGTAGAAAAACCTATCACAATAGCAATTTTTCTACTCTGTTCAAACTTCACCATAATAATATCGAAACTCTTGAGAAGAATAATTCCTCAATATTTCTTGAAAATACCGAGTAAATGCTCGATTTATATTTGAGACTGAGGAAGTATCGATAGCGATACCGTACAGGCTGAAAATCCTAACCAGCGTCCGCTCGACGCCTTAATCATCGGCATAGGCAACGCCTGCAACTGCAGCTATGTATTGCGGGTACTGCTGTATTTCATATGAAGGCGCACGTAACGATTTATTTCCCTCCGGTGACCCAGCGTTTCGGTCGAATTTAAATTTTATGGACATCGTAGATCCTCGTGAATAATTTTAAGACTTTTAGAAATTTTTAATTCTCGGTTTTTATTAATTACTTGGTGGCTAGAGACAGAAAAAAAAACTATCATACCTAATAGCAATTTTTCTACAATTAGTTTCTTCGTTATAATATACTTTTTTTCATACATCAATTATTCGGTATTTAGCATATTTTTTGAACCTTTAATGATCCTAAATTTTGGTTTATTATTCAATAATTAACCATTGTAATCGCCCTAGAAAAAAATTTTATAACCCGCCCTCGAAATTTGATGTTTCACGTTTCAAGGCATGTAGAATCTGAATATCCAATAAAAAAAATTATGTCTGTCCGCCGTACGCCGTCAACACTTTTCCGGCCAAACCATAATAGCTAAATTTTTGAAATTTTCACCAAAAATCAATCTCGGTCATACGACGGCCCAATTCTTGAACCAACTTGCTACCTCATCTACCTCTGCTACCTCTTGTTACCTATTCTAAGGGTATTTTTGGGGGGTTTTGAGGGGGAGAAAATTCATATTTTCCAAGGTTTTTCAGAAAAAGGTGTACGTAGTATCAAATTATACAGATTTTTGGACGCTGAATCGAATGAGACCATCGCGGGGTCGATAGCTTCATTGGTTCTCGAGTTATCACAGCTTTTGTGACGAATTTGGGAGATTTTCAGAAATTTGACATGAGGGTATAACTCGAGAGTTCTTGGAGCTATAAAAATCGTTCTATACTCATTGGAATGGTCGTCAAACACTCTCTCCAGCTGTACCGTTAGGCAAAAAATTTAGTTTTTAATTAGGAAAATAAGAAAAATAACATTCTTTTTGTAGGTTGAGGGGGAGAAAAACGAGGCGACCTCTTCTCCATTCTTTTTTTATTATTCAGCCGAGTACTTTCGCCCGTTCGGGCTTCTTCAGGGCATTATAGGACCAAGGGTACCTATGGCCTAAGGAGAAAAATAAAATTGATTAAAATTACAATAGTTCCCGGGGGTTGTGAGGTAGAGAAAAACCAGGCGACTCATTCTCCAATTCTTTATTAGCTGGCCGAGCACTTTCGCCCATTCGGGCATCCTCAGGGCGACGTGGAGCCATAGGGTCGATCGAGCCCACCTTGTCATTTATACACCTTGCGCGCAGGTGAACACATTCTCCGCGAATAGTGGAACTTCGTGTTATATCTTTATTCCTTCACAAGTAGATGATGATGGTCGTGGGCTATCGATGTTTCAGAATCGTCGATGTATCGTTGTCATGCTATGCCAGAAGGATAGCTGCCACAATGGGGGACTGCGATAGACTGACCTTGAATGAGCTAAAACGAGAGAATGATTACAAACTTCCTCTTCCCGATAAGGAGGAAGGAACAGCTTTCTAAAATCAAATTGTCTCTCAATTGTCTTCCTACTTTTACGACCAATATTACTAAATTCACCGTTTATGGTTCAGCGATTGCCGTATGTGGAGCCCTTCGCGTCGACCAATCGGAAACACCGTCCGTCGTTTGAACTATATTCAACAGGTTGGAGTTGAATTATTTTCTGCTACTATTCTCCTGTTGATGGTAACAAATTCTTCTATATTAAAAGTTCGTGTATGATCGCATATAAATTGACGTTCAATAATAGTTAATATAGATAATTAAATGACAAAAATAGGAAGTTGTGGAGGAGATGGTTGGAAAACCGTTGTGCGCAAATGGGTAAATGTATTATTTTTTTTGTTTCAACAGTTTTTACCAATCTTAAAAGGCGAATCGTCGTCGGAAAGTACTTACTTAAGGTACTTTTATTCTCAAACTGAGTAGACCGTTTTTTAACTCATGAGCACCTCAATTTCATTTTGAATATTATATTAACGTGTAGTCTAGTGAAACAGGTGATTGCCTGTATTTTATCACCGAGGACAATTCCTCTTCCGTTCTTAATCGTTACCAAAATCTACTTTGCAGATCATAAAAATAATGAAATTATAATAATAGTAGGTAAAAGAAATGAAAAACGCTGCAAATTGAGCCATAGACAATCCAGTCTAGTGAGACAGGTGATTCCCTGTATTTTGTCACCGAGGACAATTCCTCTTCCGTTCTTAATGGTTACCAAAATCTACTTTGCAGATCATAATAAATAATAAAATAAAAATAAAATAAATAAATAAAATAAAAAACGCCGCGTAGTGGTGTATTATTCCTTTGCTTCAATAATGATTCAAGTTATCCACTTGTGATGATAACTCGTCCCTACATTATTTGTGAACGTGAAAGAAACTAAGTAGCAATTACGGTAATTTTAGTCATTCTTATTTTTCTCAATTTTCCCGATTAAGTTTTTTTGCTATCAGTACAGCTGAAGAGCGTTTGGCGACCATTCCAACTTGTACAGAACGACTTTTATAGCTCCTACAATAAATTCTTGATTTACACCTTACGCCAAGTTGCTGAAAAATCTGAAAAAATCAACACGACAGCTGCCATCGACCCCTCGATGGCCTCATTCTATTCAGCGTCCAAAAATCTATTGAAATTGATACCAAATACACATTTGTCTGAAAAATCTTGGAAAATATGAATTTTACCCCACTCAAACTCTCCTAAAAATACCCTTAAAATGTAGGTAGCGAATTATCGAATGAATGCCTATTGTCAAACTACTCTTGCCTATGAGTCAAAGATTTGTGCCAGAAGCCATAATTACATCAGCTACTTTTTTTTGCAGAGTTGATGGCAGAGAACGGTGAGATAATCAAACAATTGAGCATCCAGGAGATCCAGCAAAATGACGAAATTGAAGTAAATTTGATTCCAGAAAAAAAGGGCTTGTTCATCAAACATGTTGAATACGTAGTTGTTAGCCAGGTTGGTATTTTGAATGTTGTGCACAGAGTGTTGGGACACACGAGTAGTTTATTAAAATTGTCCCTCAAGGTTACCTCTTCTAATTTTGGAAGCCATTATTTTCTCTAGAAGTTTGTAAAAAAAAGAAGATTTTCACCGTTTTGCAGAGGTTTTCATCTCAGGTCTACCGAAGGTACAATGATTTCTCCACATTCCACGAACTTCTGCTCAGCCGATTTCCCTACAGGCTCATACCAAAACTACCACCTAAGAAAATTGTTGGAGGTGAGCAGTTTGGGATCATTCTGATTTTTATTTCACCTTTTGTAGTTACTTGTTTGGAATTTCGTTCAAGATAAATTATTTTCAAATCTAGGAATGAAATTAGTGGGTAGCTCTACTTTGCTTAGTTAGGGAATACCGAAGAAATAAAAAGGGTATGCAAGTATACATAGAGTAGGAACTTACTGAATTCTAATTAAAAATTTTATAATTTCAGTGTTTCCAAGTGACTCGAATTTTCTCGAAAATAGGCGAAAAGGACTTCAAAGATGGCTCACTCTGGTCGCCCGACATCCAGTCATCAAGGAGGATGCTCTGCTCAGTTTCTTTTTGACACAAACCTTCACTGATTTGTCGTCAAAAATGAAAGATATATTCAAAAGTATTCCAGATGAATTTACTACATCAGATCTAGCTGCTAAGGCTAAGGTTGGTAGATATTCAATGGCTCGAAAACACAAATAATTATTAATTGATTCTATCATCTAGGTATTCGATATTTTGACAACGTTTCTAGCGAGTCATTCGTTTTTAGGATTTGGTTCCATCCAACAGCACCAGCGATTTCGCCACAAGCAGGGAACAGATTCGTATTATTCACCATGGAGTCCAAAAGATGAAACTCATCGCAGACCAGATTTCCCTCCGTTCACAAAGGTGATTTCCGCTGTAGAAATTATCAATTAGATTTTTCCGCTAAGCTTCATTGATCTTCTTTACTGTTGTTGTCCTTGGTGAGAATTAGGTGATGTGCCGTGCTCTCAAGGAATATCTTCGAAGATATTACGACTTACATCCTAAATGAGATTTAAAGTCCTTTACATCCTTTTAGAACTTAACAGAGCAATTTTAAGAGAACAGAAGTGTATTTTATGCAGGTATGCAGCTGATATGGAAGATCTAGGAAATACATTGACAGATCTGGCTTTGGACAGCGTTGGTCGAACAACTTGGGGCACTGGCGGTAACAACAGCTGGTCAGAAATTCGACGGGGTTTCAGTATTATCTCCAAGTAAGCAAAAATACCGTGCTAATTGAAATCGGCTACAAATGTTTAAAATTATCACAATATTGCTGCCCAGCATTTGCAAGTATTGCCAAACATAATGAATGTACAAGCTGGTGGTCGCTGAGAAGGCTTGTGCATTGTCTTCTTGCACATTATAGTAGAGTAATGAGTAGTTTGAATAGTGACTTGCAAATCTAGAATAGGTGATTGCTGGGGGAGTTTTCCATTCTTTTCTTCATTCGCTGAGATGTGTCGCCCATCCGGGCATCTTCAGGGCTGCATGGGTCCTTCAGGTAGTGTAAGACCGGTCGTAGCCCTGAAGATGCCTGGATGGACGGCAGATCTCAGCCAATAAAGAAAAGAATGGAGAAAGTGTAGCCAAGTTCATCTCTCAGTCACCACAGCAATCGCGTCGAAAATGCGACAAACAAAAACCCAGAATAGCATTCATCTTACTGCAATGCCTGATTGCCGTAACTCGCGTGCTCTTCAATTTCAGGGAGTTTTCGTCTCTTTCAAGCAAAGCAAAAGAGCAAAGCCTGATTGAGGAGGAGGAAGTATGCGAGCGGTTGCACATACTGCTCGAAGTGCTCACTGGTCATCAAGATTTGTGTGAGCGAGTGGAGAAGGGTGTCTCTCACGACCATCAGGTTGCTCTGTCAAGAATGATGACACTGAAGAAGCGTCAGATTCAAGGCGTACTTAAAGGCAGTGACGTGAGTATTCTTTTCTACTGATTCTTTGAGGAATGTGTGCACCATTAGTAAGAATCGATCAAGCTTTAACACATTCAGTGCGGCCGTCCTGGATCCGAGCCATCTTCTATTTTTGTTATACGATCGTATGACGTTCCTGCACGGATTATCGACTCAGTTTTTATCCTTAGGAGGGCTGGAGGGTCACTGAAGTGTAAACCTATTCTCAGATCTAATTTTCGCAGCATTATTATTAGGAAATAATTGGGTTTAAATTTAACCGGTATTTAATGCAGGTTGGCTGGAATTTTTCCAATTAGTAATCCGCAGTGAATGTGTTAATCGACTGTAATGTCAATGTTACAATGGTCCTCATGTTGTTGCAACAGTGTAGTACATGTCGATATTTTTGGAATTTCCATTCCAGGCAGCATCGGTGGCTACTTTGGAGAATCGAATGCTGCAACAAGAGACTGTGATAGCTTCGGTTGAACTACGTACAGCCTTTTCATTGTATTGCGTTAGAACGGAGACTGCCCTTGTCCATGTTTATTTAGAAACGTTGGCCGAAATACTCAACAGTTTGGTGTCCGTCCAAATTACATCACATTCAGAGGTAATGACACGTTGATTATTCCATTTATGTTGCATTCAGCTCTGCAATAAGCTTACCGTCCTTTATATATTTTCTAGCTGGCCCAAGTGTGGAAAGTTATTCAACCTACCGTCGTCAATTGTCTCCCGAAGAAATAATCAGTTCTAAATAGCGTACGAATAACGAAGCAATCTCATTTCTTCACAAAAAGCTGTTACAGTATTCGATGTGATGACTGGGTGAAGGATAAATTACTGCCTAGGTGTGAAAATCAGAATATATAAGTGTACATACTGTTATGGCGAATGAGACTACTAGATATTTTTTGAGAAACATTTAGTTCCTGTGAAACATGATGTGCCTTTATGCAAACGTCTTCCATAAAACTAAAACTAAAAAACTTTGTCTCCATTTAACTATCAACAAGTAATAGCAGAGAGTGTTTTTATGTTTTCTTCATATTTTAATTTTATGTCAATGAAAAAAAAATTAATTAATTTCATGAAGCAACCACTTGATATTGAAGATTGACTTTTACTTGATTCCCGATGACCAATATTGGTCTATAATTGTTTTTTCTACTACAGGTTACTTTATATGTAGTAATAATTATAAATATTTGCGTTGGTAAATAAATATTGACTGTTAAAACGCGAAACATGACTAGTGCCTTGGTGTTAAAACACGCTAATAACATTCCATGATAAGAAACGTTCCTATCCTTGTATCACTATTGATATCTAACCGACGGTTTTATTATGTGGATGGATACTTCAATTATATGCATTATTTTTTGTAATTTATCTACAAGATGTATCAGTTAGGTGTGGTTATGATCGAACTGAGAAATGAATAGTTCGGCTTTATTGAACCTTTACAGGAACTAGCAATAACTAGTTGTATCGCCTCAATCCAGCAATAGCGAGATACCAGAAAATAAGATATTATATTATGCTCGTATTTTTATAAGTAAAATGAATTTCCCTGAAAATTTGTTAAATAAAAACGTATATATTTTAATCGGTGTGCAGTTTGCTCCTATTATACCCAAATAATAAAATGGATGGGTACATGCGAAGAACGTAAGCTACAACTTATTGCTTTATTACAATATTACAAATTTAAATAATAACTTTCGAATACAATTGATAGATAAATGAACGTTTAAAAATCGATTCATGCCCTGACCAACATTTCATTTCCTATTCTAAACAAGCGGGGCGAAATTCGCACTGACCAGTGAATCCACGGAAATTTTAAAAATTATTATTTGAGCCATTCGAATGTAATAATTGACAAACGAAATTTTAAAAACTATTCAACTTCAGATGCTTCGCTTATTACTTCGTGTATTTCTCCATAATTATCGAATCAATGGTTCATTAATTGCAAATGAATTTTTCATCGGTAAACAGATAAAAAAATACTTAGGCGTTCGAATGTGAATGAAAAGAAGGCCGTTTTCGTTAGTTCGTTTATTCCTACCTTACAAATGCGTTAATTGAATTTCAATATTGAACATTACAGCATAATAATTATGACACGATTCAAATTTTATATAAAAACTGTACACCGCAGTACCAATTTAAATATAATATTATAATTAGAGCTTCTCTCTTATCATTCAACAACTAACAAAGAAAAGCCCAAAATACTAAGGCATCTTGGCTCGACTAAAAAAGAAACAAGAAAAAAAAATTGGGCCGCGACTATTTTCATTAGGTTATATAATAATGTATAATAAATAGGTAGGTACAACAAACACGTTGGTAATTGAAATAACGGAATTCATAAGAACCCGGCTCAAATAGGGAATGTAAAAAAGATTAAATTCTCTCCGAAGATTAAATTGACTTCACAGAGCTCAAATTGGAAAACGAAGTAGAAAATTGCATCCATGTCACCGCGTGCAAATTTAGCGGGATTTTTAATCAACCGAGACAAAAAAATTGATATTGAAAAAACTGGAGTGGTATTAAAAAAGAAACAGCTTTTTGTACATTGTGGTTTAGATGTTTTTTTTACAAGGCCTTTAAATTGGTGAATGTTGTACGTCGGCCGATTGTTATTATACAACGTTGTACGGTGGTAGTACGTTTAAGTACATTGGCGGGCGGTTCGAACGAACAAGAGAGGAGCTGAATTGGCACAAACGGCTTCTAGGTGAGCGGCTCAACGTTTGTGAGACGCATCTTCGACGATTTGGCCGCTTGTAGGCAATTCACGGCTGAGAAAAGACAATAATTATTACAAGAGATTAGACGTTGATATGGAAGCGGTTTGCAAGCGAGAAGTTAAAACTTGCTACATGATATTGAAATTATATTAGAGCATGGAAATGAGCTGAATTCACACGCCGGCAGGGAACAGAAAGAAAGGGCTACTGATAGGTCAAAAATTGATAAGTTCAAAGAACATTCTTCTTCTCCATGTTTGGTTGGCAAATGAATCAAGCTAAAAAATATTAGCCGAGTCTGGCGACTGGCAGAGTACCTGACTCCTGGCGCTACTTGCGCCTCGAGCCTATGAATGTAGAAGCACAACCGATTTCAGATGAGTGGCACATCATAGTCTTCCACTGGGGAAGAGAAAGGTTCGAAACCCCAGCTTGCGCTACAAAATTGTTATTCTTTTTGGTAGTTTCTATGCAGTTTGTTTTTCTTTCATTAGGATAAAAGCGAATAAGTTAGTCGAATTCTGAATTATGTGTCAAGTTTAAATTTTAAAATATTTTTCATTTCATTTATTCAGGACATAATATCTAATAGCTGAATTTTGGAATTTTTATTTTTATTATTATTTTTATTTTATTTTATTATTATTACTTTTTTTTTGCTGTGCTCTTTTTGAATGCCTTGTACGCACTTGAGGTGCAAGAACGCGCTAGTTGCAGATCAGTATCCAGACTCTGCTGAAAATATTTTCCTATGCCAACAGAAGAGCCGATCTTTTAACATGCTGCAAAGATCAACATTTTGAACATTTTGCAGCTGGGCATCAGAATTGTGGAAAATGAACTAAATATTTTATCTAATTAAGAACGTTTGGAGTGCCTTCAACTTGAGCATGATTTCAAATTACCTAAAAAAGATATTATAGAGAAATTTTTGTGCAGTTCAACTGCTGATTAGATGACCTGCCGCCTTGAACTGTTAGTGATCCATTCTACAAGTTAGACTAACTACAGACGAGCTGAAGTTGTATAATGCAGTCTGCAATCATGTTACATAATTTTCTATATATTAATCAGTTGTTAATAGCTAAAATACAATTATAGCAAGCAACAAGTAAGTATATCAGCTACACTTCAGATCGATAGATTACAGAACAATGAAGTATCATTGCTTCTTTGAGGAGGAGGAAATGAGGTGGGGCTTCAATACCGAGGAAGTTTAGAAGTAAAATAATATTTCTTCCCTTCTTTTAGTTACAAAGGTTACCTACATAGTGCTCAAGCTTTCAATAAATAAAATAATAAAATTATACTAGATTTTCTGTATATTGGGTCACACACAATACCTCCAGATTACGAGCTCTTTTTTTAAAACGATTTCTATCCCTGTTACCAACTCAAACGAATTACTGTGTGATCTATGCACACCACGGCACGGTGGTATAATTCTAGAGTTCTTGGAGCTATAAAAATCGTTCTATACTCGTTGGAATGGTCATCAAACACTCCCTTCAGCGGCAAAAAACTTAGTTTTTAATTTGAAAATGAAGAAAAATAAAAATGAAGGATTAATAGACGTTTTTGGACGATTAAAATGGTTTATTATTAAAATAATAAACTAACGTTATAGTTTGTAATGATGGGGAGATGTTCCTATTAAAAATACTATAGTTTTTGGCAAAAAACAATTTAAAATATGTCAGAGGTCAACATTTTCGGAGTTGTAATTTTCGACACCAAGTAAATGGCGAATTTCTCTTAAATCGTATTTTCTTAAAGACACTGTTAAAAAAAAAGATAAGGGAATTCCAGGATTATGGAATGGTAGTTTCTTACAGTTCTGCCTAAGTTCACCCAGATAATCTGGTCGCAGCAGTTCGTCATGGTTCTAATAAGAATGGTTTAAATAAGTTAACAGTTCGACACCTTGAGGTTGAGAAACGGCTACTAAATCGTCGATACAGACATTTTGAGTACAACCACAATCATGGAACTGTAGGCATAGGGAAGATTCCGAGATATTAAGAAAATGTCAATATTGTTTCTAGTGCCCCTCTTCACTAACTGGTCAAATTCTTTGGTCGGTTTACCAATAGAAGCAAACTCAAAAACCAAAAACTCTCATAAGGCGTTAGAGATTACTCACGAGTTTAATGCCCACTCTCTTCGGTTAAAGTTTGTTTCGGTTTACGGGTTGGAGATGTCATCACCGTCGACGGATTCGTCTGTCGTGTTGTTCAGCCCTTGCGAATCATCACCAGGTATGGAGCCCCGCTTCGAACTGCTCAGACGCGTTGAACTTAGACTGGAGATGCCACCGCCTCTTCTGCTTGCCGAAGACATCCGACACAACACACAACCTCAGATCACAATGGTGTTCTGACACCATAAGATAGGTGCAGCTTGATGCCATAGCAATGTGACTAAGTAAATTGGACTTATTAGTGGTTCATGATGAGTCCTAACATGTTCTAGTCACTAGAGCAAAATTGCTCTTCAAGTTAGAGTTTGTTTACACCGTTTATTATGAATATCTCGGATTCTAAAGGTTATATTTTACTAAAGCTCTCCGTTGTAATTAGGAGTCTCAAATCAGTTAGTTGATGAGGGGTCAGTTAAATCCATTAGACGTTAAAATGATGGATGCCAATCGTAATACTAGGAAGCACGGCAAACTCATTCTGTTTTGTGAGAAATGGTAATTTACTATAAATTGATGCAATAAAAATCGGTTAAAACGTTACAAGCACATTCAATCAAGCTTGGACATCAACGAGTCAGTAAGTGATGTCCCAGAATTATTTATTGACTGGGTCAGTAAGCTATATTAAAAAAAGAAGAGGTACCTACCATTGGAAATTACTTTGAAATTTCATCTCTCTTTTAATTTCTAAGCTATTCATTAACTTATCTATCTTAAGCAATATTTTTTGGCATTATAAATATATATTAAATTATTACTCTTGGAATATCAGAAAATAAAAATAAGAGTTTCTCAATACGGAAAATGATGCGAACATCAAGAAGCAAAACCATGGTTGTAAAGAAATTGAAATTCTATTCTTGCTAGAAATTCTATTCTTTACATTCGTTCATGATAAAAAAATCTAAAAAAAGAAAGAAAAATCGTTGTTCGATAACTACAGCAGAACGACTGTATCATCGAAAATAAATAACCACTTATGATTTTATCATTGCCTTCATTTAATAGCAAGAATAATTTGGCAATGCGAATTCATGTGGCACACTTCAGACTTCTCGTTGTGGGAAGAATTTATTCAGTGACAATAATACGTCAAGAATAGAGAGGGGCGCACCTGATTTTGTTTTTGAGGTTGTCATTTTCACGGACGAGGGACTCGTAGTTTTCACGCAAGTCCTCTAGCTCACGTTGGGCCTTGCGTTTCTGTGTCTTCTCGCGACTCATCTCCTCCTCCACGTCGTCCAAAGTTCTCTTCAAAGTTTTCACTCGGCTGTTGATCTGTAATACAATCAGAATCGAATCGATGCAGAAGTTAAATTTCAATTTCATTTTTATTTACAATTCTACCTAACTCAATTTTTTTTCTGATTTTCCAACCACAGAAATATTAAATAAAATGCTCACCTTTTCAACTTGTTCCTTATATTGATCTGCGTGTCTTCTCTCGTCATCCAGCTGCACCAGTAGATCTTTAATTTTCTTGTCAAGCTTACGGTTACCTTTCTGTAGCGCCAGCTTTTCCCTGAAAAAAAAGAGGATTTTTCATTATGAAATATTAGTTTCATGGAGTAACTATTTGAAGAAGAAGATCTCCCCTTAAATCCGTTAGAAAAACATGAACATTCAAGTCATACTTGGCTTCATTTTCAAGCTGCTCTTCAAGATTGGTAATCTTAGCTTCAAGTGATGCGTTGGCCTTGAATTTAGTACGTTGATTTGTTTCTAACTCGTTCAATTTTGCCTTCAATTCCTTATTCTGTCTTTCCAAAGAAAGTCGGGAACCTTCCAGTTTCTGAACGTTGGTCCGTTCTGTTCCAAGCTCTACGAAATAAATAAAAGTGTGATGAACAGAAAATAAATTCGAGGAAACCAGTACAATCAAATGAAGTCGATTTTTCAAGTTATTTCAGACGTTAATTGTGCCAGTTTATTCAAGCATAGTTAATCAACGGCATTAATTTAAAAACAAATCACTATAACTGGTAACACATGGGAAATTCTTACCAGCAGTGAGCTGCTCTACGTTGAGCTGAGCTTTTCTCGCTTTGTCTTGCAGTGCTTCATTGTTGCTAAGTTCTTCCTCAAGTTCCTCTTCCAGACCAGCGCATTGAGCTTCCAAACGCTTCTTCTCGTCAAGAAGATTGGATCTGAAAGTTAACAGCGGTAAAGCAAGGGTTAGAGAACTCCAACTTAATTGAGGGCATGTTCATCAATCGTAGATAAATCCGAGAAACTCTCTTGATAGCGATCGATCTCAGGTAACCTCAATGTTGGCTGTCTATTAATGCCATTTGTCTAGCTGCTAGTGCAATCAAGTAGCTAAATTTCGTTTAGTTTTTGAAACTTTGCTTTGCAGCTTTAAAGCAGCGCCGTACTTCCATGTTTGAAAATAAGACTTCAATGTAGAATCAAGAAAATTTTTTCGTTGTTGTTTTTGATAGGGCCCCATGCACAACGTTTGGACTTCGGGATCCCTGCTGTGTTGGAAGACTTTGGCGGACGTATTCGAGATTCAAGTAAAAATGATTAATTATTGCTAAAAATTTGTATCGAAATGCTAGAAAGTTCATACTGTTCTATTTTTTCCCTCATAAACGGCTGACAAGTATTTTTCAGCAGTAGGTATTCGTTGGTTGTATTACATCAAATAAATTGGCGTTTTTCTAAAAATCTTTAAAATAAGAAAAAAAGGCATTAACATGCATGCTTATATATGAAGTACCTATGTAAAAGAGTAAGTAAATTTAATTCGTGCTGATTTATATTTTTATTTATTTTACTAATATGATAGTTAAATCACTATACTTGATAATTAAATTAATGGTAACTGAAATGCGTTATTGAACATTTTAAGATCTAATAGAACTAATTGACGTTAATCAGTAGATCTAATACTATTAATCATTGACAACTTTTTCCCTCTCCTTCACTAAATTTTGCTGTGATATTGACCATTGTCAAGTGTTATTCATTGATGGTTAATATCACAGCACATTTTAGCGAAGGAGAGTGAAAAAGGTAAATTTCAATGTTTTCAGTCAGTAATTTTGGAAGAAATATTAGCATCACTGAGCCAAAATGATTACAGTGGAGTCAAAATAAGCATGATATTAATAACTATCTAGCATTTTTTATTTGGAAATTACCCAAGCAATTGATAAGTGGGCCCTGAATGAGACAACTTGAATCAAAACTTACAGGGTTTTGGAATTTTTGCTCGCCTCTTCCGCCGCTTCGTCTCTTTCAGCCTCCAGAGCCCGTCGCTGCCGTTCAGACGCCAGCAATTCCTCTTGCACTTGGATCAACTCGGTTTCAAATCCTTTCCATTTGCGCTCAGCTTCTTTTGTCGCTGCTTGCAACTCTTCTCGTCCAAGCCTGGCTTCTTCAGCATCTCTGATGGCGTCCTTGAGCTGGGCTTGAGCTTTCTTCAGCTGTTTCTGGAGATCCTCCTTGACCTTGAATCGAAGGTAAACCACAAATAAGTAGTGTTATAACTAACGAAACTATTTCAGGCTCTCGAATCTCATACAATGCATATAATTGATAATGCAAATGATTTACCTTGGTATGCATTTCAAGCTGCTGTTCGATGTCTTTGAAGTCAGCCTCAAGCTTCTTCTTGGTGGCAACAGCTGCTGTTCTCTGTTTCCGCTCATCTTCCAGTTCAGCCTCCAGATCGCGCAGTTGTTTCACAAGTGTTCGCCTCTTTTCTTCGCAAGACTCTTCCTTCGCCTTAAACACGAACCCAATGAATGTGCGGTGAATAAACAAAGGAACGGGAAACCAATAGTTAGTTCATGACAAACTAGCGTTTGCCAAGCAATTAAAATCGAATATAAGTTGTTTAAAATACAGAAAAAAAAATTAAGTTCAAAGGGCCATCACCAGCCAACGCAGACGTGCTTACCTGGAGATCCCTTTCGAACTGGGCTCGCATAGCTTGCATGTTGACTTCCAGACGCAATTTAGCATCCTCGGTCATCTGCAGTTCGTCTTCCAATTCTTCATTCTGCGATTTCTGTTCCAAAAGCTGAGACTCAAGAACCCGCTTAGCTCTTTCCAGTTCGTGCACCTAAAAATCACAGCAGCCAATTATAAGCTTCCAAATACATTCAGATTCAAAATTTCCAAGCTCACTCATATCCCTCAACTGTCAAAATAAGAATATAAGATACTATGCATAAAGTGTCGTTATAAAGAACATAAGTACTGTGTGAGATTGGAACAATCAATCATTTGCTTGATGAATTATTCAACTATTTCCAAGATACTGTGAGCTAACAAACTAATATGATACCAACTAAATTGAACACTGAATATCCGATAATCCTACCCTAATTCATAAATGGGCTCTAATTACTTGACAGCAGGTTTTGACCACCCGATGTGAAAATATGGCCTTCAAACTAAGAGTGAAAAGGTGATATAGGATTCTGAAAAACAATCATAATCCTCAAACGATTTTGTGAGGGGGCAGCTTAACTGAGAACGTCTACTATAAACAAACAAGGTAATTCGCGTTTGTAAATTTTTTACTTTCTAATTAAAAACTTTTTACACTTTTGAGACCCACAAATATGCAGATGAAAACGATCTATGAAATTATGAAGTACACAGCATGAAAATGATGAAGTACAAACGAGACAATTGATTAACCTAAATCACAACAATAGCTACACATTTAACAAATCAGTTGCATTAGAAAATGAAACGATAACGCACAATTTATCAGCTTTAGAGAAGCGAATGGAAACAGCCTAATAATTTTAAAATAAATCAAAAGGCATATTCTTAAAATGAATATAGGAGGTGGCTGGGAGCGCCAAAACAAGGCCACTACTTTGAAATTCTTGTAACAAATATGGCCTTACCTCGTCTTGGAACTTTTGTCCAATTGAAAAAGTGAGAGAAAAGAAAATTCCTATTAAAACTCGGTACAGTTGCGGAGGGTACACAAATTAATTATCATCTGAAAAGAGATTAGAGGTCGGCGGTGCTGACACATGAAAAGACCATGGGGTTGGAAGAAGGAATTATTTGTAAAAAAGGGGCTGAGCTCAGATGCAAATCAAGGTACGAAAGAATGCTTTATAAACCGATAATAGGTCACATTGGGCTGTTAGCTAGATCACTGGGTTTTGACTCAAGACTCAATTGGCAATGAGTGCGCAAACAAACTGGACAAAAAAGTCAGCCGGCCATTCATGAAAATGAACACATTCACTGCGGATCGCAAATCGTAAAAATTCCAGCCAACCTGCATTGAATACCAGTTTATTTTAAACCCAATTATCTGCTAATATTTCCACTGAAAATTAAAACTGAGGATACGTCTACTCTTCAGAGACCCTCCAGCCCCCCTGAGGATAAAAACCAAGTGGATAATCGTTGCCGGAACGTCATACGGCGGCGCTATAACAAAAATAGAACGTGGCTCGGATCTGGGACGGCTGGCGAATTGTTGCCGTTCCGGATCCGGGACGGCCGTGCTGAATGTGTTAAAACTAGAGGAGAATTTGGTTAAATCAGTGATGTGAAGTGGTTGGCTGAATTTACTCAAATAAGTGCACCTCCTTCAACAAAACAAACTGCAACGATGCTGATGGATGCTTTGTGTGCATAGTTGTAGATGGAATCGGGGAAATGGCATAAGTCAATCCATACAATTAAACAAGACAACAAAACAGTGTGTGAGCTGAAATCGTTCACTCGAGAATAAAAAGATAAAGCGCAAAGCAGAATATAATTCTGCTATTTAATTGGTACTCACACTCTTATCTGTAGTGCCCTGGTTGTTTGCGAGCTCGTCGAAATCAGCCTGCAACTGACGTTTACTCCTTTCCAGTTCTTCGTTCTTTTCCATGTAGTCATCAAGTTCTCGGGTAAGGGACAAAACGCGCGTTTCTTTCTCCCGAGCTTCTCTTTCGGCAGCATCTCTTTCCATGGTGATCTGTTGTGACAGCGCCTGGAAAAAGAAAATTGTGAAAAACCCCGTATTTTATTCACACTCTTCAGCTGCACTTGAAGTGAAGCCCCAAGAGACACGAAAAAATTCGTGATGATGGACGAAATATAAACATACCTTCTCTTCGGCAAGAATCTTGTCAAAGTTCCTCTGTTTCTTTTCAAGCTCGATAACTTTAGTCCTCTGGGACTCCAAATCGATAGTAAGGTCTTCCAGCTCGGATTGCAACTTCTTCTTGCCTTTCTCCAATTTGTCATTGATAACCTTGAGCTCTTCAACCTGCCTCTGGAGGATTTCATTGTCCTAAAAAATGAAAATAATGCAATAAATCTATTGTAGTGGAATAATAAAAAGTTACACGAGGTATCAAGCTTACTTTGAGTAGTTTCTTTCTGCTTTCTTCCAGCTCAGCATTTTTCTCTGCCTCTTCATCAGATTTCTTTTTGGTTTCTCCAACTTGTTGGTTGAGAAGAGCCACCTGCAAACGAAGAGCATAGATATGCAATATTGTTAAAGGAAAACTAACCGGTTAACTATGAAGAGGCTATTATTTTATGTTAAAAAGTTTACCTGTTTCTCGAGGTTTTTTCTTCCCTCATCCTCTTCGTAAAGTTGCTCTTTCAGGGCATCTTTTTCGCTTTCCAGTGACTTTAGTTTGGTGGTCAATGCCAATTTCTGCCTAGTTTCTTCTTCCAGCAGCGCTTGCGCTTCTTGAAGTTGAGTTTCAAGTGTTCCCGATGATTTGAGTGCAGCCGATGCTTTCAGTTCGGCAGCTTCCAGCTGTTGATTGACAAGCTCAGCTTCTGCTGATAACTTCTGACAACGTTCCTGCAGTTCGATTTTAGAGCGCTCCATTTCTTGCAATCGCGATGAGATATCTTGCAGCGAGGATTCCGCTTGTTTCCTCTTTCGATCCGATTCACCTTTGCTTGCTCCGGCTGATTCCAATTCATTGGCTAGTTCAGCAGCTTCACCTTCTAGTTGGGATTTTGATTTTTCCAAAGCAGTTTTCGCCTGGCAACAAGCAATTATTAAATTTTAATAATAGATTATAATTGGAAATTGGACATCTGATCAAGCTGATGGTTCAAGTATTAAAAATAATTTATTTATTGACTCCAAGAATTTCATTGCAGACCAATCCCAATAAATTTCAGTTTGACATTGATTTTTTTGTCAAGCAAACGCGTATAATAGAAATTTGACCACTTGATTGATGATGAACATAGAACCATGGTCATAATTCACCGTGAATATTATATACCTTTTTAAGTTGTTCGAGTTGCTCGTTAAGGGCGGCAACTTCTTGCGTATGTTTATGTCTCATTTCTGTCAGCGAGACTTCGTGTATGTGCGTCTCTTCTTCCAATGTCTTTTTGAGCGTTGCCAATTCCTGAATGAAACAACCGAGAGCCATAAAAACTATGAATATCTGGACCTCATCAACGAAAAGGACGAATTTTAAATAAATATGATACAGTGCAGAAAACATTCCTAGAAATGGGTTCTGTCATGGGAGGTAATTTAATTTGACGGATGTGATATTCAATGGATCAATAAAAGGCATTATTAATGAGAGAAACCGAAGTGTTTGCAAGAGAACGAATCAAGCAATATGAGAATGAAAGTGCGGAGACTAAGAGAAGCCTTAGGAAGAAGAGAGTTAGAAGAGGGCAGGGCTAATGGGATGTGAACAGTAGGGTCACAGTGTTTTGGAATGCCTTCAATGAATGAATCAGAGGGTAAGTTGTATTTTCTTCCAGTCAAAAATCCTCTCTAGAGAAGAAGAGTATTTTATTGAAACCTATTAAAAGGTATTGGCTAACATGATATTTAGACTAGAAATTTTAGAAATATTTAGAGAAGAAATTAAATTGACAAGAATTCACATGGTTACTTGACAGTGAGGGACGATTAAGAAACCTCTACTTTCAAACTATTTTTAAAAAACCGTTTACCAAGGACAACTTATTTTAATGAGGCTAAAGTTAAAAAGCGCACAACCAAAATTTTCATTAGGGGTATAATGATTCAATCGTACAGTTTATATACAAGAATAATGAAGAAGTGATTAAAATAATGTTTGTTACGTACAAGTTCACGTTTTGTTCGGAGTTCCTGTTGAGCAGCCGTTGTATCCAGCGAATCGAGCAATTCATTTTTCAAAGATTCAAGTTCTTCGTTCAAATCTCGTTTTTGTTTTTCAGCCTTGGCGCGGGCATTCTTCTCGGCTTCGAGGTCCTCCTGCAGTTCAGCCACTTGCGATTCCAATTCCCGCAGTGCCTTCTGAATTTGAGCTTTTCCTGTTCAAAAATAATGATTACATTATGAATATAAGCTAAAATAAAAATAGTAGAAATATTCCAATTAAAATCTAAATTCTCAACCACATGCAATGAGAGGATCAAACGATTTTTCTGCAATCAGATTGCAGATTTTCTATTTTTTTTTCTTCTTCTTTTTATTTTGCTGGTAGGGGAATCAGTAGTTTTTACCTGCTCCCTCCTCATCAATCCGCGTAAGAGCTTGGGCGATTTCTTCTTCACGTTTTCCAAGTTGCAGTTGCAATTCTTCTACTTGAATTTTCTTTTCGTTCAATTGCTCTTTCAAGTCGTTGACCTGACAAATAAAAACATAATAATGGTGAATTTATGGCAAGAAACAAGAAAGTGGTTTTTTGCTGAAATAACTAAAATGTATAACTCACTTCAGTTTCTATTTTCCTCTTGTTTCGGTCGATTTCTTGTCTTTGTTGATTGTCTTTAAGCAGGCGCTCTTCTAATTCCGCAATAGTCGCTTCGTGTTTGGTTTTCAGCTTCGCCAAATGCTTCGCTTTCTCCTCTTCTTCAGCCAAAGTCTGAGCCAAATCGCTGGCCCTCTCTTCAAGAACTTTCTTTTCTTTGACAAGTTTTGAGTTGGTATCTTCAGCAAGAGCAATATCCTCTTCCATTTTCTTCAGCCGTGCCTCGATTTGAACCTAAATGAAAACGGTAAAAAAATGAAACAACTAAAGGTAAATGCAGTGCTCGCAGTCTGAAAAATGGCGATGGCAGTCTAAGAATTAAAGTCTTAGTCATTGTGAATGCGAAAAATAACTAATACCTTTTCCAGTTGAAGCTTCTGCCTTGCACCTTCTTCTTCTTCAAGTTGCTCCTCCAGATCAGCAATGTTCAGCGTGAGTTTCTTCTTTTCATTTATGAGCAGAGTGTTCCTCTGTTCTTCTTCTTCGATTCGGGCTTCGAGATCGTGTAGAATCTCTTCGAGTTCCTGCTTTCTCACAGCCAACCTGGGAAAATCGTTAAACCACTTAATGAGCTAACAAGACTGTTAAATCAAAATAGCTCAGCACTGATTTAGTTAACAGAAAATCCTAGCACTGAGTTGGATCAGCAAGGGACTCCAAGAAATAAACGTCGACATACCAGAAAAATTTAGAACTCAACTTTTGAGAAATGTTTTCCCCGGAACGATGAACATTTATCAATTCTTCAGCAGCAGTATATCCTTTTTTCTATTCATTTTCTGAATAGGATGGGAGGAGAAACACCCCTCGTATATGGAAGAAAACTTACCTGGCTCTCATTTCTTCAGCTTCTGCGCACAATTCGACTTCAGCTTGCAACTGTTCAGCTAGAGCAGCTTTCTCTTCTAGCGCATCCTGCAACCGCTTTTCATATTCATCCTTCGATCTGAGTTGACTTTCCAATTTTTCGCGAATTTGCTTCAACTCATCTTCCTTTTGAGTGAGTTTTTCTTCTTGCTTCGTAACTTCCAAAAGTGGTTTGACCTGCAAAGGCAATCGATTAAAATATATATAAATACTGTCACCATTGAGTGGAATAGAAAAATTATTTCAATACAGAAATCAGCTAGAATTGTTAAAGTAAAAAATTTCCATGGATAAAATGACAAATTCTGAACGAACCTTAGTGTATAGCCTCCACCATTGCCAGTTTCTTAGTTTGAGATAGGCTGAACAATTGCGCTGAATAATTCGTATGGCGTTCAACTGCTGCAAACGTTTTTGATAATTTCTTCGCGCGAGATAACCTCTGCAGAAAGCCTAAAACACAAGAATCACATAAATAAAAAATGTGGAGAAAACAAAATAAATCAAAAGATCAAATTCAAAAGATAAAATGAATGCTTTTTTTTAGAAATTTTCTATAGGCATACCTGGAAGTTGACAATTAGATCAGTGATTTTGTAGTCCCTCTCTTCTTCCAAATGAGCTAGAACACCAGCGCGGAAAAAAATCTTGGACTGACCAACACGATACAGATTCGGATCCAACTCCAAGGAGTTAATCATTTTTTCGCAAGCCTTCTTCCCGTCCATGAATCCTTTGGGAATGACGTTTGGAGTGAGAAGCTCGTACCTCTGTCTGAACTCCTGCAACCGACATTAACAGTGGTCAATAGTAGAATGAAAAATGAAATGGTCTCTATAGGTTTGAACGAGCTAGATTGGCAGGGCTTTAGATTTGAGTGGAAGTTCGAATCCCGAATTCCCCACAGATAAGGGCAGATTCGATGAACCAAGGGCAAGGCTCATTAGTAGAAGCTTTATCTTTACAAGGACTCCGATTCCTAAAAATCCTGATCCTGGCTAAGGATATTGAGAAATCATTAAAATTAAAAGCTTTCTTTCAATTACAACGATGTGACGTTCGTTATCGACAATCAATTTGAGCTAGATTCTATGGCTAACTGATTTGACTGAATAATATTTGCACTAGAGGTGGATAAGTTTATCTGGCAAGTTGCGGAAAATGAACATAAAGAACAATTGGAGATTTATTCATAATCGAGTTTGTTTATAGTAACACACACACACACACACACTACTTCCAAGTAGTTGGTAATTAAGAATTGGCTTCATGGAATATTAATAAGCGAAGTAATAAGCGGAGTTGATTTTGACAGGTAATTTGACCAATTTAATCTAAATGAAAATTACCGTAGTATTTAGTAAAAAAATTAAATATAGAAATCTCGCTATTGATTTATGGAATATTACAATGTCTCTTAATTCTATTACAAGAAAATTGCGATTCAAATATGAAGAAAAAACTCTAAACCACAAACCTGGAATGGTATTCTGTTAGGGAATCCCTGCCGACAAATTCTAATGCCTTCAAGGACACCATTACATCTTAGTTGATCCAAGACCATAGGTGCGTCAATTTTCCCAGCACGTTTTTCATGATTCGGTAGAATGCAGCGGACGAAGTTGGGGTTCGTGTTGCGCAACGTGATCATCAATTTAGAAAGTTGGTCTTTATAAAGTTGAGATACAGTTCGGAACATGCCCTTCCTGTAGAACAAAAGCGTAAATATGAGAAACGGACAGTAACAATTAGTTAAACATGGCCAAGCATTAGATAACTGACAGAGAAAATATTCACTCACGCAACAGGTTAATACGATTGGACAACACCGTTTTTACAATGATCAGGAATATTTTAAATCAGTGTAATAAACTAGAATAACTACATTTTAGGAAAAAGAAGATGTTAAAAGGGGGCAATTTATACAACACTGTACATGAACGAATAAAATAATTTTATCCATCAATATTAGCGTGAGTTTGAAGCTATTTTCCATAGTCCAAATTGAAGCCTGACGCCACGTTTTTATCTTTAAGGCGCCCACTAAAAGCTTGGACAGGAAGTCCAATAATGCATGAACTTGATTACTTTTTCCAGCGAAAGGACGCTGGATCAACTGTAATCGAGTAGAGAAGAGAATAACTAAACAACAAAAGTCTGTTTTTTCGTTATTTTTTTTTTAATCCGAATTCTCGTATAGGAACATTTTGCTTGCAACGAAAATAAAATAAAAACATTTTTAGCAGTCGCAAAGCCTTCTTTCAAAAAAAAAAAAAAAAAAAAAAAAAATCACTCAAGTGGCGATGCCTTTATTTCAGAAATAAATCACAAACAGCACCATCCAGAGCGTCCGCCGTTTAAGAAACCTGATTATAATATTCAAAGAAAACACTTCTGTTTGGAGCAACCGCCTGAGTAACATGGGCTTGAGCAGACCACATGCGCATGCAAATAATATACAGGTAAAATTTGAAGTTCAAATGTGAACTTACCGTTCTGGTGCACTATTAGTACAGGGTCAAATGCAAGGGAAAACAAACGGGATGTTTGAGTTGTCAACAAAAGCACAAACAACGTTCTTCTAAGATTTTTAAATAAGCCAAATTTTTTCAAATGAAGAGTTGCATAGTTGAAACTATTGGGATTAGGATCGTGTTGAAAGACAACACTTGAGACATATTCTGGCCTTAAGCAATCGTTGGTTTGGTCTAACTAAAGGCGCAGGAAAATCGTATCACATACTACACTGAACGAGGACCTGGATGGATTTCATAACAGCACTAAAAGTGAGTTTTTGCACAGCTCAGAGCTGCCGTGGACCTCTGCTTTACGAAAATTAAGCACTCTCACATCCCCCTGACGTTGATCTAACGTCTGACGTTTGTGGCTTGCAAAAACTCTCTTATACTGAATCATTAAATCGTATGAGTTGAATGGCAAAATCACAACAAAGCTGTTCAATCGAATCTACTTAAACCTTGCTCAACAAACAAGAACCCGGAGTTTAGAATTAAAATTTCATTCTAGGATTTCGCTAGCTCACCTTGTCCTGGCGCCGAATTGTGTATCACTGAGCGCTTGATGAGCCATGCCAACAATCTCAGCATCCTTCCAAATATGTACGACAAAAGGGTCTTGCGATGCTTGAAGCAGAGAGACGACGTTTTCATTGAGCGGGTCCATGTTCTTCATGAGCCACTGAGCAGCCGAGTAGTCAACCTACGATGAAAGTATGAGTGGTTTAAAAGGAAAATAGAATATCCATATATGACGATGCAGAAAAGTCTGCGTTCTGAGAAGAATGAATGGCTAGAGTCTTTCTGCAAATCAAGTAGATAACTTAGGCCACTATACTTTCAAGTTAGCTAATTTTTCATCCGGTCAAGAGGTATTCTAAAATGGAGCCTCAGGTTATGCAGAACACCCAATCAAGGCTTTATAAGCAACCAAACAAGCAATTTCACGGGTATATTATTCAGAATAGGGTTTCAGAGTAACGGAGAGCCAAAAGAGATCATTGGAATTGAAATTAGGAAGATAATAAATAATCTACTGGTAAGACAAAAATTATTTGGACTTACTTTGCCAGCATAGTGAACAATCGCGAAATCGGCAACACCCCTAAAATCAGTTTTCACAAACTTCGGGTGAACGCTATGGGCGCTGACAAGTTTTTCAACGAAAGTCTTATCAGTAGCTTTAGGAAACCAGCATTCCTCATCTAGCAGCGCCATCACACCCATTGGCTGGAAGACGAGCAGAAAAAAAATTGATTACATAGATCATACAGTATTTCTGTGAATCAGAACACGACGGTATTCAATAGAAGTCTATTTAATTAAAGAGAAAAAAGAAGAGCCAATAGGTCTAAGCTGTAGCAGGCTATCTCTGTCGAGATGGTAATTTAAATGTATCTTTCCACCAATCAAAGTTGGAATAGACGCAGATACATTTTACACAACTGATAATTCAGACAATAAGAGAGAAGATAATAGCAAAACCTAAGGCATTTCATTACAAATAAAGGAAACTTTGAACTTTGATACTTGTGGATAAATAATACCGCTTATATAGTAAACATGAAAAAACCTACCTTATCAATTAGATCAATAGTCGGCTGAAGATCAAGGCCAAAATCGATGAATTTCCATTCAATACCTTCCCGTTGGTATTCTTCTTGCTCCAAGATGAACATTGTGTGGTTGAAAAGCTGTTGAAGCTTCTCATTGGTGTAATTGATGCACAACTGTTCAAACGAGTTGATCTGCAGCAAAATAAATTTGAATCAAGACCATGCTCATCTAGTGCTGACTGAAATCATTGACTGAATCACTCGTTATACCTCGAAAATTTCAAAACCGGCCATATCAAGGATGCCAATGAATGAGGCTCCTTGTCTTTTGGTTCGGTCAAGAGAGCGGTTGATTCTGTTGACGAGCCAGCGGAACATCCGTTCATAGCATGCTTTTGAAATTGCTTCAACAGCAAATTCGACCTGTAACATAAACGATTTGGGTATAAAGGTTGTTAGGCTATCAAATTGTGGCTAAACCAGAGATGATAAGAAAATAGTTTTTAAGAAAAAATTAACTGTACCTGTTCCTTGGTCTGGGCCTTTGTGACAAAGTCTCTCCCGACTTTGATACGAGGTCTGAGGAAAGCTTTGGTCATCTCTGTGATGGATAGACCAAGTAAATGGGCGATTTTCTGAGCTACTGTGTTGTCTGGCAATGTAGCCTGATCGCTGTTGCGTTCTTGTTTGAACTGCATGCTACCAAACAGCATAACTGCACTGACGATTCGGAAGAGAGCTGAAAAATGGAATAGTACTCCGTTATAATACCAGTAGTGCCTAAGTAACCTCTTGACATGGACTATTGAATAAATCCAGGCATTGAATGGAATAACGGGCACATCAATACCTCCAAGGTCATCGTTTGTCATGCCCATAATAGACATGGAAGCAATGGTTGCTTGGTAATCAGCAGCATCATCAACGCCAGGCACTTGGACCATGCCATTGCTCAGGAACGGATAGTTCTTCGGATCTTCGAGGATGAAATTCTCTGAAGAAAGCAAATGGCACGATTAATATAATAGGAAAGTGACCAAAATCAATCATAGGCGCAGATTGGAAGAAGATTAAAAACAGAGGTCTAGGTGAAGCGACGACAGGGAAATTGATTCTTCAGAATTTTCATCATTCATTTCTATTTCGTTATAGTCGAGAATCAATTGCAACTGAGGCACTCACTTCTTTGTTCTGCCGATGCTCCAGCCAAAAGTTGGTAGAATATGTGGAAAGTTCGCTCGTCTTTTGCTTGACGAATGGCACGCGACTTTTCCAAAAGATAGGTTTCAATGTTGGCGCCAGCAATGTAGCCTGAGGCGTCGAAATTTATACGGATGAACTTACCCTGTAAATATGAAAACATATCATCATCACCGATTTCAGTCAAATGATGATAATTTTTGTTCAAGTAGGTATCGCGTTTCACTAATATTAAAATTGAACTACAGTGAACATTCTTCATCCTAATAACTGTGAAGAAACTAGCATACACGTGAATAAATGTAATCAATATAATTGATTTACAAAACCAATTTCAAACAAAAAATAAAAAATATATATTTATGTACTCACAAAACGAGACGAGTTGTCGTTTTTGACAGTTTTTGCATTTCCGAATGCTTCAAGTATCGGATTGGCTTGAAGCAACTGTTGCTCGAGTTCCCCCTAGAAACGATTCAATACAATTTAAAATTATTATAAATTAAGCGCCAATCTTTTCAAATATTGCAACATACTTAGAAAAGCCGCAAAAAATGCAAAATGTACCTGAATAATTTTACCAACCAAAGCCAGGCTAGCCACATCACTATTCAAGGCTAATGACACGCAATGGTCCCGAATGAATGGTTAATGCGTATAAGCTACTATGATCGTGCACTGAGCAAGACACGAATATTTATAGACAAAATTTATATGAAGAGCTATTCCTTTATTTAATCAAATGGTCCAATGTTTGAACGATCGATGAGGAAAGCCAAAGTAAAACAATGCGGGCGAAAAATCCAGTTTTTATCATGAAAAACAAAAAAAGGCCAGATGTTTGTTAAAAGATGAAATCGTGACTGATTGGCTAATCTATACAGAAAACTGCACGCCACACAACACACAATTTCGATTCTATGGTTCAACCGACACGGAAAACATACCGCAAAATTTGTAGGCTGAATTTCGGAGCATGTAACAGAACCAAAGAGAAGACGAACATAAGGTTACAAGGAATCGAAAAATGATAAATTCCTAGTACAAATTACTGGAACATTTTGTTTCCTGTAGTACTTCCTCCAATTCCGCAGGTGAATCTTTTCTACGGTTACATTCATGCTATAAGAAATATGGTTTTTCGAGCAATCAAATTTGAGAAGAGAAGTTGGTGGTAAAAAAACAACTCTAACAAGGACAGTTCGTAAAGATCAATTCCATTGAAGAAAGAAAAAACTTGTTGATAATTTCGGCGGTTAAAACATCTACAGTTGATGGTTTTCCTTGTATATTTTATTTTATTCCTATAAATATATTTTTAAATGTTAATAACCATTTTTGACTACTCTGAAACGTCCAAAGAAAAAAAAAAGCACTTTCAGCAAGTAATTGATGCTTGTGTGATAGTAAATTACAATCACGAAGCGAAAAAAGGAAGAAGTTTAATACAAAACAGGGATAGATTCATCAGTAGTCCGTTACGAGTTCGCGTTTCCTACAATGTGATATCAATCAACGCAAGAAGAGCAAATAAGAATTAATAAAACTAAACATTGTTTTGAGACTAGTCTACCATACTGCATAGCAATCAACGATCATTATCATCAGGCACTGGAAACTACTCTCAATTAAAAGTTCAAGAACAAATACAGGATTCAAAAGCTTCTCCATAACAATCAGAGCCGAAGTTTTAAAGAGAAAGCATATTTTAGCAGAAACTTTGAAGTATACACCACCAAAATATATGAAACTACAAAATAATAATAAAGAATAGAAACGATAGTCTGTGCCAAGTATACTTACAATGATCAGAGCTTGACTCTGGGACTGTGCCGTTCCAACCGGGATTTTGTGCAGACAGACGCATGCAGAGTGTGCAGTGTGGTAGAAGTGCCAAGAAACAAAAAAGAACAAAAACCAAATGAACTACGACTAACAATCATAATAAACGGAAATGCAAACTAAGAAGTTGAAGCGAGGGAGCTTTGACTTGAAATTGAGAGAATTTCTACAACATTCGTGCAATGGCACAATCATCGCAAGCTCAAATTTTTTCCATCAGGCAGTAAACGTTTAGAAATTAACAAAACAGGGTTTCTTTTCAATATCATTATACACCATGTCGAAATCAGCCTTAAGATTTCTACATCCATTCTGTTCCCTTTGTAATACCTTACGGTTGTACAATAAACGATATTTCATTTCATTCACATCCATTCTGTTCGAAAAAAGTTTCGAAATCTGATGGGCATTCTACTGAGCCAGAATAGATTAGGCATTTTAGATCGATTTGAAAGATTGATTCGACGTGAAAAAAACATTTTGAATCGCATTGAAAGCTCCGATCAAGGGCACTTGCTTATCTAGAGCAAACACCTTTAAGCAAGTGATAAGATATAAACAGTTCACGGAAATGCAGCGATCCAAAATCCATCATCACACTTCAATATTTAACAGGAAAATGGTTCTTTTGACAATGAATCACCGCTCATAAAGTTTCGTACTGGTATTATTATTATTGGTAAGTTGTCTATACAAATAGAAAGCATCCACGTTTAGTATGAAAAGAAACTGGATATGCTTCATAGACTTAAATAGCGTTCAATGAAACGTTTCAACCTCATACTTGAAAGTCTCCTTCTGATCCTAATATGGAGCAGTACGACAAGCCTCGCCGGGGAACTTGATGTTTCAAGATTTTCATCTTCGACTGATCCGCACAACATTGCGTAGGTTTAGGACACTCCGCAACAAGTCCCGGCCCTTTTTCAAGTCCACCTGATCTCTGCCAACTTGTGTTCGCATGTTCGTCTCAGGAAAAGACACGAGAATACCGCCAATAATTCACCGCCTACGCAAAAAACGGCTCTCAAGACTGGCAGACAAGATAGTCATCTAAATGCGGTGGCGGACTTAACTTAGATCAAGTTGCCGTACAAAGTCATGACCAAGAGCGCGAGGAGGATCGCCGAAAATGGCACGGATCTCATTTATCTCCCACTTTTAGTATAATACATGCACCAGCCAGTAACACCTACTTGCCAAGAGCGTAATGACTGGTCATTTGCCGACTACTATGAAACGATTTCAATAAAGACACTCTCGACAATTATCGGTGAATAGTATCAAGATTCAGAAGTTAGAATTTCCAATCGCTTTGACGAACCGCTTTTGATTTTCCTCTATCGGCCAACGAAAATTATGAGCGTTGATATGAGGTTGGGATAGCTAGAATACTCAGACACGAGGTCAATCCCCCGCAAATATTTGAATCGAAAGAATCGAATACGGAAAGAGAATGGTCCATAATAGCTATAAAATCACACGATACCGTTGAAAGCTAAATAATAAAAAGCTAGGACTGGAATTTTTCAGAATATTAGGAGCCTGGAGAGTAGAATAAAACGTATAAATGTCCATCATTAAAGCTTCACGGGTAATTACATTGAAACTCAAAGCGTACAACATGGCATTATAGGCTATAAAATAAATTTATGCTACAAAATGGGTCGATTTCTTTTAGATTTCGCTCGGATACTCGAGAGCCTATTACCCTGACCGAAAAAATTCGAGTTCATAGAACGTGATTTTATTTTGGTAATGAAGAAAAGACTAATCGAGAGCGAGGAGCGAAAACTTTACAGACGATTTGAATTTTTGGTAAAATATTAGCAATTTCTGAACACCCACACGATCGAGTGTTGGCCGAATGTATGACAATCTATGCGGTCAATTAATTAGGGATACGATCGCATTGGTGCACGCTGTTCATTCGCCGAGCTTTCGAAAAATATCCGTGATTGACTACATAGATTTTAATGGTCGATCAACCATCATTAATGTACGACAATCGGCCATCGCTCTCGAAATGAGAGGGCGCGATCGATCCCAATTAAATTATCGGTAAATCGTTAGTCCAGAAATGGTATCATAGGATGGAGTAATGGGCCATTTTCTAGGCCAGTGATACTAGCGCATTATCAATACAAGGACACCTCTCTCGGTACCACATTGCTTTCAGAGACATCAGCCAACTTGAGTAGGGCACGTACTTATATGGGAATCGATTTCAACAAGTTCTCGATCCTCAATCCAATCTTTTTCTCAGCCGAAGGTCCCTCGTAACGTAACCATATTAGGCACTGACTCTCGCGCTTCACTCTCCGTTGATTAGCCGCCTGTTCAGAGTTTAGAGCTTCGATCGCCTGGTAAAAAATTCTTTGACGACCGATCGCATTGCAGAACCAATCGAATGTAAATTGCCATTCGTTAAACGGTGCGAAAATTCGTATCCACGAGGTGTGGGGTGGAATTCAGACCGTGCCCGATTTGGTGTGTCCAGGTGAACGAAAGTGTGTCAAATGCTGTCGGTTCGAAAAATGCGTACCGATTTAGGTATAAAAAGGTAGTCTGGATTCCAAATCAAGATAATATCGGAAACTTGCAATCGAACCTTCCGATCAAATTAATGTCAGAAATTCACATGCGTCGAAACGGTGAATTCTTATTCATTCGTACAAGGGTTGTGCAGGTTTTTACTCGTCGTATGAGATGGGACAGAACGATTCTCATGGGAATCGCAAAGAATTTTTGATCTTGGAGAGTGAATTTTCAAACCGTCCACATAATGGCTATGGAAAGTAGAATAGAAAGTAGCAACGACCTCAAGTTCGAGAGCCTTACCAAGTAGGGAAACTATACTTAACGTACACATATTGTACTACAGATAGTTGAGTAACTTGAAAACCGCTAAGAGAAATTTCAACAACTCACAAAGACCAATGATATGAAACCTTTCGAAAACGAACAATCGCTTGAAATCTTTGACGCAACGAAAACGAAAAAAAATTTGTAAATTTGTAAGTTTGTAAATTTGTATGAAAAAAATTTTTTGGCAAATTTTGTCATCCATAATGTATCATCGTTTTAAAATCCGTTAAAAAATATTGAATAATAAACCAAAATAAATATAAGTCCCGTTAAGAAATCGATCATAGAACAAGTTCAATATCATTTTATAAACAACAATAAATATAATTATAAATAACGACTAAATAGCTCTAAATAGAACGCAAAACTTGGAGATAAAAGAAAAAAAAACATACTTCACGATTTTCCCAGCTCAAAGTTTCTGACAATTAAGGTACGATAATAAATATTTCCAGTAAATGCGATAAGGCTAACGATAAATATAATAGCATACCGTGTGAGGAGAAGCGGACGATTTTGGTTTCGATGCCGCAACATAGGCCAGATACTGGATGACTTTCTTTGTGTTTTCGGTTTTCCCAGCGCCAGATTCCCCCGTACAAAGAATAGACTGGTCTTCTCGGTCTATAGAATTACAAACCATCGAGGAAACAGTAACAAAAGAACAATCATACTTCGACTTATCACAAACTGTTGAAATGAACTCGCTGAAGAACGAGGGATCTCGAACAATTCGAAAATGGAGTATAATATTTCGATTGGATTATTATGACAGAAAATGACATCTATACGTTACTTTGGTTACGCTTTTAGAATTTCTTCAAACCACGGTTTTCCTCGGGTTAATACTCCGAAACAACGAAATCTCGAATAAAAACGAGACATTTTCAACTTTTTATCATCGACATTTTAATTGTTTTTGCAGAAATCCCACTCACCTTGCAACATTGAACGATATGCTGTGTCAGTAATGGCGAACACGTGAGGAGGAAGGTCGTGCCTTTTAACACCCTTATACTTTTCCATGATCCGTTCGGTGTAAATGGGCAGTTTTTTGTACGGGTTGACGACAACACAGAACAGGCCAGAATACGTCTGCAACAGAAGAACATCAACATTAGTTCATTGGATTACCAACAAGCAGAAACAAATTAGAGGTGAAAGTACGGCAGATCTTAAAGACAATTTGACTGTTATGATCGACAAATAGTTTAATAAGGCCCAATGTGGTCGGTTTAGAAGGGGACATCCAGCGATTTGCATTCCTTTTTCAGCTATTTCATTCATCATGTTTTGCTTCCTCGCATCTGCAGAGCAGAAAAGAAGCAGATTTCGTCCTCATGGCTCAGAAAATGTTCATCTTCCGATTTCGTGCCACGATTAAGGCGTCTCTAAAAACTTCTCCTTAGCGAGGGAACTTAAATGTGGAGGCCTTTCAGTAATTTTTCGATTTCAGTCGGTAATGCCTGTTTGCAGGCTCGAAAATTCACCTCAAGTGTAATATACAGGTACACTCCAAATTTAATTTCTCCGTTTCCTTAAAGTCTATTGTTCTCATCATTTTCCTCGCCAAAGGGTTGATAAGTGGTAAAAACCGCTGCAAATTATTGTACAGTGGATTATTATTCCTTTGCTTAAAATATAATTGAAGAAGGCCATCCATTTGTAATAATAACTATTCCGGACATTAGTGAACGTTTCCACCAAATCAGAGATAGGGAAAACTCCTTAGCGACTATGGCTATTTTAATTACTACTTTTATTTTTCTTAATTTTCAAATTAAAAGTTAAATAAATATTGCGCCTAACGATATAGCTGACGAAAGTATTTGACGAGTATAGAATGATTTTTATAGCTTTGTGAATTCTTTAGTAATCCCCTCACTCCAAATTTCGAAAACTCAGCAAAAGCTACAATAACTTGGAAACAATTAAAGCTATCGACCCCGTGACGGTCTCATTCGATTCAGCTTCCAAAAATCTATACACATTAGTAACAAATGCCCCTTTGTCTGAAAAGCGTTGGTTCTCCTCCTCAAAACCCAAAATGGCCTTAACAATAAAAGTAGCCATTTGGTTAAATAATTGAGACATTTTCATATCAAGATTGATTTTTGGCAAAATTTTAGAAACTTTTTTAGAATAATGTTCTTAGGCGATCACGATGGTTTGTAATAGATAATAAGAAATAAAATAGATTTACCAACAATCGAGAGCACCGCAAAAAATGCCTAGGGACATTCTTTCATAAAGCCCTGTTTTCAGTCGTTATCTACAAGGATAAATCATTGAAGCGAACCGTCGCCGGTATGAAATCCAGAATGTAAACTGTTGTTCACTGTTGAGTAATTAATTTTCGCACGTGACTCAGATAAATGAGATAGAATTTGGTTCACACGGTCTCACCCGAGCAGGCAGATTCCACGAAAAATACACATAAATAACGGGAGTTGATTGTCTAATTATAGTCATGGACAATAGACTTCAAGATGTTACTCTAGTTAAACATCAGACAACTCAGAACCGGACATTCACGGAGCATAAGTCGTAAAGAATTGAATTTTTAATAAATTTTCCACGAAACATGAGAATATTTGAGAGGTGTTTCTAAATGAAATAATATATAATAAACAGATCTAGCATTTCGAAGTTGTAGTACTTCATGAATTCCCCATTCTCATTGTTGTTTCAATTCTCTGAATGGTTCTAACAAAAAAGGTGGCAATCGCTCAACTTTTCGGGAAGTCAAAGGTAAACGATTTGGTTATTCTTCAATAATAAACGATTCCTATCGCTCACGAAAAAATCTACCCCCTCCCGTCAAAATTTGGTGTTTCACGTTTCTAAGCAAGCAGAATCCCACTATCTAATTAATAAAATAACAAAGTTATTGCAGCTTTATGTGAGATTTTCGAGAATTAAAGATAATTGGCAAGATGGTATAAAATTCGTGATTGCCAATGTTTGTAGGTGGAAACGTTCACAACAGTTGAGATTAGCTACTATAACGAGTGGATGGTATTTCCAAATCATGATTGAAGCAATGAAATAATAAACCAGTGTACAATCATTCGAAGCGTTTTTTCAGCGTAATTTTCACAGTTCCTGAAAAGTTGAGAAGACATAGAATAAATCGAAAAACGTAGTCACTCCTTATTTGAAATCGTCCAACCTACACTTCGGTTTATCACTGCATTCCAAGCTAATGGAAGAACAGAAGTGACTGATGAACCGAAACAGATATCAACTCGTTTTGATATCAGTTGAGTTCACTCCAAGTGTTTCCTAATGGGTTTAGGTGAAACTCTACGGAAAAACCACACAACAAAGATTCGAGCTTGAACAGCTGAAGCGACTATTTTTTGTGTCGAACTGTCACACGAGAGGTCATCTTTTTGCAAGAAGCTAAATTAGATTATACGGTGAAAATAATATTTTAAAAAACCAACTAAAAACTTTAACAGATTTTTTACGGAAATCCCTAGCATTTTATTTTCAGAGGAAGCCTCACGTTAAAACACAAGAATTAATATTTTCAGGACATAGCCCTTCATGTTGGAAGGAAGAAAATACCTTATTCAAGCGTCTATCCGTCTATAGATCGTTAATTTATTATTAAGCACATACTTGACCAATTTTCACCTCTACGTATTTAACAACTCTGAGAATTAATGCAATATTAACACTGTAGTTAACAACCTGTTTTTCGGTGGGAACGTTAAAAATAATTTCGGAATAATTCCATCACAAATGGATAGTCTTCAAGATCATCATTGAAGCGAAGGAATAATGAACTACCGTACCATCGTTTGCAGATTTTTTTGGTGAAATCTACCGTGAGTAGCTAAATAAAAGGGAACACACGGCAAATTTAAGGCAACAAAGTTGATCTATACCTACCTACTGAAAATTAATTTCTCTCCTGTTCAAGTTGTTAAAAAACCAAACCGTCCAATTCTTATAATTTATCAATGGGGAAGACGCTTATTTTTTATTTTCGTTCCTAATATAATGGCCTGAATTCTGCTATTTGGTGTCAGCCGAAGAGGGAATGACCAATTTTTCATGAAAATTGTGAGTTTCTGCGGAGAAAATCGCTAAGGAAAATCAGTGGTTTGAATAAACCCGGAGATGTAACTCCAACCGATTGAAGTAACTCCCTAGAGCGCTCTGCAGTCGGCTAAAGACAGACAAGAACAACAAGACGGTCTTTAAGACTGGAGCCATGCTAAGCTAAATTGAGTAAGTGACGCTAACTTCTCTGCTACTTATTATGTTTTTTTAATCGTCGAGTTAGTACCGCCCGAAATGCCTCGTAAAGCAAATAAATTGCTGAGGGGGGTTTGGTAATCTCACAGCAACCTCAAATCATTGCTCCCAATGTTAGTTTATTCTCCGAAGATACAAGCGCTAGTATCGATATTCACGTTCAACAGACTAGTTATGACGTAATAACTATTCATTTTTCTTGGTTGAGTCGTCGCATCTCTCATCGTACTGGGTTGGTGAGGGGGAGAAGAACCAGGCGACATGTTCTCCGATTTTTTATTAACTGGCCGAGTACTTTCGCCCCTTCGGGCCTCCTCAGGGCGATGTGGAACCATAGGTTACCACAGCCCTTCTGTCGCCTGGTTCTTCTCCCCCTCACCAACCCAGTATTCATTTTTCGTTCAAAATCATTGGTTTTCATTAGCGATTTTCTCTGCGGAAACTCACAATTTTCATGAAAAATTGGTCATTCCGTCTTCAGCTGACACCAAATAACAGAATTCAGGCCATTAGGAACGAAAATAAAAAATAGGCGTCTTCCCCATTCGACGAGAGGAATGTTTGAAACACGGAGATTGTGCTGCCGTCTTGTGGACGCCGGTTGGAGCTGACGGCACACGCTCATGTTATGGGCGGGGAGGGCCTCGCTAAAACGGTCAATCGATACTCAATATCGATAGTAGTCTGAACCGCTGGTGCTACAGCCTGTCGGATGCCGGTAGAAGCCTTTTTAGTGATTCTGGGCGGGGATGACAATGGAGGCAGTGGCTGGGGCAAGGACGCTATAGTCTCTACGCCTTCAAGGTCGACGAACTCGTACCTTCTTCCTCTGATTCGTCCCTTACTTTTGCTCTTCCAATACCTTTTCTTTTCTGACCTATGTCGAAAGTAAATCGGCGAATATCTGGACTCTGCGTGTAATTCATTCATTCTGCAAATAGTATTTGCGATACTTCAAACGTGGGGTTCAAATAGCTTTTATTATCATCCAGCTCAATAAATTATGGTTCAGTCAGATTAAGTCAATCTTTGATTCCACTGGCAAGAACACACAAGCCCCATTGTGTAGCTGGAAAAACACCATAGTGTCGAATATACGTATAATATTCTGCATCTTAATCTTTAACCAAAGCAAAAAAAAATATGACATGACGGTCACCGATGATCGCTCAAAAATCAGATTACGACGAGAGACTAATTCTAGTCGCCACACTTGATGTTAAATAATAATAATGGAAAAATAATAATGGATATAATAATAATAATGAAATAATTGAATATAATAAATAATACAATTAAAAATCCAGGCGCAAAACAGTAGTTGCGAATATCATGTCAGCCACCAGGAATGAGCAGTGAAGAGTAATTTTGAAAAAGTACTATTTTAGAGCAAAATTTAGCTCAGTTATCTTTCTCAAGAGGGCAGCCGATAAACCGTTTGAGGAAACTTTCCAACCGATTGAAAGCAACTTCGCTCGCCCGGAATGAGGTAGATAAGGCTCGAGGGTTTAGCAAGGAATGAAGAAAAGTTGAGGCTATTCGATATCTGCAGCCCAAGCCAATATCTAAAGCCGAGTAGTAAATTAATCGCATCAGAAAACTGGACAGCCAAGAAATAATTTTAGCAAGACATCTCAAAATCAGTAACGACGTAATCCACCTCAGTAAAGTCATTTCCTTCGCGACAGATGGGAATGAGTTATCACGTTATCTCGAACTCTGAGTGCGAATATAATTCGTATTTTCACTAGTGACTTCACTCGTTGAGTAAAGAGTTCCGTTTGAGTGCGTTGTTTGTACGTGATTTTTCGTCGACGTCGCATGTTTGTCCGTTGAGTCACGGACATGTCAAGGCGCTCAAATGGCCAGTCACCGTCAGCATTCCGTAGCTTTCGATTCTCAGACTCCAGCAGCTTTCAGCGTTCCTTTTTAATATGGAACCTGACAATCTCGGAGACCTCCTTTGTATTGAACGCACTGACGTCAAACATCACAAAGCTTTGATGCCTACAATTTTCATAATTGAAAAAAAGGAAGCCTCGCTGTGCGGGGCTGAATTTAAACGATCGAAAATACAAAAAAAAAAAAAAAAAAAAAAAAAAAAAAAAAAAAAAAAAAAAAAAAAAAAAAAAAAAAAAAAAAAAAAAAAAACATCATTTTTTAATTGCTTCATAGATGAGAATAATTTGACAATGAAGGTTTTCCCAGACATTCTGACCAGAAAACAATACTGGATTGTCTCCACTAAACAAACTAACGTACCAATTAAAAAAATTATACGATTGAAAATATGATACGAAACGAAAAATAATTGTACATTTAAATTATGATATAAAAAATGTTGCAATTTATTGTACAGTGGTAAATTGATGCGAATATGAACGTTCCACCTAACAACAGATTGATTTATAAGGGAAACTCCTTAGCAACTACGGTAATGACTATTATTTTTTTTTTCTTAATTATCTAATTGAACTTTAAATTATTCACCTAACAATACAGATGAAGAGTGTTTGACGAGGATTCCAACGAATACAGAACGATTTTTATAGCTCTACAAATTCTCGAGTTATAGCCTCATGCCAAATTTCTGAAAATGTCGAAAATTCTACACGAAAGCTGCAATAACTTGAGAATCATTGAAGCAATCGACTCTATTTTGATCCAAATTTATATAATTTGATACCTAACACCTTCGTCCAAAAAACCTTTGAAAATACTATCCCCTCCCCCTTTAAACCCCAAAATACCCTTAAAATTTAGGTAGCAATCTGGCTAATGAATTGAGCCATTGTCAAGCCAAGACAGATTTTTGGTGAAAATTTCAAAAATTCAGCTCTCATAGTTTCGTCAGAAAGTGTTAAACGGCGTACAGCGGACTAACAGACATTTTTTTTATTCGACTATCGGAACAGCTTCAAATTTTGAGGGGTCAGACTTTTTTAGTAAGCAATCACAATGTTTAATAACTGAATAAAAACCAAAATTAATTCATTTAAACTACAATTTCGAAAATCATATACAAGAGGAAGTAGTAATTAAAAGAAAACTCAGCGTTACAGATTTTTAAAAAGTAATTGAACTGTAACGAAATACAGTTGTAAATTAGATCATTTCCATAGGAAACTTCAGTGTCATGATTCATGCTTAAAGAACATCGTTATTCTAGAAATAGCCATTCGGATAAAGGCTACGAAAAACCAATATTCTTTGCGGGCATAAAAAACTGAACCCTACAGAAGTTCATAATTGAGTACATTAGAGTTAGAAGTTGCGTGTACAATCATGAACTAATGGGAATAAGAATACCTACCATCGATTCAGGAAGTCACAGGCTAACGAGCTAGAACAAGGAACATAAAAGGATTTTCATTTAAGAAGATAAAGAAGTGATTGTGTTATTTAGCTTCCAATTCTCACAGGTAATTATACAAATTCGTCCATCCTCGATAGCAAGATAAGGTTTAAGAGCTGCGATTTGAAAAAAGTAGGACAGAGGCGACTCGTGAAAGTTCTATGGCCAAATTTGTTCAGGCTCACGAACTATGATTCATCGTTAGGCTTGCAGTATGAAAACCAACCCCCAAGACGCGAGATCTCAACCCTTTCCATATGGAAGCGGGATATTACGTTCAGAGCTGATACACTCGCTTTCATTCCATGAGCTGTTCCATAGCCTTATAAGAACAACAAGAAGCTTTGAATGTCCTCAAACGTGATAGGCGCCATATGGCCACGAAATAGACAGTTTGTGGAGGCTGCTTGCCCCAAACAGATCTTCACAGACACTCAGATAAACAGACTAGAATCCTATGTGTTCGTGATAGGGCGAGTAACCTTGTGCCCTACCAACACTTGTATAGACTTCGTTGTTCTATCGCCTTATTTGGGATGATACTCAGACCAATATGCGAGCGTTGCCTTATCGGCTCTCATAGCAACTAGTTTGTATTCCCATTAAGCAAATAGCGCAATCTAACACGAATGCTAGCATCTTCTAACTGAATTATGACACTTGTTGGTTACAGGAGTATGAACAGCGCTTGCACGTCGACAGAAGTTAATTGGTAAAAATAGTAAATCGTAACAGGAATTCGCAAATCTCGCGCTTAAGCGTTAGATTGGTGGCTTTTTTTCTTTTGAATTTATGATAGTTTCTATTTAATAGTACAACAATGTCTACGGTACTGAAAATGGGTGATAGTTAGGGTGAACATTATGAAAATACGCACTAAATAGCCGTATTAGTATGAGTAGCTGAAAATACGCCACAAAATTAAAAAATATTCACAAAGTACTATGCAGGTAAGAAACGAGTCATTGATAATGAAGTGTGTGGGGTTTCGTCTGTTTACTCTGATGAGTCAGGCGTCCGGTTCGGCTTCAGAAAATCAGATAAGATCTTTTCGGAACCTCAATTCGCCTCTAAGCGTCACGATTGGTTTAGTTGCACGAGCTCCAGGTACAAAAAGAAAAAGAAATGCAGGTTGTTAGTTGGTCGTTTTCATTAGCTGAGGAATCTCGCTAATGAAAAAAAATTACGACGAAAATCAACTCGAGAAAGAGTTTATTGCTGGGAAAACGACAATATGATACAACGACATAATGATCTCGCCGATAGAATCGTTGATATTCAAATATCACCGCAAAATGATCCCGGGGTGCTGCAATTAAATGCACACTATTCAAGCCAGAACAAGCTGTTCTGCCGAATATCAAAGGAGTTAAAAACAATAATAATCAATCTATTTTTTCGCTGGTAATAACTTGCCGATTATGAATCGTATTTTGAATTATTCTCATCGAGATTTTTTTTCAAGTGCTAAAATACTTTCAACTAATCGTACAATTGAAATAATTCAATAATATGAGTATTATATGATACAGAGTTGAATACGAGACGTTAATGGTAAACATACGATTTGAAGCCACGAAAGTCGAAAGACTTGAAAATGGGTAACGCATGAAATATTCATAAGATTGTTTGTTCGAGGTAATATAACGTTTGAGGGGGAGCGATGATAGATCCTAGTTTTCCGGTTTGTGATTATATCAACTACTAGAACCACTCAATTCTTCAGCGGCTCCTCATGTGGGCGTTAAACGAAAACCGACAACTTCGGAATTAAGCAAACAATTGTGGGCGTCACATTAGAATTTACAACGGTTTGCGTCTAAATTTTCTGGGTTAGCCAAATCAAATCTCCTCGTAAACCAGAAGAACATGATGGAACGTTTACGTACAGCGAATGATTTGACAGAACAACCTATTTCGAGCATATAGTAGCTCAACTATTTTTCAACTTCGCTGTTCATTAACGGAGCGCTAAATATGACAGCAAAAATATATGAAGGATTCAATTTAAATAAGCAATATTACATCTCGCTATGATTTGTCGCATATCTTTTGATTCGACGTGGGGATGAGGTTGAGAGTAATCAGCGACGTTATCTCATTTTGAATTCGTGATAATAATAATATTATGTGATCACCTCTAGTCATTTTCATGCCTTTTAATGTTTTAATGTTAAATTCTCCCCTTTCTAAGCAATATTACAGGTTATCGCGTGACGACGGAACGGGCTTTCCTGACCTGGCGTCACATTTAAGCCAACTTTCGATCACCTAGATGATTCAGATGATTTTTTGGGGCACGTGGCATCGACGACTACCCTTTCGGGGGTCGAAATCTGAGTCATTCAACAGTTGACTTTCCCTTCTATTATAGCCACCGGTAAATTCTGATGATTCTTCGTTATCTGACATACCAACGAGCTTAACGCCTTAGAATTTATCATAATAGTGCTTCGACATAACCTTCTACGTCGGATAATTAGGTCATCGATTTCCAACTTAATGTGCACAAATAAGCAATGAACTGAAAAATGAAAACCGAGGGGATGAAAAAAAAAAAAAAACTGCATTTTTACAACTGTATTTTTTTCGAATCGAGCTTTCTAAATAATATACTCTTGAAGGGACGGGAACATCAAACACTTTACTCATTTATTTATTTCATCATCTATATATTTATGATAATTTCAAAGAATGCGAAAACTCGATCTCAAAAATAGAAAATTGAACAAGGCATTTCTTGAGGTAGTGCAACTAATAATCATAGCAGGCTATTAAAACTAACGAACGCAGAAAACACTAAATTGAGGTACAAAATTGTCTGTTCTAATGCGTAAAGATAAATAAGGACCCGTAATTTAAAATTAAGTTCACTTACTTACGCCTAAGAGAAATACTGAGGCAAACTACTTAACATCTTTGGGGATTTTCACTTTAAATTTTCCAGAAGTCGTTCGTTAAAAAACCAACAGAATCATTCCTCAAGCAGAAACACCAGCGAAAATTACAATTTTCAAGAAAATGCACTATACTTAATAAGCAATTTAATAGCAATGAAACCCTCTTTGGTTCTTCCAGCCGCCTCAGCTAGAAAGAAATTGAATCTCAAAATACGAACGAGTCGATCGTTTCAAAATTGATAGTTACTCCTGAACCAGCGTTGATGAAAGTCTAATGGCCACTGTATTTGCATAAAAATAGCAAACGAGTGAGTCATCTGATTTGGTCTGGTTTGTCTTGATTTTTTCCTTCGGCAAACGGCTACACGACGTAGAGATTTCGCTCATAGAGGCCCAACCCTCGTTTATCAGAAGTCCTAACGGAAAACATTGTCAATATTTTTGAGATAGAGTATCTACCTAACATTGTATTATCACTCCGCACAATATACATTAGCACAAAGATTAGTTTATAAGATAGTTTCCGATTTGCCAATTCTGGGATAGATTGATGTTAATCCGAAAATGAAAGATAGACGAAATAAGGTCGAATCAAATCGGTTGTACAGGGAATTGGCTGTCCCCAGATCCATTGCTTGTTCATTTTCATATTTCAACAACCGCAACTTTGTCAGTTGATATATAACAAACCTTAAGAAATTAATTGATAGACTTAAGTATCGAAACGGTTGAAGCCGGAATAGAAATTCTTATGTTACCAATTTCGGGGCAACATTATACACTATGTTATTATTTTTATTTCGTCACATAGTTTTATCGGTAATGAAGGATCAATTCAGACATTATGATTTCCTCAGATCTAGCAGATAAAAATACCTCCGAAGAACAGAAAGTTTACACTAGATAGAATATAACGATAGAATCTATGCGATAGAGATCAGAATATCTCGTGAAACGGAGAAAACGGACTACCTTCCAATTAATTTAGATTGTATGCATAAAATGAACATTGTGTGCTAATATCCAGAGATGACGAGCTCACGAAAATCGAATCTTCCGTTAAGAATTAAGCTTGGGACTGCAGCAACGTATCCTCATGAGAAAAGCTTGATACGAGGCATGCATAGTAAGACTAACTGCCGAAAGTCCCGACATCACGAAGAAAAATAAGGAAGAAGCTGTAAATCAAAGGAAAAAGAAATGTTTTTTCAACAAAATAACACATAATTATTACCTACCAACTAAAAAAAACTCTCAAGACTCAAACTGACAACAGCTAAATTTAAGAATAAAATAAATTGATAAATAAAAAAAAAAAAAAACTGCGAAAATGCTACAGCGGTTTCCTTTTGCTTCGATTGTGATTCTTGGAGACCATTCACTTATGACAGTAAAGCAGGGTTCACAGGCTAGCGTCAAAGTGTTTGCGTTGCTGCGTTATACATTCTGATGATTGGTTAGGGCTGAATAGCATTCCTCGTCGTGTAGTCAATCAAAATACAGACCGCAGCAACCCAAACGCATTTGTCGGAGGCCTGTGAACCCTGCTTCACTATCGCGAACATTTGTAAACGTTTCCATCTAACAACAGACTGGCAACCATGAGGGAAAATTCCGATTTCGCTTTATAATTCACTAATAAACCATTGTAATCGCAAAAAAAAAACCAAAAAAAGTTCTTCTCCCCCCCCCACACATTAGATGTTTTACGTTTCAAGGCATGTAATCCGAATATCCAATTTAAAAAAAATTCTGTCCTTCCGTTTTCAAAACGTTTCCGACCAAACTATAATATAGCTACATTCTTGAATTTTTCAAAAAAAGTATGAGAAAGTCAAATGCCCCCGATTTTTGGCAGAGCTAGAGTACTTGAAGCAATCACCCCGAAATACGAAAAGGGAAACTGGAAGGATTGTCTAAATAAAAATAAAAATAAAAAAAAACCTGAAAATTTGTGGAACCGAAGAGTAAAACCCTCTATTTTCGAAATCAACTCAATTCCGTCGTAATTTACCGAACAAATGCCGTCTGCTTACAACAGTACATGCATCGTATCGTATCGAGCCATGTAACGGATAGGATGTAAACAGCTCTTGAGCGTAATGTTTCCCTTCGAGGCACGTTCAATCGGAGAACGGAGGCTATTTACAGACGGTAGTTGTATCTTAAAAACGCTTGCGCCAAGATAATCGCACACCTGGGGCAGTCTCAACATTAAGTTACCCGTTATTTTCACATTAAATTCCTTTCATTTTATAGTTCGGACTCGGTTTAATGACTCAAGTTTCTCTCTTCAGCTTCGACATCAAGTTTAATAGTGTAATGGATGCTACATCCCAAATAAGAAATATAGTTGTTTGAAGTTCAATGAGTACCTATTTATTCAACAGCAAAGCAACCGAAAAGCAAGTAAGACACGCTGGAAACAAAGATAATTTTGGTTTGTCATCGTAACTCTGGGTACACTGCCGTCAAAGTCCCAAAATGTAGCATTTGGTTTATTATTCAATAATAAATCATTGAAATCGCACAAGGAAAAAATCCCTACACCCCTAAAAATGTGATATTTTTTGTTTTAAGGCATGAAGAATCCGATTATCCAATAAAAACGCCGTCAAATTTTAACCAAAAACATATCTTCGTGCGACTACGGCTCAATTCTTCAATCAAATCGCTATCTCAATTTTAAGAGTATTTTTGGACGGTTTTCAAGGGGTAAAAATTTATATCGTCCGATGTTTTCCAGACAAAGGTGTATTTGGTATCAATTTCTATGAATTCGTGGATGCTGAGTCGAATGAGACCATTTCGCTATCGATGGTCCTCAAGTTATGGCAGCTTTTGTGTCGAATTTTTGAGATTTTCAAAAATGCGGCATGAGGGTATAACTTGAGAATTTTCGGAGCTATAAAAATCGGTCTATACTGGTTGCCAAACACTCTTTAGCTATACCGTTAGATGAATAATTTACCTTTTAATTTGAGAACTATGAAAAATAAAAATAACTGGAACTACCACTAAGAGTTTTCCCTTATAGCTACCAATCTGTTAAGTAGAAAAGTTAAAAAACGTTCGGAATAGTTACTATCACAAATGGATCGTATTTTTAAATCAAGGAATAATAACCCACGATACAACATTGCATGTAACTCATAGTACACTGCCGACTTGTTTTTTCCTTGAATATAGGAGAAGAAAGAAGAAAAAGCAAGGGAAGTATAGTAATTCATAACAATTCTTCAAACATAAACCATCCAGAAACCTTTGATAAAAGTGATTTACTAGTGAAGTTTCAGTGACATGCTTAACGTCTTTCTAACCCTTGAATCGATGCCTCCAATTCATTCCTCCTGACTCTCTATAGTCTATTCTATAGGAAGGGGTGTTAATATTTCCTCGTCTGCCAGAAACCCCAAATAGCAGAAAATGGAATGGGTTCAATGATATATAGAATGTACAGAAATGGCCTTATGGTAGGGATTGGGCAACCTGAACCAACACCAATAACTTTCTTTTTCCCTTTAACGTCCCCAGTCTGCAATGCGAAATCCACGGTTCCAAGACTTATCGATTTCAACTCGAAGATGTGTTCTTGAAATATTCTTACGTTAGGTACCAACTGAAAGTTAATAACTAATTAATGTCGAATTGATCAAACATGATTAAACTATAGCAACCAATAACTAAGCCTTCCATCACAATTAGACAGAGTTATCAAGGCATGGAAGATATGGCAGCGCGATGTTGGCCCTTGAAAAAGCGTGATGCATGACAAATTAACGTTTTTCCAGAAGAATCCGACACGTCGATTACGTATGCTTACTTTCACAGTCTAATGCATCACTGCAATTACACATACCGACGTACGTGAGAACAAATTCAAACGCATGAACCTCAACTAAACATAGATAGTATCATCATCAAGAATGAGGCCACAGAGCGTTTTAGATTTCCTCTCGAACCAGTCGAATGACGTCAAAGCCAACTCACGAGCTTCAGCAAAAAAGAGTGCAGAAGACGTTTAACCAAGAAATGAATAAATAATTTTTCCATAGAACTAAGGGCAGGTTATTTCAATTTAAACCGCCCCTTAATGAAAAAAATGAGTATACCAGTAGGTCACTCAAGTATTATAGACAAGTCAGCCTATTCGAAATATTCAACTCTATTCTAAGATGCTGTTCCACTAACAACTCGGTGATAAATAGTTGTGAGCTCAAAATACTGAAACTGGTTGAAAACCTGACTAAGGAAAACATAATTTCTGTAGAGTGAAATGAATAATGTTTGGTGTAATTTTCAGAAGAAATAGTAGCCATCGAGGTAAAATGTCACCAGCATCCGAAGCAAGGCCAGCCACGCACTAACAAAGAAAAACAAAACAAAAAACAACAGAAACAACGTACGTGTAATAATAATAAATCGAACCGACCCGACAGGGAAGCGACTGCGATTGTCGGTAAGAGCGAGATAACCTTGCATTTTATTGAGCTGACACCAAATACCGAGAAATTCGATTAGCTCCGCGGAATTGACCTCCCGCTGGAATCTACTGAGACGAATGGGATCGAGAGGAAATACGAATCTGTGGATTGCGGAATCTTCAATTGAATCTAATAGAATTAATAACCCAAAAAAAAAAAAAAAAAATTAATAAAATAAAAAATTAAAAAGTGATTTTGAAGAAACACTTAAAGGAAAGTTGAGATATTTGAAGCATTTCAGCAGTACATAAATTACTCGAGACAATTCACGCCAAAATTTATTCACCGGGAAACTAATTCCAGATCGTTTAGAAAATCTAGTTTAGGGCAGGTGCAAATCTTGAAAGCTTTTAGCAGGCATTTTAAGGAAATTATGACCGAAAGGCAACTCTAGCCAAAGGTTAGAGTTAGACTGCACTTCAAGACAAGTCCAAGGTAATGGTGATTTACTTGTCTCATTTAATAGGCACCCAGTGCTCAACAGGGCATCACTAAATGTTCACAAGCGGCGTAATTAAACCGGCACGCGCGTTTTGTAATAGCCCACCAACACGGAAAATATCAAACAGTACACAAGTAGGGTTTAGAAAGAGCGTGGATCTAGACTAGAGGTCGGTACGTGGAAAAACATTATAACCGACCACTGACAACTGAAAGCACAAGAATGCAGAACCTTTTCACTGATTATAGTTGATTATTCGCTCAACCAACCTCTGGTTTTTAATCGGCAAACATTTTCCCAAGAAAGATCGAATTAATATGGATTTTACCTCTAAATGGCGATTGACTCATCGATATTTGATGAATTCGATACTAAGATTAGGAACAACATGAATACTTAAAAATTTATTTCAATAGATCTATAGGACTATGAAAATTGAAAGCTCTTTGTGGAATGAGGCTATGTCAGCAATGGCAAGACAAAGCCCAAAGTTTCCGCCTCTGGTGGTTTACTAAAATTTCGATCTCACTGCTCATCATCCGCAAGAGCAAAAACTGAAACAACAGACAAAATATCTAAACTAACATCCTCAATTCGCTCGAAACCCGAATTGCGAGGCTCCAATTTCAATGATGATGGGAGGGTAACTTTTTGTCGCAGTGGGCGCAACCTATGGACAATTTCGAACGTTGACTACGTATAGATGGCTAATTCGCAGTGGGAAGCTTTGAAACGGCCATCCCTGCAACAGGGTGAGTCTGAAGCAGGGATCTTTCTCCTGATATTCGAACCATTAGCACAATCAAGGTTTAAATGTAAATCGGTTCAAGGCAAATGATGCTGCGGTGCTAACTCGAGTGACCAGAGAATGATACCACGTGATACCAGCAGTGAAAGAGTTGTTGAACTAGTCTTATCTTCTATTGTTGGCAATGAAAATATGAGTTGCGCAGACAACACCATCAAGTTTCAGCGAGATAACGTCCAATACAGTTTGAAAAAAAAAAAACCTCTAGCCTATTGGACCGGCACACTTCTCTCCAACTCTATAAAACCTACCTCAACGCAGTAAACCTGTTTAGGTGATGGATATTTTGGAGTAGATCGAATTTCAAGCTAATAGATAGACTAGGAAGCTCAACTCTTTTGAACCTTGACAGAGCAGACGATCAAAAAACGAGTGGCATCTCATTCAGCCGACGTCGGAATCTATTGACCGGGTGCCAAATCGTTGGGACTCTTCTCGCCCAAATAGCTGACAGGTAAAAGTTTCAGTTAAAAACCCGCAATACATGCATATACTTGAAAGCTAAACTAGTTTGAAGTTGATTGAAGAATCGAAGAATTTGGACGTATGGGGGCATAAAGTCAAAGCACAAACTCATCTTCAAAAGGAATAATATACCAGAATAATCAAAATTATAATTCCTACCTGACGTTACAAGAGAGCGATCAAAGGCCCGACCGTATAGAATGTTGAATTTGGTTTATATTCTATAATAAACCATCGTAATTGCACAAGAAAAAAATGACGAACTCCTCAAAATTCGATGTTTTTTGTTCCAAAGTATGAAGAACCCGATTATCCAGTAAAGCAAATGCTGTCCATACGCCGTCGAATCATTACCAGAAATCAATCATGGTCTGACAATGGGTAAATTCTTTAACCGAATCGATATCTCAATTTTGGGGATATTTTCAAGTGTTTAGAGGGGGTAAAAATTCGTATCGTCCAATTTTCCAGACAAAGATGTTATGGTATCAAATTCTATAGATTTGTGGATGCTGAATCAAATGAGACCACTGCGCTATCGACAGCTTAACAGTTCACAAGTTAGCACAGCTTCCGTGTCGAATTTTCGAGATTTTCAGAAATGCGGCATGAGGGTATAACGCGAGAATGTATATAGCTAAAAAAAAAAATGTATACCCGCTGGAATGCTGGTCAAACACTCTTCGGCTGTATCGTTAGGCAAATAATTGAACTTTTGATTAGAAAATCAGTAAAATTAATTAGAATTGCCGTGGGTTTTTTCAAGTTTTTCTTTATAGATACTAATCTGTTGTTAGGTCGAAGCGTTCACAAATGTTCGGAATAGTTACCATCACAAAATGGATGAAACAAATGGATCTTTAGTCAGAATTGGAACCATTGTACTATCACTTGCAGCGTTTTATTATATTACTGTGAAAACCAAATAAATAATTAAGATTCGGAGTAAATGGACCATCTGCACCACCATTTTTCAACTCCACGGCGGCATCAGCAATCATAGTTACGGTGTGGCGGTCTTGAGGCCTCTCCGTGTTCTTCAGCCGTGAAATGGCTAAACGCACACTGGGCAGGCGGCTTGCCACGCCAAAAAGACCAAGACCGTCGGGAAGAGTCAAGGTCTTCCTCTGTCGGAGTCACAGCCGTTGGCTAACCTCTCAGTCAGAGAGACTGTTCGTCTCACTCTCACCTTCTGTACCGGTCGATCATACTAGCATTCTTCGACTTCCGAATTCCCGCCAACTACAACGGAACTGTGAGCTAAGGAGAAGCTGAACACTTCCTATACCTAACATGCTACTTAAAAATAAATTTACTCTCATTCGACTGGAAGAATAATTCCACTCACAACCGACTGCAGCAACATGATAATTTAATACTCCTCTGTATTATCAGTGGAAAGACTAAGTCGAATAATTTGTTATGTAATCCAAGCAAATGATTTTGAATCAAATCGTGAAATGCCTTTCACAAAATGTTTTGAAACTCCAAGCATTATTTATCGGTGATATTCCACGACCTATTTATTTTCCACCATTTTTAAGCATATATTTTTCTCCAACTTTGCAACTATGAATACGTACTTTATTATTCAAATACAGCAGGAACATATTCCATTAACCACGAAATCTTTTAAATTAAGTGGTGAGCAAAATCATAAGCACAAAAGCAATCGACCAATTAAAATCAAGTACAGACTAGTGCACGGTTCTATTAATCAGTCTGCGGTTCTATTAAACAATGTAGGCCATTCTTTTTTTGAAGAAAAAAATATACGGTATAGTTAACACTGGTTTTCATGGGATTGACCTTTTGAAATACGAACTTCGCAAGAAGCAAAATGTGGGTACGAAACAATTAACGATAAATTAATTGAACGTTCCGAGAACCGCGTAGTCTATCACATTCCTCGAGATTTCTGCTTTCCAACTGGGGCATATAATCTTCAATAGATGGAAACTGATTAATGCGTTGTTTACCAGCCTACCAGCGACACTAATTCAAATCGCCTTCGGACGCATTCCACATTTTCTCTCTTCTGGCATCGTCTCAATCTAAAACCAACCAAGTCAATGACCCAACTCCTATCGAAAAATATTTTGACTTTCAGAGGAAAATAATTATTGTTTATTATAGAAGTAGGAGTTGTTATAAGCTGTAAGCAAAAATCCGAGTTCATTGCACGAAACCACTTGATAGCAAATACGCTGCAAATGATTTCACAGTGGTTCCAATTCTGATTAAAGAAGACCGTCCACTTTGTGATGGTAACTATTCCGAACATTTCTGAACGCTTCGACCTAACAAAAGGTTAGTGTCTATAAAGAAAAACTCATGGAGCTTTTAATCAATTTTCCTGATTATCTTATCAAAAGTTCAGTTATTCGCCTAACGATACAGTCGAAGAGAGTGTTTGACCAGCATTCCAACGGGTATACAAGAATTTTTATAGCTCTATACATCCTCGAACTATACACTCACGCAAAAGTTTTGAAAATATCGAAATAATTCTACACAAAAGGCGATAACTTGGGAACCATTAAAGCTATCAACCCCGCGACGGTCTCATTAGATTCAGCGTCCAAAACTTTATAGACAATAATACTAAATACACCTTTGTTTAAAATAGTGGGATAATACGAATTTCCTTCCCTCAAAAATTACCTTAAAGCAGAGGTAGCGATTTCGTAGAAGAATCAGGCCATTTTCAAACCGAAACCGCTTTTTGGTAAAAATTTCAAGAATTTAGCCATTGTCCGTCAGAACAGTCTTGACGGCCGACGGGCAAAATTATTTTTTTTGAAGGATATTTGGATTCTACATTACCTTGAGATGAAAAACATCTAACTTTGTGGGGGTAAGAATTATTTCTTGGGCGATTACCGTGGTGTATAAAAAATAGTAAACCAAATTATATTATACCTATATTATATTATACCTATTATATTATACCTATTCAAACCTCTAGAAGATTTGATTCAAGATTTTATTAAAGACAGATTTTATTACAAGATTTTATTGAAGTATTCAGTATAGAAAAATGCTGTATTATCCAAATTTTTGCCACATTGGCATGTTGGGTGGTTTTTTCCTTGTTTATGTAGAACCGGTTGGGATAATTGCAAACGTTGGATTTTAATTATTCACAACCAATTTATTCAAACACCTTTTCTAATAATGAATTTTCTTGTTCGAGCTTCAAAATTGCGAGAAGAGATGAAGGAGCTATTCCTTGTTGTTTCAGTTGCGGAGTTCAATAAAGAAAACCCGGGAATTAACTCATTAAAAAAAAAAAATTGATTGAATTTCTAACCGTCCAAGAGAACGTTAGGTCAGTTAGTAGCAGCGGAGTAATTTCAGCTGACATTATTAAAGTGGCTTCCACCATGAGGTAAGGGCCAACGGAGGCGTTTATCCGTCGTTTTGTTTTTTAAAATGTCATCAATATCCCATAGCTGTAGTGCTCTATCGTAAGCAAAGAACTGAAGGTTAATCAAGTTTTAACACGGCCTAATTCACAATGAAAGGTGGTTATGAGGAGTTAGAATTCAACTTACGTCACAAGTTCCCAGTCGATTCAAGTGGTGAAGAAATCAAACAATATTTTTCAATCAATTCTATTTAAAAAAAAAAAAATAATAATAATAATAATAATAAATAATTGAAGATTGATTCGGTGATCATCTCTTGTACACCAAAGAAGAAACAAGACAACTGAAACTGAGCTCGAACCATCTTCGGTCGAGTAAGTGCGATGACAAATTTTTCTGGGTCTTGAAAGGCTTCCAAAACGAGAAGTGCGTGGATACGCATAATAAACACTAGCATACCTGGCACAAATAGAGGAATCCTACGACGTGACTGATCATTTAAACGAGCTACTATTAGGAACAGGCTTCTGAGTCAGCATCTCAATCGAAAGCAAGAGTATGCTATATCAAATTCAGCTGCAACAAGTTCGCAATTACGATTTTTGACAGACACGAAATGACATTTAATACAATACTCATTTGATTCGTACAGCAATTAGTATACTATTTTAATTAGCAACTAAAAATGTTTTCGTAAACGCGCATTGATTATACGGAAAATATTTTTCCAACTGTTCACAAAGAATGATTTGAGTTCAAACGTAAGTCCTAGGTATACGTCTTGATCCTTTCTGGCAAAACAATTGAGTAGCTAAATTTAATTATTGCACTGTCGCACGATTCACTTCACAGAACTCCACCAGTGAAGATAAACCAACAAGAAACTGGGGCAACGGCACTACAATTTTTTTTTCTCCCTCTATTTGTTACTTCTTCACTTGGAACGATCGATTTTGACTCTACACTGGCCATCTTCAAGTCAGTGAAAAATCAACAAATGAACGTTATCTTCGTTATTCTGAGTTGGCAAATATTAATTTTAATCCTTTTGAAGAATGGTAATACACCAACAGAGCTTGAGCAGCAATAGAAAGAGAGCAGTAAAGTTAGAGATGAGGTGACCATTTTCTTCAATGAATGAACAAAATTTAGATGGCTATTCAAATTAAGACGAATCATTTTTCAGTCGACTGCTTTGCAAGCCTTTTTGGTCAAGTTAGGTGGGCGATATTGAACCGTCAGTTTCGTCGGTTGACAATGCTAATTGGATATCATGCGTTGGCGGGATCAAGTCGCAGGGCCCAATAAATTCATAAGGAAACATATATTTTCTGACAATCTCTATTGCTTTTATATTTCTAAATTCGGAAACGGTAAACTATCTAGTGGAGAATAAATTTTTTCTAAGGTTACCAACTACCAAAATAAATTAGGGAAGGCGGATCATAGTCGTTCGATCCAACTCGCGAGAATTTTGAATTCACTGCGTGTATCGATGAAAAAACAGCCGAAGAGAAAACCAATTTATTATTCAATAAATCGAATTATGAACGTGAAAATTAGGTACCAATTGAATTCGTAATTCGGCATGACTGACGATTTCGTATTCCAATGCACCATCGTTTTTTCACGAAAAACATTCGCTCGCTTTGTCATATGAAACTATTCCCAGCCCTCCTACTGCACGGTCAGAACAGGCACGACAAGGAGATCTTATATTTAGGTCGGACGGCTTTTAATATTGGATCGGGCCACTAAAATAGTCACCCACAGCCCATAATTAGAATCCGCTGCTTTAAATATACAGCGCTCCGGCGATGTGCGTGAACTTGAAGAATTAACATTTCCTGCTTCTTGGCACTATAAATTCAAAACTTGCGGAAAAACTACAGCTTTAGAGGACACGGAGATTTGAAATTAGCCATCGAATACTGTCGCTCGAAGAAATTATTTTTAAGCATTCTACACTATAATTTACCCTAATACAATTTCCCGGTAGTAAATCAATAATGAGAAAAAAGGAATTGATTCGATTTGAAGCCAGTTTATTTTTGTTAAGAAAATGAAGGGAAGAAAAAACAACATTCCGGGAAGAGAAAAGCATTAGGTAAAAACATTCTTCTGCGTTAAATAAAAATCTAGTGTTTTTCGCATCTAAGCTACAGGCTGCCGAGTCAGGCCCCAGGAAAGCAGCTAGGAAAAGCAGATAGGAATATCTTCTGTTCAGACCAACAGACCAGAACACAAGTAGAAACAAACGAGCCCGATGGAGCTCGCAACAGGCAAGTTCGTACGAAACGAACGTCTAGCAGCCACTCATCAAACTAAAATCGAAGATTATCCATTCGAGAATGAAAAAAAAAAAAAAAAAAACTGAAACACTGACGTCTTTGTGCGATAGAAAGTTTACCTTCTTTTCGCAAGAACCAGCATAAATTCTACAATGAAAAAATTCAGCTATTACCTTTGTCATGATCTTATTCAAACCAAATCAAAAATACCTAAAATTGTGAAAATAGTTCTAATATCAATACCTTTTGGAGGGATTGTACGAAATTCAGCAACATTGTATTGAAAATAAATCGACCAATATGAGTCAAAGCACAGCCTTTGTTGAAAAACAATTACTACTCGCCGTCGTCATATGCTCAGTTTTCATCTAGATAGCGCAGTTGATAAGAGAGACGGTCGTGTCTGAGTAGTGTTTCTAAAAAACGTGCTGTATGGACGTGGGTCGACATTGAAAGGCCAGTCGGATCGAACCCAGACCTTGGCTAGCAGAGCTAGTCCGGAAAGCGTAGTCGTAATCTTGCTTTTGCTTCCTGTATACCTTTCAATATAGTAAATGGCGAGCGCAGTTGGTCAACCGCAGGAACCACTACCCTAACCAAAGGCCCTTTTGTCCTTCGTTAATTAGAAACCGTTCTACCGAATATCAGTTCAAATATTGGCGCAGATGATCAGCTTCTTCGTTGTGGCCTCAACCTTGGTTTGTTGTACAGTTTAATTGGTGGCCTTAATCAATCACATTCCTGAAAGGTACTCTCGACGGTACACTCTCCTTATTTCATAAAGAAAGTGGCTTAAAATCCAACAATATCAAATCTGAAGAGCTTTATTTTTTTAAACTGCTTAAAAATGGAAGAGCTCTTTAGGCCCGATCTTTGACATTCGGCATCTGCTGATTCATAGTTGCTAGCCGATAATGTCAAGGCACAGTTGATCGCTTGGTGGCCAATTTTCGAAACGTGAATTAACAGCTCGTTCAACTATGCCATCTGCGAGTTCCACGAGCACGCCACATTCTACTCAACCAGATACAAGAATCGTCTCCGGCATTTATTGCAAGACTGATGCCTATTTTTTTTTTTTTCTTCAATGGCAACAACTTGTTTTTAGTTTCTAGTGTATAATTAATAATAAAAGTGCACTCAGAAAAATGAACTTTCTTACTAATTCCTCATCCCTCTACTACTTCTTCTCATCATTATGTTGGCAAGTTACCTATTAAAAAAAAAAATTATAAAAAACAAGACCGAAGTCAACAAAACAACGATAACACTCATCTATCATTCAACTCAGAGATGAACTTGTTCATTGTTTAAAAAACGATTGCCCATTAAATGTGGAAGATCCTCCGGCTAAAGACATCATCAGATGGCAACAATTCGTCAATAAATACTGGAGAACGTAAACCATAATCGTATTAGCGATGGAATAGTAGTAATTTGAGCTTGATTAGCAATAAATGAGTGATTTACGTCTTGAGTTCTCCATTAGTTTTTTCATATCACGACCGAACATCCATGAAAATTTGTAATAATTGATTCGGAGTATACTGAAAAACGGTGTACTCAACAGTGTAGAAGAGTAATCTTGAACATGTTTGGCACTATCTACTGAAAATAATTGCATAATACTCCAAATGATCCCAAATTTTATAACGATAATCTAAAGTAATTGTAATTCACATTAATCAACGAAACGATTCAATTAAATTCAACTGATGAGATATTCAACCGTGAGCCATGAATCAAACATTTTCAATCCCAAATTCCCAATGCTATAGCAGAAAAAACAGTTCAGAAAAGATTCAGACTTCCTCCTGGTTTTCCTACAACATTTAGTATCCCTGAACACAAGCGGCCGATTACCAAACTCACTCTTTGTGAGACGCGTTAGATCCGGAAAACGTAGTGGATTGCCAAGTGAGTCAGCTTTGTCCTAGTCTTCACTCCTGCTAATGCAAACTCAGCCAGTCAAGCGCACAGCACGCACAGGTATGACTCATTGTTGCAAAACCACTGGTATCGGCAGGTGTGAGGTGTTTCTTCTTTATTTCAACAATTCAACTTCAGAAAAAAAAGTTCACCAGTACGCAAAGAACATTTGAGGTACGGTACAACTGAAATTTCATTTAAATACTCAGCTAGTAATTCTCAACAAATGTTGCTAACGCCTCATCGAGCTCAAGACGCTTTAGTTGATTGCAAGAAATTTCGCTCCATGAGCATTCGCTTTAATTTGGAATGGTATTTTTGGGTGTTACAACGTTAAATTTTCTATCTTTGTTCTCAACTGTTTTCAATCCGTTTTATCAAAGTGCATTGCGAAATTTACCAACAAACCAGGCATCATAGTAGCTAAGAATCGTCCCTTTTTAAAAGTTTCTGTAATTACCGCTAGTTTGATCAGTATTAATTTCTAAAAACGAAACCGTGTAAATAAATGTCGCTCTTTAACAACACAAAAATAGAAAGACTATTTTTTTCGATACACAATCGAGAATTGCACACTACTACTAAATCATACACTTCATACAATTCAATACTTGACTTTTGCGGCGGCTAGTTTATCGAAACGTTCCATACGTTGGTCAATAATAAAATTTGATAGCTTGGGAAGAATGGTTGAGTCATGAAGTCTCACAAAGAGAAGCACGCGGAATTCGAAATGAGGACACGAAGTTCGGTACACGACAGCAAGCAAAGAGAGGACAGAGACACCAAGTATAACACACCACACTACGAAGGAGAGCAGGCCGCCCACAACCAACAGACCAAATTCCCATTTAACATAACTGGTGCTTTGAACTTCGCCGGACAAAGTATTGCAACCCGAGACCAACGGTCTAACGACACACAGCTGGAAAACCCCACGCTAATTTCTCATTCCTGTTTGAAAGAATCTTTGCTGGGTAGGTACATGCAATTACTATCACTGCAGCTGTGAGACAATCAAATGGTTAAGAGAACAATTGTCCAACTGAACAATTGTTATACAATAATTTTATTATGGACTTTTTGAAAAATTTATGAACAATTGCTAACAGAAGAATCGTTATACAAGAGTTTTACTTCAAAATTCAACAACCTTCTAGTTTCAAAACCATCATTTTAATTCGCGAATACTAATTAAACAGCTACAACTTGAAAAAACCGCCTAAAACGCGAAGCGAAACAAATTAAAGCACAACTATGAAAATAATAATGTATTTCAGGTGTTATGTCACACTACATAATTAAAATGAGTACCTATTATTGAGACTTGAAAGAAAGCTGTTGCATTTTTTGTAACAGAAAAAGGAACTTTAAATTCGATTTTACCTTAGAGATTCATTCATAGGTTTAGGATCTTCAAGGAGAAAGCGAGCGAACTTCGAATAAAGTGATTAGACGACTAGTTATAATTAGCCGAGTTTGTTTACGAGGAATTCGAATCTGCCGGATGTTATTCGGATTTCTAAATATTTGTGGAGCTGGTACAAATATACATGAAGTATGTAGTGGTTAACACGGAAGTTGAAATCTTGTTTTCTACAGTTTAGTTCAGGATGCGCTGCATCAAGAGGCTGAGAAGTCCAGATACATGTAGAAAAGGTAAGTTACGCAAGTGCCAACAGAAGTATGAGCGATGTATATTTTTCATGTATAATAACATATTGAAATAGATACCTCAAGACTGAAAAAAGTGATTTTGTAGCAATTCGCCCGATTTTGGTTTATTATTCAATGGAAAACCATTGTTATCACCCAGAAAAAATTTCTAACCCCTGAAAATTTGATGTTTCACGTTTCATGGTAGATATAATCGGACATTGCAATTAAAAAAATTCTGTGAATCATTACTTTTTTAACGAAAGCATGACAGCAAAATTCTTTAAATGTTCAGCGAAAATCAATCTTGGTCCAACAAAGGCTGAATTATTTTTGGGAAGTTATGAGTGGGTAAAACTTCTATAGACTTTGGGGCGCTCAACCCAATGAGATAATAGGGGGATCGATAGCTTTAATGGTTCGCAACCTATCACAGTTTTCGAGTAGAATTTTCAAGATTTTCAGAAATTTGGCAGGAGGGTACGAGATTTTCTGAAGCTATAACAATTGTTCTATACTCGTTGGAATGGTTGTCAAAAGTTCAGAATAGTTACTATTACAAATGGATGGTCGCCTTAAATCACAATTAAAGCTAAGTAATAGTAAACAACTGTATGTGTATAGGTAATATTATTTGCAGCTTTTTCTTCTTAAATGAAAAAAAAAAAAAATGAAACTGAAAGAAATATTTATTCACCCATTAAAACCGTCATTTGCACAGAATTTTAGAATTTTCATACCTGTTTGTTATTGCCAGGTTTACCTGTTTATTTCATAAGTCTTGTTACAAAAGCTTTGTTGTAAACTTTGAATAAATCAACACGTTGCTTGTTCTTATTGTTACGATTAAGTCCACTTTCCCAGCAAACATTCACAACACTTCAATAAAGGCAGTCTTCGATTAGCTGCTTACGTATTTCGGGCATCAATTTAGATTACATTGAAATTCAAAACAAAGGATAATAACAACTCAAGTTAGTTAGCATGTTTGTTTTAACGAGACTCAGCGAAAATTGGACTACAAGATTCAACAACTACAGGAACTAGTTACAGGGGAAAATATATTAACAATTCTTATCGAAAAAATTATCTGCAGCTGCATCTAATTCCTATCGAAGAGGGATATTTGAAGATAAGATGAAATTATTGAAAAACTGACAGTCTAAGTTGATACGTCGATTATCAATTCAGTTTCTCTTTCTGCAACGTATCAACGAGTCTCTTTGTTTGAAAGAGAGAGAAGAGCATGGAACATCTCCGTCGTAAACCACATTTCACGAGTCGATTTTCATAGCTTCAACTGCTTTATAGTTTGACCGATCACGTAATTGATGATCCATTCAGCATGAGTACGCAAAGCGAATATTGCATTTTTAAAGCCTCATCACTACTAGTCATCTCGTCGCGTTTTGCGAAGCAAGTTCAATCAAAAGATGAGGGAATTTCAAATAAAACGATCACGCTTTCTGTAAAAATACCTCACATAAAATAGCTGGATCACCGACCGGTCTCAAAGTTACAAATGAGAAATACTTGAGGTGCAGCTAGATAAAATTTTTACAAAATGTAAAACAGCCAATAGAAAGTTTACAAAATGATTAGGTGACCGACGAACAAAAAAAAAAAAAAAAAAAAAAAAAAAAAAAAAAAAAAAAAAAAAATAAAACAAAAAAAAAAAAAAAAAACACGAAAAAATCGAAAGAATAAGCATAAATGAATCAGAATAAAATTGGCTTGGAGATCTGAAACGACGGAATCAACTTTCAAATATTTTAAACCACCTCGCATACCTTGTAACTTTCATGATGGTGAATTGAAACAGATTAACAAAAAAATATGGAGGCGAATAGCAAACGAAGGAAGGTTTTCCGTTTCCGTTCCAAGGACTAAACGAAAAAAAATGTCTTGCCTTGCCGACAAATAAACCTAAACAAGATTGCGAAAGAAGTTGAGTTGAAATGGCGCAGCAATAAAATGAGTAGTTTTGTCACGTGGAATTTATTGCGTTGAGGGGGAGAAACAACTGGCGACTTATTTTCCAATTTTTGATGCACTTTCGCTCATTCGGGCTTCATTGGGATTAAGGAGAACGCTAGGTTTCTACTTAACTATTCTGGCTCTATTCTTCAACCAAACGCTACCTCAATTTTGTGGGTCGGGGGGGGGGGGGGCAGATAGTTTTTATTTTCCAAAGTTTTTCAGAAAAAGGTGTATTCGGTATCAATTTCTATAGATTTTTGAACGCCGAATACGTTCACAAATGAGAACGTTCGCAATTGTTCGGAATAATTAGGTACTACTTCTTTTTAAATTAATTTAATAATTAATAATAATTAATTTAATTAATTTTTTAAATTATTTAATTAATTCTTTTTAAATTATAATTGAAGCGAAGGAATAATAAACCACTGTACAATCATTTGCGGCGTTTTTTCCGTTTGGTGTCCCCAGGCTAGTTCTTCAATAACATTCGTTCTTTACTAACGTTGCGGCCTTTTGATGAGTTTCATGGTTTTACAATAGGTTATACCTATAACCGACTCTAAGATGGAGGTACAACAGAACAAGTTAGCAGGGGTATCTTTTCTCTCCCGAAAATAATCATGCTGGAATATCGAAGAGTACGATATCGACTGTCAAATTCGGCTATTACAGGAAGAAATTCTTTTCTTGCTATTATTTACAGATGCAACCTTCGAGGTTGCGGTCAGTCCAGGTGTGGCCCCAAGACCAGACGACCTCTCCGGAGGCGCCACTGTTTGAAAGTCAAAATAGAAAGAGAAGGCTCTTGCAGGTCAAGCGGGACAATGAAACTTGAAACAAACCTTATCAAAAGCCCGATATTTACAAACAGTTCGAATGCGACTGTTTAAAATTGTTCTACACAGCCTTGAAAATGCACGAGCTTGCGAAAGTTATCCACTACCGGAGTGAAAGAGAAAATAAGCCTCTTCATTACTATCCCTTTCAATCAAACGTCAAAAATCAAAAATGATAAAACAAATGTAGGAGCTCAAAAAAATCTACGCATTCCTAAATGAGCTATAAGCTTAGGACGAACGGGATTTACTATACGACTTGCTCAACATACAATTGGAGTATAGGGCGAGGCCAGGACCCCCGCAGAACTCTAGACGGGCGCCACAAGCAGAAAAGAAGGTTCATTAGAATATCGCGTCGTAGAAGAAAACAATGAGGTCGCGACTATCGAGAAGAGATCGCGACGAGACAATCGGCAAGCCAATATGGCGGTCTAAGGAGAGCGATGCTGGAGGCTAAATCTTGGAAGCCCTGCCATTATCATCATTACGAAAATCATCTGTGACGAAGAAACGGGGGTTAATCTAATTCGAGCGCTCCGAGTCAACGTGAACTAAGTGGATCGAAGAGCCGGTCGATTTGCGAACAATTAAAAAACGGGGATGAACCAGTCAAGGACATCATGGCCTAATAAATGTTTTCTGAAACAAATCGGCGATTGAATTGGGACGGCAGAATTGAAACAATGAGCATCGCGATTTTGATTGCCCCAGTTCGGTAGTATACCAGCAACAGGCACGTAGGCAGTCCAGTTGACTGGTGCCAGTCAAATCGGGCAAATTGGCAGCCAGCTAACTAACGACAGTACCAGTAAGACGAAGCTATTTAACGAGCTCCAGTAGAATGAAAACAACGAGGGCGATTGGTTCATCGAGGCTCTATTAGCCCGATTTGTACCATGAATTTATGCTCGAATCTTGTGAAGTGTAACAAGAGGAATCTTTGCTAAAGAGTAAAAAAAAGGATTATACTGATTAATTCGCTCCCTCAACTCAGCTGTTACACGTTTTGACATTAGACAATTCTACCAACATAATAACTATAAACAACAATTAAACACCGTACTGGGTTGATGAGGGGGAGAAGAACCAGGCGACATGTTCTCCGATTTTTTATTTACTGGCCGAGTACTTTCGCCCCTTCGGGCATCCTCAGGGCGATGTGGAACCATAGGTTACCATTACCTATGGTTCCACATCGCCCTGAGGATGCCCGAAGGGGCGAAAGTACTCGGCCAGTTAATAAAAAATCGGAGAACATGTCGCCTGGTTCTTCTCCCCCTCACCAACCCAGTACGATGAGAGATGCGACGACTCAACCAAGAACAATTAAACATAAACAATAAACTAGAGGAAAAATGCTTCATAAGATTCTGCAGGGATTTTTAGGCATTCCTTTGCCTCAATAATGATTTAAGAAGCCCATCTAATTGTCATTATCCCACATAGTAGTGAAAATTTCTGCCAAGAACAATATCATGGAGGCAGTTTAAGTTTTCCTAATTACTTGATTTGAAGTGTAATCGATTGCCTTATGATACAGCTAATTATTATAATTGAATAGCAAACCAAAACCAGACACAGTCACTTGGGGAAACAATTTTAGCTGAACGGCCGTCTGGACTGGAACACCATTTGTGAATCACACAATTCCAATAAGACAAGCTAGCTGAGTCATTCAAAAGTGGGGAAACTGCACTGGCGTGAAACCTACTCCTGGGGCCAGTTCACAAGACCAAATTTTTTCCACTGGACTGGTACGTCACTGGATTCACGTGCCAAGTTGGACAAGTTCTCAATTGACTGGCACCAGGCGGCACACAGCCAGCTAATCAGACTTTTTTCGTCTAAATTATATCATAATCCGCAGATAACAAGGGTATTCATGCTCTTCATTCCTTAACCGATTTAAGGTTGACAATATAGCATATACCTTCGTAACCTCAGCATAGTCGTAGGTATTTCCCCACTTAAACTCCAGCGGTCCATGGGAAACAAGCTTAAAATACTTCTGAAAATTGTTTGGTTTTCACAGTTCGTTTTCGCACCGAAAGATAAATTTAAGTGGGAATAGTGAATGATGATAGTAATGTACTCACTGAACACTGAGAACAATCATATCAGATCAGGAACTCCGTACTTACCTGTAAAATGAAAACAAAAATTAGCATACGACATAGTAACAATCAAAAGTGGTGGCATGGATAATATTTGGACATCTTTCAGATTCAATAATTCGTTTTATGAGTAGGAGAGCACGAACAAACGGGAACGGGAGTATGAGAAAGAATTGTGCGAACATAAAAACAATATTTTTATTCTCAACGTAAAAATAAAGAACAAATAAATTACCCAACATTGAATTTTGCAATTCCTTCAGAACAAACCTCCAATGAATAACGGGTAGATTTTATCAGACCTCAAACACTTACGAAGTTCATTTTTGGAAAAATGAAAATTCATGTCCAACGGTTCACAATCATGTTGATGTTTGAAATTTACAAGAATGGAATAATGCGGGTTTGTGGTTATATTGCAAAAAAGTCGTGTCATTTTAATTGTATTTTCATCAACTCTTTAGTCACTCTCTATTATTGTTAACCAAAAATTTTCGGTCTCTATTATAATTAATGAAAATTCACAGTATCATTCGCAGATATAATTATCATAGTTAGCAGAATGAATTACCCTCCAGGTTGATTGAAGCGAATATTATCGTCCTAACTGAAGAATATCCATCACTAAACCCATGATAGGTGATGTGGAAAACGAAACGTAATCTGCTGCCGTTATAGTTCTTGAGGAAAAGAAGGATGGAATTGTGTTGGTGCTCTCTAGTAGATAATGTGATCAGAATCAACGTCAACATGAAACCTCGATGTGCTCAAAGCCATTCCAAAGCTCTGCGAGATAAATGTATAAAACGGGATAAAATCTCGGCCGTCGGAGAATAATATCAGTGTATAACCGGTCAAGTCACTCGGATTCTCTAGATCAGACGTCAAAATATGAAACGGAGAAGTCTCCAACACATACTAGAGTCGCCTTCTATCAAAGACCAAGCATTACTCCTAGGAAATTATCAACGTTTCTCGATGAATTGGCGTTCCTCAACAATTTGTTCTATATCGAATCGCTGATTTTGAATAGATTTAACTACAGAACGAGATAATCGAACACACCTTTCAAATTACCACTCCTAGTCAAATGTTTTTCAAATGTGATTAGATTGGTCGAGAATAAAAAATGATTTGGTACCTAAATGCAAAAAGTCGACGCCCTCAGACACTTAGGACACTCAAAATATTATTTTCTTAGTTGTGATCGAAAAGATTTGTCAATTCAAAGACATAAGGAGGAGCTGTGTTAACAATGGGAAGAATAAACGCGAGTTACGTTCCCTTTTCCTTTAGATCAGTGCTTATCAAACACGCTTCCTTTCGTTGGACGACAGTAATATCTATAATTCATAAATCTTCTAAGTTCAACCATTCAAAGGAGACTCGTAATTGTTCTGGCATTTAACGGAGAGTTGGCGCTCCAGAGTGAAATGAGTTAAGGCTCCCTTCGTACGGTAAATTAAGACAACCTTGCTCTGCTGAGCCGTTCACGGCTGAGAACAGATTCGAATGCACAGTCAATCTTCAATTTGCGAGCGAACACCCACCTGCACCGTTCGAGCTTTTTTTAATTTTCACGGCTCGCAAGCAGATGAAAGCGATACATCAATCCAGAATAATATTCAATACGGTTACATTTACGCCTACGATTAGATTTGAATCAAAAGATTGAAATGGAAATTCAGACGTATAGCTTTGAATTACTGGAGCAACTTGTTCGCACTCATTTCGACTTTTAAAACAGATAGATAGAAGAAGGATGATAAAAATGACGAGTACTTCACGCGAAGCCGTAGTAAAATGAAAATATAACGAATGCGATGTATTCGAAGTGCAAGAAGAGTAAAACTGATTTTAACAGTTTATCAGCTAGGCAGGCATGGTGAACCCCTTCACATTTTTTGCAGTCCTTTACCTACAACCGTTCAGATAACAACGAGTTTATTTGTACAAGAAGTTTATTTTTCTTTTTGGTTATTCGTAGATAAGAGCGAAAAAATGTATAACAGACATGGCCCTATGAACTAAAGCGCATACCGCGAATAACGGAAATACCGCTAGAAAATACAAAATTCTGTCAAGATTAGGCATTATAATTTTATCAACCGACTTCAAAAGGAGGAGGTTACTCTAGTTGAATGGCGGGGTTTTTTCTCATCCTGTAAGCAGTTCGAAAACGATAGAAAATGCTTAGTAATCCTTATGCTTCTTCAAGCGTTACTACCGCTAAACCTCAACACAGTTCAGGGCATTGAGATGAGCGGAAAATGATATGAGATTCCAACACAGCGGAATGTAAACGTAGACGCGTCAAATCTTGAACAACTGGTCGAATAAAAAAAAAACTTGCAGCGGAAACAGTCGAGGGATCGAGTCAAGGGAAACGGGATGTTCTGGAAAAAATGTTGCAGGCCATTGAAAAACTAGAGAAACGAAAGGATTGCGGTCTAGTCAATGCGTTCGAGGATAAAACTCAAGTAACTACGTAGAGAATTGCGAAAAGCATCAGCACAAAGCTTCAATACGAAATAAATAGTAACAGTTGAACGCCAGCACCTACATATTGCGACATGATCGCAAAAACCGGTACAATTTCCAAGGTTGGAAGCAGTCTGGAATCAAGTCCTTCGAAGGTCCCCATTGCAGCTAGAAATATTGAAGCATGAAGTGCCATCGGACCGAACATAATAGCAATCAAAATCTTCCACGGTTGAATAAAATATTGCAAGAATACTGGCAACGATACGATCAGCTAAGCACCAACTTTGAACTTATTCAACTTCTGGGGAATCAAGAGAAGCTCTCATGTGAGGTAGAAAAACTTTTATCACAACGTCATATCTAGTTCTGCCCAAGCGATGACTGATGTGTTACTGTTGTCTGTGAAATTCTCCTGACTCCTTTTGATGGACGTTTCAGTCGTAATGACCTGCCAAAGTCTTCCGTATGGTTCTTTAACTCTCTCCTACACATCCTTTTGCAAGTCGTTTTTCTCTCTTCCTCGCAGACATTTTAATTGGCGGCGTTCAAAGGAGATGATCTGAGTTGCCTCTCAGGCGAGGAACAAGATTAGTACCAGCTGTTCGGATTCTCGACGCCGAGGCCCCTCCAGATACACGACTAAGGCGAAATTTCAACTAAAAATATATTAAACCCAGTACAAAAATATATTAAATTAAATTTTTATAATTGCGATGTATCGTTAATACATATTATATTTTTTTAATACTCGAAACATGTTCTGAAAAATGGTTCAATGATTTCTTTTTGTCTTGCGGTAATAACAAATGACTTGAAGACCAGTAATACTGTCCAGTTATGACTGATTACTTCTTGATGATGAGATACACTACTCGCTGCGCGTTCCTTTTCCCTATCTGTCTCGCTTTGTTTTAGTTCCTGACGTCATTTCCTGCAGCCAGCTGCCGCCTACAACGCGCCACCAACAGGTGGCTGCCTCCACCTGGTACTCCCCAGGCAAGTCAGGACGTCTATCTTTCCGACAGCGTTTAGGACTCAACGATCATCTTTTTCACGTTTTTACATGCAACTTCTTTCATTATATTTCTGCAGCATTTTTAACGTTAAGATAGCAGAGGAAAACTACGTTTGTATTATTCGTCGTATAATTAAAATCTATCTGAGCTCGAAATTTCTTCTACTCAAGAAAACAATTAAATACCTAGATAAAAATAAATTAATAACCAGCCCAGGATTAAAACAGCATTAGTGTACCACTACAAACTCCAACAAAAATGAAATAACACAGAGGTTTGAAAAATAAATCTTATGAAAACAAACAAATGATCGAGTAGGTACGCTATAATTCTATCAGGTCCGAGTATTCACTTCCTTTTGGCGAATTTCGAATGATATTAAATAAAATAATGAACATTAATGGTTACTGATGAAGATGTGATTTTTTTAGGGATTACAACGTGGAACAAAAATGTTCGTATTGAAAGAGATGAATTTTTTCTCCTTTCCATTGATACATTTGGGAAAATATATATATTTTTATTTATTTATTTTTTTTAAACGGTTTTATTGTGTTTATCATAAGATTTCACAATGGTTGGAAATAAATGAAAATAATACAAGCTACTTCATTGTAGAGTCTCATGAAAGATCACTAGGCACAACGTTCAGTCACTGAGATCAAATTGCACGGCACATCACATTTCTGGACCCTAAGGGTATTGAACAACTCAGAATAAAAGAACTTAGTAGAAATACAAGAACACTAAGAGAAAAATATAAAATTATTTTAACTATATTTGTTTTTATAGTAGTTAAAATTGTAATAATGTTAGACAAATGAGATAATGAACACAATTGTTTTTCCCAACAAGAAATATAACGGTACAGAGCAAGAAGTTCGAAATAAGTCCTGGTCAGGTAATCCCTGGGCGGACAGTAGAGGAGGAATGACAACCGCAAAAAGTTTAACAAGGCTATTGATGACAACAAAGACCGCGAAAGCCGCCTCATGAGATTATAACTGTCGCTTCAAATAAAAGCCTTCCATAATCAACAACAGTCTTCAAGCGACAAAGACTTTCAGCTATGGCCCACTTTCGACAATCAGTTGATTTAATGGCTTGGTGACGAGCTGTCCAAGTCATTAGTCTTTCTATCTCGACAATGTTGTGACATGCAGTATATTCGGTTGATCGAGAGCACTGAAGTTATTCAACGAATCTCTGAACATTCCAAGATTCAAGGAGCTACAGGAAGTTGTTTCTTTGAGATAATATGATGAAACCAAAACTGTTGAGGACTTTCGCCTAATTTTTCCAGCCGAAATTGGTTCCAAAATCGAAATTAAAGCCATGAGTATAACTAAAACTTATTGCTCTATAAGAAACAGAGTTCTCGAAGCCAGTTCAGTCCTCAAGACAGTCGAAGTTTTGCACAAGGTGGGATACTGGAGCGAGAAAGAATGCAAAAACGAACAAAGAAGTATTCTAAATTGACTAAATAAAAAAAATCAATTGGACCCTCATGTACAACAGGTAACAATGAGTAAATAGTGGCTTTATCACCGTAAGTTCCAACGATCTTCCAACGGGCTCCTTAGTTCTTGAGTTGATTTCTGACCGAGCAAAAACTAACTCAATATAATTAAAATGCTTCAAGGATCTAAAAAAAAAAACGAGTAGCAAAATCCAATCCGAGCAATTCGTCAAGTTTAAGTTTTTCAGACTGATGCGGTTCCATATTTTTACTGGGATGAAATTTCTGTATGTGCCGCTACAATGGGGTCCTGGAGCATCAAGAAAGGAGTGACTGCGAGGCGTTGGCTGCCAAAATCGATCGTTTGCTCAGCATGGGGTCTTCAGGTCTGTTCGGAAACGGAAGACAGATTTAGCGAATGATCTCACCCTCGCCTCAGGAATGGTCGACGCTAACACTCAATTGCTCTTCACATAACTTTCGACCTGCTCCATCAAGCAATCGTTCAACTAAGACATCCTCACGTTTTTCATCGAAAATCCTGCTAACTTCTAGATAATAAACACCGCATAATTATAGTAACGATTAAAGAGCAACAAATGCAATTGATGTCGCATGAAGGATCGAATCTAAGCACTGATCTCGATGCCAATTGATGTTCAAGGATTACCAGGATTCGATTGGGACTTCACTACAAAAAACAGGGTTAGCCCCAATATTTTTATTACCAATAAAATGGTTCTACTATTTAAAAACAAATAACGCACAGCTAAAACTGATCATTATTTGGATCTCGACGTTTTATATTTTTCAATCCCCCTCCACATAATTCGAAATTTTAGGAGCAATTATTTCTATCTTCTAATGGGCATGAAACACTCCACATTATAACTGTTTTATGTAATAGCCATTTTAAAAAAAAGTTTTGATGGAATCAACAAAAATGGCATAGATTGATTTGTTTTTGAGATGGTAATTTACATATCCACGTGTTTCATCTAAATAAATAAATTATGTTGGTTACTTTATATTGAAGCGCAGTTCACTTTTAACGTAAACATTTCTGATCCCCCAGAATTCGAATCGGAAAAAACTCTTTGTTTACATTTACCTTCGTAGCCTAATATTTATTCTGCGTTTTTAATTTTTTAATCAGTAAAATGAGAGTACTTATGATAGAATAACTATTCCGTAACGTAATAACCATCTGTTCGATGTTGCTGGACGCAAGTCAACACTAATCGGGTAACTTATGGGCATTCATAATTTGCCCAAGAGCAAAGTTCCATAAAAGGAGTTCCACGTAGCACACAATCACACCGGTGTCCATATGTGCCCTCGCTCTCGAAAGAAAAATTCTAAGGACCTGTTCAGTGGCATACAGCCCTCATCTTGGGATCTTTATAAGGAAAAGGCCACACGTCCATGCTACGCACACTCGAGTTGGACTTCGATAAAAGGAAAGATTTGGCACCAGAGATAATCCCAACTTCAGATAAGCTACCGCCGTTCATGGCAGAGGTCGGACCGAAAATTAGAAAAGCAACAGCTGGCCTGGTCGAGTACGTTTCGCAGAAGGTCAAAGACAATGAGTCACCATTCCAAAAACTCGAAACAATGAAGTACGTCAATTCGAATCAACAGAAAAAAAGAAACAAGGGAGGGGTTCATTTAACCAGCATCACTGAAGAAGCGGCAATTTACCATCAACGTATAGAGCCAAGTTTCAAGACAAACAGGCCAAAAAAAGAGTACAGGAAATAAGAAAATTACACAGCTTAAAAATCCCTGCACTGTTCCAGGATTCGTCTCTTTATGGCCACTCTTACCAATCTAAAAAGTCTCTCAAGCTGTCTGTGAGATAATATATACACATACATTATGTCTTACGATCTAACTCAGCAAATAGAAGAAGCCGTTTATGTTTATCTAATCTAATGAATAAAGAGCACTTTCCTACTGATGTACGTCCAGTTCGGACTACTCTTACATTGCCCAGTTCCAATTCAATTCCTTACAGTGTCTCTTCAGGATTTTTCAAAAATTCAATCATAGCTAGCAAAAAAAAGACACATCTTCGTTTCCTATAGCGCACTAAATCCTCTAATAAACCAACGTACTCTTTCCTACTTTCAGCTTTAATTTGATTCAATCAAAAATCAAAGATTCTCATTTCACTCGTTGTTGACTACGAAAATATCGCTATTAATTCTTAATACACCCGAGGCAATATACAACGATCTGGACACTGGCTGGAAACTCCACTACACTCCACCAAACGTCAACCAATAAATTCCCTAGTCTTCCAGGATTGCTCACATCTCTTGGAGGAAGTGCCTAAAAAAAATTAAGAACGCCCCTAGTATCTGTGTGGCCCTCAATAGTTACAGGTTTGCCCAGTTAGACTACAGAGTACATAGGTTCGAAGCGCCGGTTCTAATGGTAATCGGCCACTTTCTTTTCTTCTTATTCGTCAACTCGTCTCATCTTGAGAATTCCATCGCGTTTAAGGTCTCTGTACCGATGAACACCGTTAGAAGACTCAATGTTGGAGCGGTTGAACCTGAAATATAGCTGGAGACAGCCGACCAGTCCCTAGCTGAGCCTGTACTATACTTGCTCAGTCGCGTTCACACCAGATAAACCTATAAGTATGACTCAAGAATTGATATAACGCACAACACTGACCAACTTTGCTTCGGTTGATAAATAACGAATTCAATTAAATAATTAATTTAAGAAGATTCCATTCGAGGTAAAATATTGATCGATGGCTGGAATTTTGTTACGAAGGGTGTACTAACATTCTCATCCAACTTGCTGAAAGCAAGTCTCGCAAAAGCTTGCTTCTTGCTCCAACTTGCAGGCCCATTTCGGTTTAAATTATCTCAACAATACGATAAGCAGTTCTAGTTTAGTACAGCACGAGGTGCTATCTCTCAGAGCTGAGAAATACTGATAATCGATAAGTTGGGTAGTCTAGGTGGACAGACATTATATCCCATTAGCATAATATTCGTCATCCTGCGCGCTGATATCTGCAGGGGTGCCATTACTGAAAGCAAAATCCATCGTCAAACAATTCACCCCTCGCACCGCTTGACAGTTCTCCCACCTTCGTCATTTCAAACATGAGTGCCCTTTAAATCACGCTACCTCTGCATGTTCGTTGACATTCGTCCATTTTGAGAGTGCTCCGTGCTTAATGGAAGCACCAGTGTATGCCACGTCACAATTCCGGGGATGACAAATACAGGCAATCGAATAGAGAAAGAGATGTCATAAGCCAAAAAAAAAACGCTGCAAATGATTGTACAGTGGTTTACTATTCTTTTGCTTAAATACTCTCATAATAATACCATCCGTTATTTGTGATAGTAACTGTTCAAACATTAGTGAACGTTCCACCAAAAAACATATCGGTAACTATATGGAAGAACTCCGTAGGAACTACATTTTTGATTTTCATAATTTTCAATTTTTTAAATTAATTTATTTTTTTTTTCCTAACGGTACAGCTGAAGAGAGTTTGACGAGCATTTTAACGAGTATAGAACAATTTTTATAGCTCTGCGAATTCTCGAGTCATACCCTCACGCAAAATCTTGGAAAATATCGAAAATTCTACACAAAATGCGATAAATCGAGAACCAATGAAGCTATCAACCCGGTGATGTTCTAGTTCGATTCAGCGCTTAAAAAAATCTATAAAAATTGATACCAAATACACCTTGCTCAGAAAAACATTGGAAAATACGTACTTTCTCCACCTCAAAACTCCCTAAAAATACCCTTAAAATTAAGGTAGCGAATTGGTAAAAGAATTGAGCCATTGTCAGACCACGATTGATTTTTGGTGAAAATGTCAAGAATTAAGCTTCATAGTTTTGTCAGAAAAGCGCTGACGGCGTCCGGCAGACGGACAAAAGTTTTTGTATTGGATATTGGGATTCTACATGCCTTGAAACGTAATTCATCGAATTTTGAGGGGGGAGGGTTGAAAGTTACGAGTATTTTCGAGAGCGATCACTGTTTTCGGAAAATCTTAAGCTCGTCATGTGAGAACCATAGGCATACCCGACCTGTCTAAAGGCAACAAATCAGTTCACCGGTCCCTGGGTTCAAGGCTCACCCGTTGTGTGGTTTACAGTAATTACGGTCCGCTAAAATAAAACCTATGTGATTTATTAAGGGCGTGTAGCACTGAGGCCAGGCATTAGCAAGATTAACTACATAGAACGGATTAGTTTGGGATTCTAACTCTCAGAGGTGCTATCCAACATCGAAAGCAATTTTGAACTTTAATTATGCTCCTATAAATATTGGGAACGACCGCAATTAGATAGGTAAATCCCGTTAATTAAAAAAAAAACCTTCAAGAGTTTGAAGAAGGTTCATAACTAACAAAACAATTCGGAAATATTACGAACACAAAATCATTTTCCACTACCTCAATCTTCCACTACTCATCTAATTTGATTTTTCAAATTTTAATAACGTTAATTTCGAGTTATTAATTATTTTTGTTTTTTAATACAAATAATGAGGAGTCAAGTAAAAAATGTAACAACATCATTTCAATTCCAAAGTGATCTAATGAAAATTATCACAAACGTAATTCTTCATTGACGTTTTCTTTTTTTGCAACAAATAATGCTCTTATATGTATATATTTTTTTAAAAATGAAACAGCTAAACATCGCATTTCCTATGCTTGCACCGACTAAAATTCGAGACCAGCATGACTTGCTGATTTTTTATAGAATAATCCCCTAAGGTTCGTGAGCGTTTCACAAGCTCGCTCATAGTGGCGCCTTTCAATACTCGTAGGTCCCTGAACCTTCCAGCTGCTATTCATCCAAGGGGCACACAAATACACATACAAAGTCTACACAGAAGAGCGTCCAGCTTGAGTCACCCACCTTCCTCGACCTACATACATAAGACCCGAGGTATCACAGGACGGCCTGTACATTGGTTGCCCATATAAGTCCAACATTTACAAGGTAACACTCGGTGGGAACAATCCCAAATATGGAGTTCGGTTGTAAAAGCGATTACAGAGGCTGACCACCTGATCACAAGTCAACGATTGATGAATTATCGAAAGTGCCATTTTAATGAATATTTTAACAAGACCGATAGCGAAGGCAATATTAGCAATACGCTCATGGAGATAATTCAAGATAAGGACGCCAAAAAGGCAATGGAACAGAGCTCTTTCCTCAAAGGACAAGTTACTGAATCAAGCAAAACAAGTCAAGGTAACTTCTAGGACTGACAAGCTACAGGTTGTGATAATTAAATCGGCACAGTTCAACATTGTCTGGTGTCGGCATATAACAGAAACGCGTTGAGAAACTAGGGACGCCAGATGTTCGACAAGTGGATACTAGATTACAAAACAGGATCTGCTTATTTCTCGCAATCGGATTGGAATAATTATTCAAAGATGAATAAAGTAAGAAAAGTGAAATAACGATCACGTAGAATCGTGGAATGTCTCAGAACTCGCAATAAGCTTCTCGTGTCTCTTGGAGAAAGAGTTTTGGTCTATTCAATGATTAACATTCCAATTAAGTACTCGGCTGAATAATAAAAAATGGAGAAGAGGTCGCCTCGTTTTTCTCCCCCTCAACCTACAAAAATTCCAATTAAGTACTGAAAAATAAATCATTTTCTCTCCATTCTCTTTTTAAAAAAGGAGGAAAATACTTTTAGAATGATTTTCACACCGTGCCTCAACAAAAGGAGGAGGTAACTTGAAGGTTTGTTTCGGTATATGTTTTCCGCTGGCGTTCAGCTTGAAGTAAGTCCGATCAGGACTTTTCAGGGGTTCAGCTTTCAGGGTTTTTTTTTTTTTGAAAGGGTTACCTATTATTCAGGTACGTCCCATAATTTTTCAAATTGAATCCATCCACTAATCACGACTCCAGATCCGGAAAAATACCGGGAAACGTGCTCGTTGCATTGTTTTTCGGCGCCGATTCCAAAAAGTGACTTTTCTGGAGGTGATTCAGAGTTGAAAGGAAAGTCTTTCAATCATTTGGGAAATGAGAAATAATAATTTTTATATTATGAGGGGAGGTGGTCCAATCAATCAGGGTCAATACAAGTAGTAAAGTAGTCCTTATAACTTGTAGTCTGTGGTTGAGTTGCTGTGATGTTAGGACAATTTTGTTATTTTTTCCATTTCAGAGTTTATTCTACAGGGAAATAATTTTTAGCGTCGGTTTTATTTTTTTCAAAAAGGTTTTTTTGTACTCATAAGAGATCGACTTTTTAGTCATTGAAGCATTGAAGATGTAATGACCTTCATAGATTTTTTCACTCGCAAGCGAGGTAGTATAGAGGTCAAGTGAGCAAATAATAATTATCAGGAAATGCTTCCCTTCCATTGTGTGGATCAAAAGGTTTCAACAAAAACATACAGTACTTAGACTGACTTTAGGTAAGTGGATGTAATTAACACGATAAAAATATAAAAGAAGGTCGAACAACAATGCGCAATACAATCGATTTAAGAGTTTTATTATTCCACTGTCCATTTCAATAATGACGTAGTCAATCTTGATGACATGAATTAGACTAGACTAGCACTCCAGTATAAAGACTAAGTGAAACGAACCCTCTCTTATTTAAGAGAAGAAATAGAAGGTATGTGACTCAGCTGATCTCTAACGGGGCCTAATTCGGAGTGGACAGAGCCTTCCACACAGTCCACTGTCGAGCAAGGATATTCTCGGAGAGTTTTAATTCTCTACCTTGAGCGTTAACAAGCTATTCTCGCCCTTGAATGGCACTGTTAAGCCCCGGGTGAAAGAAGTTCGTTCAATAACTATTGGTAATTTGTTTGCACAAGAGTCTCTATCCACAACTTATCTCGAAGGTTTGAGAGTAAATTTTCAATTTTGTTATCTCGATTTCCAAACTGAGCCATCAGCATGGAACCAAGATGTTATAATGAGCTATCGAAACCCTTAACATATGAATAGATTTATCAATAAAACTTAATCCCATCCGTGGGGTTAGGCTAAATAAGCAAATCACGCAAACAACGCGTATTTTTTATTCGTTCGAAACCAAGAATAAATTTATTTCAAGGCCAAAAGTTGACACACATCCAAATTTGTTCACCTAACTAAGGGAACCCTACGGAATGATACAGAAATTTACATTCCAGACAACATTTCATTGGGAACGGCGAAGAGGAGCATTTCTTCATTGAAACGAGACGCGTTCGAGCCGAGCCAAGTTGAGCTGTGGCTTTGGAGACGAGTTGAGTGCTGCGCCGCCTAAAAACAGGTTTTCACTAGAGCGGACACCATAGAACCGGTGGAATGGAGGAAGGAAGAGGATCCACGTCTACAGGAGTCACTAACCACGTCAACACGTTAAGGGAATTCCAAGTCTGGTGGACGATATTTTAAGTTTAATTACTGGCGGTGGAATTCATCCGGCTTTTTTACTACTATTTAGACTCGTATCCGACAGCATTCTATCCAACAATAAAGGTCAAACGCCGTCTACTGGTGAGTGAGGACAGCAGTTGACTTATGAATTAGCTAGGAAGCAACCTAATTACATTATGAAAATTGGAAAATGCGATAATAAAAATATTTTTCAAGACTAACACGATAAGGAATACATAGGATTAATTATTCGGGACTTCTGAACTTTTTACGATCAAGGAGAAGCAAGTAATATGAAGGAATCGAAAAACAGACTCGAATGAACTGGCTAAGTTGGTCACGAAACGCTAGTTTTGCAGATGCGTGCTTCGTTTCCATCGATTGTAAAAAATTTTAACGGCGGCATGAGTGAAAAATACGGATTAGAATTAAACGATTATCCACCCACTAGGCCACGAGAGGGTTCACACGGAAGGTTGAATTTAGAAGCGGGGAAGAAGAGACTCCTGGTCTGGCTTGTGACTATCGTCCTTGAAGCAACCGCTAGACTCAGAATCTGAAACCGAGGCACGATTGCCAGACATGGCCAGGGGCAGTCAGTAAAGGCGTATCAGAGAAGGACTATTATCCGATAGATAGAAGCCTAATCCAAATTAAACCTTCGTCTCATTAGTCCAGTCATTTGGAATATGACCTAGAGCATAGAATGAGGGATTTGTTTTATTACAATTTTGAAGACCTAGTAGTTAAAATCAAGATTGGCAGATTCCACAGCCAGTGTAAGCTAGATAAACGAAAAAATGTTGCGATTTCAAAACTCACGCTTTTAATCAACAATCAGACAGTTCAGACCTTACATTACAGCATTACAGACAATAATAGAAAATAAAAAAATAGAAAAACACTAAACTAAAAAGAAGGTTGGGGAAAAAATGAACATTAAAAAACCCCTATCTCTCTTTAAATTGAAAAAAAATTTTTTTTTTCAAACGATAAAGACTAATAGGACGAGCAAGTCAGCAATTTTTCGTTTGAACAATTGTCACAATTTGGTTCGGAGTAGACGCATAGAATAAACATTCATATGAGAATATCCAAATATCCTAGCCTAAAATACGATACGCCAGGAGAACGCTACTAGATCGAGGAATGTGGGAAAAAGTATTTTTATTTTCATAACGTTTTTGCTGTATGATGAAACTGCAGCGACGAAGGACAAAAAATAGGGAAAGTCGACCATTTCTTAGCATTGTCAGCGAAACCAAAAGTGGGACAAATTGTTGGACTGTTGATCAGAATGTTGGGAGTACGGTTACGAAAACAAAACAAGCAGCTCGAGTAGCGTACATGTAGAAAACAGAAACTCTCAGCGTCTGATAACAGCTCAATTCTTTAACGAAATCGCTACCTCAATTTTAAGGGTATTTATGGGAGGTTTCGAGGGGGAGAAAATTCGTATTTTCCGACGTTTTTCAGAAAAACGTGTATTCGGTATAGATTTTCATAGGTTTCTGAACGTTGAATCGAATGAGACCATCGCGGGGTCGATAGCTTTATTGGTTCTCGAGTTATCGCAGTTTTTGTGTTGAATTGGGGAGATTTTCATAAATTTGGCATTAGGGTATAACTCGAAAGTTCTTGGAGCGATAAAAATAGTTTTATACTCGTTGGAATGCTCGTCAAAAACTCTCTTTAGCACTACCGTTAGGCGCAGTTTAACTTTTAATTTGGTAATCAAGAATCATTATTGAAGAGAAGGAATAATAAACCACTGTACAATCATTTGCAGCGTTTATATTGGATATTTGGATTCTATATGCCTTGAAACGTAAAACATCAAATTTTAAGGGTGTTATAAATATATATATATTTTTTATTTTTGTTTCGGGCGATAACTGTGGATTATTATTATAATAAACCAAAAGCGAGGCTTTCAGTTGGTCGGTGCTGAATCTATAAATCAACAAGTCTAAACATCTGAGGTACAATAGAACAGTCGCACAAGGTAAGAAACAAAGATATCTGATCAAGCCGGAGTGATCTCACACATTACTTCGCAAGAAGAACCCGACGTTCAATTACATTAAGGCTAAGTACACTACTTTAATACTGTGTACTGAGAGTTGACCGAGGTTCACAGGCTTTTGTCGTTGCTGCGTTTTGCATTCTGATTGGCTGGGTGATAGCATTCCCGCGACGGGTAGTCAATCAAAATGTAGAACGCATTTGACGGACGCCTGTGAACCATGCTTTAATATAGATTGGATTTGCCATATTTACACCGCATTAGCAACACAAGTAGATGGTACTTACATAGATCAAGCCGGAGTAGTATCTATCCTTTATGTTGTGCAGGACGGAAGCCTCGTTCAGACAAGTCAAATCGGCCATATCCTCGACTTTGTCATATTTCGGCGGATTCATCTTCTGGATATCCTCCTTGGCGACAAGGATTCTCTTCCCCGTTTCGACAAGTTCGACTTCGACTTCATCGCGTTGCTCCCCTTTGATTCCAGCAGAAACGAACCCCATGGTTTCGTGCGGCACCCAAACAAGACGTTTTTGGGTCCATTCAGCCTGCGTTGCCGGGTCATTGTAACTATTCCGATCTACGTATAAATACTTGAAATCGGGATCCGAACGATCGACTTTTGCGTCCGGGTCAGCCATTTTGCCGTTGTCGTTGTTGATGAAGCCGTTGAGGCGACTTCAGAAACAGTAGGTGACTTGGGAGTTGAAAACGCCGAATACCGGTTGCATACGAAGATTGTTGCTTGTTTTGAAATCGCGCGTACGTCGAAGCCCGCCCGAGTGTAACGCGGAATTCTTCCGATATTCCCGCGCGCACAACGCGTTTTCAACGGATTTCGCTTCTATTTACGACGGCACATAACACTAAAACGACACAAACACGGAAGGAGAAGATTGCGATTTTGTGAACGTGGCGGCTTGTAGTGGTAACAATGAGATAACTGCGAGCAGTCACACGGGGCGGGTCTGTTCAGTGTTGTCTCTCAGCGAGAAATTACTTTGCCGTTGGTTGTACGATGACTGGTTGACTGGACTGTACTCAACTGAAACCGAGAACGCGGAGATGTTGAGGTAAACGACAGAGACAAAAGAGGGAGGTGAACCGGAGAACATCGGACAGCGACTGCGACTGGAGAGAGGCGGTTAAACAGCGTTGCCAGATGTGCAACCGAAATTTCCCGCGATTCGGTTTGGAAATTCCCTTTTTCCCAACCGACCAGGCGTGCAGCTCGCGATAATGTCTCTATTTCGTTCAGTTTCTCTTCCTCCGTACACTTTTATCAATCTCGTTTATTAAACTTCAATATTATTGCTTAAAATATTCTCAAATACGTAACATCTCTGTTGAAAATGTAAGTGAAACAATTATCATAACCTACATGGATTTTCGCCCCATGTCCCGTTTTATTTCGCGCCAATTGGATAATTAGATCTAGTGTACTTGTAATAATTAATTCAATTTGTTATTTGTTCAAATAAATTAGTGCAAACGTCAAATAATTTGCAGTTTTTGTAGTGGGTATTGAGAAAACGACCGGAGCAGTGAAACAAAAACTCATCATGAAAGATCCCTCTTTTTTCAAATACGGGCGAACTTTCCTTCACTGGCAACATTGGTTGAAGATGTGACAGGGTTTCACAATCCAATCGAAGTATGTTGAACAAAAAATGAAATGTAAACTGAACGACATTCATTTACAAAATTATTCCAGCCCGAAGATTAAATTCTATGATGATAATTTTTTAAAGTCTAATTCAATATTCCTAACACAGTTCTTACAAAGTCCTACCAAAGTTGAACTTTTTCACTTCAAACCCATCAACTTACATTCATCATTTTTCTTGCTTTTGAAAATTTTGATATTGGTTGGAAAAAAACGCGATTCTGGTAATTTATTGGAAAAAATGTTGATATAAAATTATCAGAACTATTCTGGTAATTTATTGGAAAAAATGTTGACATAGTAAACTATCGGAACTACCTAAAATCGGATACAACTGCGAGATTGGGTGTAAAAAAAAATAGCGAGAAATCATGATACAGACCTGAAGTTTACCGTTATTTTCGTTTTTTCTCAAACATAAGAAATTTAATTTTCTCCCTCGGACTTGAATAAATTGAATTTGATTTATATATCTTTCCTTCCCTTCTATGATCAAGTATTTTCGAAATTCTAAAAAACAGCTCCAATCTTTTTCTTTTTCTCTCAACAATCAATTAATTTTGTTATTTCAAAGGTTTGCCATAACAAACTTTTCAAGGCTATACCTAGCCGTTCAAAAATATCGACTCCTACGTATCATGTAAAAATCAAAATAAAATAAATTTGAACGCATTTATTTCGGAAGTACTGTGTGTTGTCCATTTAATAGAGGCTTTTTCGTGTCTCCCAAATTTACCACTTTTCCGAATTCGACTTGTCGCACGATCGCAATATTTCCATTTGCAGTGGAAACATGAAAGTCAAAATCGGTTGAGGGTTCTGAATTTAGGAAATTTTACGTGAAAACTAAGTTCTCAATTAAAACAAAATTTTATTGTAGCACTAATTTTGCTGTTCTTAAATTTCGCTTTTCGAACAGCGCAGTTAGTAATCTAAGTATACTGTTTGGAAAGACGAAATGAACAAGGACAACGTTGTGTTGGTGTGATGAATTTATATGATTGTGATTAATTGTTCCAGCTCACTGGAAAACCACTCCAAAAAATATATTTATTTATTTTTGGTTTATTATTCAATAATAAATTATCGTAATCGCCCAAGAATTATTTTTTTCTAACTACTTACCCCCTCAAAATTTGATGTTTTACGTTTCAAGGCATGTAGAATTCCAATATCCAATAAATAAAATTCTGTCCGTCCGCCGTCAACACTTTTCCAACCAAACTATAAAACGAGTAGCAACGTTCTTGAAATTCTCGCCAAAAATCAATCTCGGCCTCACAACGGCCCATTTCTCGAACCACATTGCTAGCTCACTTTTAAGAGTATTTTTGTGGGGTTTTGAGGGGGGAAAATTCTCATCTTCGAATGTTTTTCGGACTAAGGCGTATTTGGTATCTATTTCTATAGATTATTGGACGCTGAACTGAATGAGACCATTGTGGAGTCGATAGCTTTTATGGTTCTCAAGTTATTGCAGCTTTATTGTGAAATTTTTGAGGTTTTCAGAAATTTTGCATGAGGGTACAACTTAATAATAGTTCTTGGAGCTATAAAATTCGTTCTATACTCTTTGGAATGCTTGTCAAACACTCACTTCAACTGTACCTTTAGGTGAAAAATTTAGCTTTTTTTGAAAATTGAAAAATATAAAATTGATTAAAATTACAATAGTTGCTACGGAGTTTTCCCTTCTAATTACCAATCTGTTCTTTGGTAGGAACATTTACGAAAGGTCGGAATGATTATATTGCTTTTGATATTCTTCTTACATCATTATTGAAGCAAAAGAATAATATACCTCTGTACAATCATTTGCAGAGTTTTTATTGTGCTTATAATATTCTCCATGAAAATGAGTTAGACAAATCCATGGCTGGTGTTGCCGTAAGATGACCCGTTTTGGAACGGGGTTCGTTATTAACTCGCAGTGATGGATGTGGGACGAGGTCGAGTGTATGGATCACCTCCAACTCCAGCCACCGTGTCAAACTTGATCTTCTGGGCCGTATGATTCGATGACCATAAACGGATAGTTAGTTCACTTCTCAGCGGCTACAGAATGATTCACATGGCAAGGAGAATTTCGGACCTTACTTCAGGAACCACTCGTTTAAATCATTCACAAGGATCGACTGTTAGCATTGGGTGTCGATCTTCATCGTCTCCCAAAAACTACGTTTTCAGGAGCGACGATAAAAATTATCTGAACACACACACCATCACTTCACTCAACTAGAGAACTACTTGGTCCCCGGCCAAGTCCAGCGTTCGGCCCGAAGGAGCAGAAGTGCATCTATTGATTTACCATGCAATTAATATTACTGTTCAGAAAAATGTGGAAGAAGTCGGAAAGTAAGTATTTGTGATCTTGAGAACAAAAATCATTCGTCTGTAATGGCGTGTCAGAGTTCTGTTTGATTTAGTTTATTTTCTCGAAACATGATGAACGATTCCGTCACCACTCTAACATAGACAATTTTCGCGCTTCTTACGGTTCACAGGTGCTGATTAGATCATTACTACGCATTACATGAACCCGTGAGGCGTCTCTACTAATCTTTCTTGGCAGTTTCGCAGGCCTTGTTTGGTTTGACATAAAGAGACCATTGCCGTCTTATATGGCAGCTTGGACCAATAGCGTGGACTTGTCGTGAGCGTGCATGTTAGATCTTTTCGCTTGAGAGTCATTTGAAAACGTGAAACGTGTCACATGCCTGATCTGGATCTTGATCGGTTTTATCCAAGTAACAGCAGTGTGCAATGATGCCAGCAGACTACAAGAGTTTAGCGACAGCTGTTCCTCTCTGATGAGATGCGCGTCAGCTCCGTGTGTATCAGGTACATGGCGTTCAATAGGCCAAGGCAAGAGCATTCGCGTTCTGCAACAAACTAGATTATTCCCAGAGCGTTAGGAATGATTTTAAAGCACGTTCTCTCTAAGATCCTGGTAGGTGCCTTATCAGGAACGTGGCGATTTTTTTTCTCATCTAGAGTAACCAACTGTCGGTTGCAGTCAGGCCCGGATTAGCAACTATTTACGCCTTAGGCCAGAGTTCTACATTAGGCCCCCTCCAAGCAGACGTGGGGGGGGGGAATTTTGGCATATTAAATGGTGCGCCCTACCTTTCCCAATTTTTTCACTGTCCCAGAGAACTTCTTGCTCTCTTCTGTTTTCAATTCAGCCCCAGATGGGCGTTTTTTTTGGCTGGCTCATTTCAATACCTACATAAAAACCACGACATTATTAGTACCTCATATAACAAGGAATTGGAACTGATTTGACTTTAAATGTAGTGTATTCATATTTTCATATACTGTACTCTATTTGAATCGTCCTGTCCAAACTGACCGACGACCTAACTCATACATAATAAACGCACAGTACAGTGTTATTTTTTAGTTGCATAAATCACCTTTACATCACCCTACATAAATCACTCCGGGGTAGTGTCCTTATCACTCCTATATATGGTATATATATATATATAGTATATAGTATAGGTATAGGTAGGTAGTAGTAGTTAATTATTTGTGTATAGAGAGTGGGAATCTATAGGTATTTTTATAGTAGGTAGTACTTAGTAGTAGTTGCTATAATTTGGTATGTAGTTGGTGGTGTTTGAATGTACTTTGTCTCATAAAGTATTGGGTTTTTCAACTGGTGCAAAGTTGTAGCAGAATTAGATGTAACAACTTCAAGTTTTCCAAGATTTGTAACTTGCACAGTGATAACTCAAACAAAAAGTCGTCAATTCAGATGTTTAAATATACCAAAAGATAGGTAATTTAATTGTCCACATTTTCCCAATGTAATGTACCTATCCATTTTTCAACCGTTTTTGCGTTATTCTACAATAATAGTGGACTATACACGAAAAAATAACTTTTTTTCAACTTTAAACGTTATTTTCATCTTTTTAGAGCGAAAGAAACAAAGAATGAACCATATATTATTGTAATACACATCATCAACTATCATTATGCTGAATTTGAGCGAAATCCATTCCAAAAAAGTTTTCGCAAAAAATCCAAGGGGTACCCCTGCGATTTTCTTCAACCGACCATTTAACGAATTTTTACTCGACTCTCAATACAGATAAAAATCTGAAATTTTCAGGAAAGTTGTGTCTTACCAAGATGTATTTTTGTGATTTTTTTTATTTCTCGGAAAAATCTGCAAGTGGTCCAAAAAAATCGGTTTTTAAAAGCTCGAAAATTGGACTTTAACCGTGATTTTCGGGGTCAAAATAAATGCGAATCAATTGTTTTATTATGCAGGAGTCTTCATTTGAACGCCTTACATACGTACATATCAAAAAATTTGGTGGAAAAAATTTAAACAGAGCCAGAGAAATTATTTTCCGTAAATCGAGTTTTCGTCGGCCGAAACTCCGAGCTCCGCTGGCATAGGTAATAGTGAAAAATTAAAATCTCGTTTGAAAGCTATTCTTATAGGAAATTGAACGCTGAATCCGAATATGACGTCAAAACGGCGGAAATTTCACGACAACTATCAGTTTTTCCAGTTTAATACTACGCCACTCCAACGTTTTTCAACTTTGAACTTCCGTTGCAAATACTTACAGTACTGTTCAAATTTGATTAATTAATGATTCCTACAGGAAATTAGACGTAGAATTCGAATTTAAAGTGAAAACAAACCAAATCGAACGATTATTAATATTTTTCGAATTTTTTTCGATTTTCATACTTTTGAAGTTTCAACTTAGGGATTTTTTCTCGTCACGTTCCCGAAATGAGAACGATTAGGTGCTGTGGAAGAAAATGAAGGAAATTTAACGTAGAATCGATTAAAAATAAGAAAATGGCTAGCAAATATAATAGCTCTCGAGATATATTCCACTTTATGTCAAAAAACGTGGGTTGACTTTTCTTCAAACGTTAATAGCTCCGCGGGGACATAACATAAAAAGCCCATGGTTCCACGTCGCCTTGAAGATGCCCGAATGGGCGAAAGTGCTCGGCCAGCCATTAAAAATCTGGAGAATAAGTCGCCTGGTTTTTCTCCCCCTCAGTGAATTCACTTCCGTTCCAGAATCAACTTTTCAGATGATCACAATACTTCCATTTACGAGTAAAGATGGATGTAGATACAGCAACTTAGCTTCTTCATTTGGGAAGACCTCTCAGCATAACGTAAGTCTGTGAATTTTAGAATGGTACAACGGTTGAAACAATTTTTTTATATTCAGCCTAAGATTGTTCTCTGCATTGTATTGTTTCATTTCAGAATTGCTTGCAGAGTGAATTTATCTGGTTCACCTTCATCGAGAATCGCGGATTGCTTCGCTGGATCTACCCATTGAGATTTTTGCACAGTCACTGGCCAAATGATGAGTCTCCTTTGTTTGGAAAAACGAGGTGATTATGCTTTCTAGAAGAAAATTTAAAACTTGAATCAATACAATATTTGATTTCGAAATAAATGAATAAAAGATTGAATAGGGAACTTGGCTTTGTTAACTGTGTAAATTAAGAAGAAAAAAATAAATAAGGGAGTCTAACTCAGTTGCCCAGAAATAGAAAGACCTCGCCTTCGCTTGCCCTCCCTTGTAATCCAGCAGTACATACGTGTGTTGCAGGTTGAGCTACGCTTTTTCGTAAGGTCTGAAACTCAAAACTCTTCTAGTTTATGGGCCCTGGGATCACGTATTTTGAAGGTTTTCGGGCATACCAGAGAACCGATTTCGTGGTTTAAAGCTCGAAATGACCGTTATAGATGTGGCAATATTCCCTACTAGTGCCATCCGTTGAATCGTTCTCCTCGAAGGCACTTTGGGCCGAACCCCGTTATGTTAAATGTTTCTCTTTATACAATTCTAATTTTTTTTTCATTTCGCATTTATTTCGTCGTCCGAAAAACAACTCCTCCTGAAACACAGGTACGTACGTCTTTTCATTTAGCCATTGGTTACAAACTTGTTGATTGTGCACCGATGAGTACTCAAAAACGTTGATTGGATCACGTCCCCTAATAATATAAAAATTACTATTTCTCATTTACCAATTGATTGAAAGACTTTCCTTTCACCTCTGAATCGCCTCCAGATTGATCACTTTTTGAAGTCGGCGCCTCTGCACAAATTGACATAAAAAACAAAACAATCGAGCAATTTTTCTAGAAGTTATAAGCTTGCAAAGTCAAAACTTCCTCTTTTCGCGAAAATCACGTTTTCCGGCATTTCTCCGCGTTTTGGGACGTAACTACTGGATGGGCTCAATTGAAAAAATTATGGGACCTACCTGGATAGTAACCCTTTCTAATAAAAAAAAAGTAACCCGATCGGAATTACAGGAGCTGAACGCCAGCGGACATACATACCGGAAAAAACCCGCAAGTCAACCGTAGTTACCTCTTCCTTTTGAAGTCGGTTAAAAATACACTAACTTCAATTCAATAGACGATTTTTATTAAACAGCAGTGGTCATCGATTTCATCTAGCTGCCAATATCCAATGAGCTTAATATTTACAGGTAATGTCAAATTATAATAACGAATTACATCATATTTCCACTTTCCTTATATCAAATACAATAAAATAGAAATACAGGCAGTTTTCATGAAAAAAACGTCGATATGACACTTTTTAGTAGCATCGTAGATGTTGGGAGGATAAAAAAGTTTTTTTTTTTTTGATATGTGGAGGCAAATACTGCCGTTGAAATTCTTCCGTTACAAAACACGGGAAAATAAAATCACATTTACTCTTGTGCACGAAACTTCTACGATCAGTGGCTACATCGATTCTGGAATGGTGATCCAATAAATGGTTCCATGTAAAAAATAGTGAATTAAGATTAACACCTTTTCAGAGATAGTTCTAGAGAAAATACAGCCGTTATAAGTTACGCCAGTAAAAAAATTTTAATTAATGGCTACTAGGAAATGATGGTTACATATCGACGAGAAACTCTCCATTAATACAGAATCAGTTCGATTTGTATCTAACCAAATCAACGCATGAAGGGGAAAGAAAATTCGAAAATAATATACGAAGATAGTAAAATTGGTACCCGATTTCGGAGTAATCTGTCAGCCTACATCATCTATCAATACAAATACATCCTAACAAGTATTTTTGGTTTATGTACAATTATACGATGTCAGAAAATCAATATACACATTGCTTATGTATATCTTCTTAAAACTACTACAAATACACGCTTGAACTTCTCAATGACTAGGATTCCATTAGTAATAATATATAACACGTTTTTCAACGTTTATATACATAAGAAATGTAGGCTTGTTGAAACCGTAACCAAACGTAGGTAGCTTGGCTTTATCACATTAAAGTCAGCAATAACTTATAACTATGTACACGTTATTATATATATTTATGCTTTGTCAAGTATAGTTACACTGTAGTTAATTTTCGATATAAAAGCTTGAAAATCAGTTTTAAGAAGTCACTGGCGTTTCAAGTCGGCAGAGTACGAAGAGTTCAGTTTCGAATTAGCACAACTACGAAGAGTTTTTCTGTTTACTTTTGATTTTTCTTGTCTATTTACGTATACGTAGAATTCACCTGTTTTCCATCCTCTGAAAACGAAATTAGAAATTGTCGAGGTTCGGAAAATTGAAATAGTATTTGAGAGAGAGCGAGAGTGTTAGAGTGACAAAGGCATTGAAAAGCAATGTGATTCGTGTGTGTTATTTAGACCATAATTCCCTTCAATTTGTGCATTTGAATTATGAGACGGCCGGTGTTTGCCTGGTATAAATTAGATTTTAATCAGACGTTTTACTATTGATCGACAGAATAAACAAGGCAAATCGTTCGGAAAGTATTGTAAAAATCAAGTTTGCTCATGTCTTCTATTTCCATTAATGCTCTGATGAGAGAAGTGCCAATGGTAAGTACTTAATAGGGGAAAATGCTATAGAAATTACGCGGGAATTCACCAGAGCACATCCTAGGATACTTTAGAGATGTGTTAGAAATTTAAAAAATAAAAAAATAATAATAAATTATGAAATAGAAGTGAGAGATTGATGCATTGAACCTGATCTCACATTCGAAGAGCACGAATTGAAGGGAAAAGCACAGCACTCGTGTCAGTTCTCTAAAGTGCGAAAAGTGAAGTAATATTAAATTAGATTTTTGTGAAGAAGTGAATCGATTAATAATTTTTTTCTGATTACAGAATTCAGTTTTGATTGTCGGTACAATGTCTTCGCTTTTATTTCAGCCGTTGAGAATTAGAAATCAAAAACTAAACAAAAGGAAACTATAAAATCTACTTCAGTTATACGGGACGCCTTTTTGTTTAACAGGCGGCTATTCCCTTCTTTCAAAATATAATCTCTACATCATGCCTTAACGATATAAACCTCGGATAGTTTTCATTTCTAGCAAATTAGAGCGTGTTTTGATTTGGTAGATGTCTATTTTTCCTCTTCGAATTCGTTCACTCCAAAATTGAAACGGTGAATTTATTATTACGTCAATCGTGAATGTTTTATCGAATTTTCGTCCGGGTAAATATGTAAGTTATTGTCATTATTCAATTTATATTTTTCTTCATCTTTAATAAAATATTTTCGTTTCAATAATGCTGATCCCTGTTCGCTTCGTTTTATTTTCGTCATTTGAGATAGATATGTTCATTCCTATGTACATGATACATATGCGTACGTAATGAAGAATTCAAAATGATACTCCGTCAGGCAAAGAAAATTGCCAACAGAATCTGCACGGAACCGACAAAAAACTATGTACAGATTTTCAACAACGACTCAACGCAATACAAATTCTCTAAATGTTTAAACTATACAGTACATACTATGATTCATTTTTTGGTCGTTCAATTCCTTAAAAATACATTTTTTTTTGCTTTCATACAAGTGTACATAGAATCATGCGTATGCGTTTGAATACTTTACATTGCTATTCGAAGAAATGGACAAAACTATCGAAATTAGGCTACGCCCATGGAAACGACAAGGCCAGCATCAATTTATTAGAATTTTTACAACAGTTGTAAACTGAAGGAAACTGTAATGACCATTTCGAGAAAACTTGGAGCAGATTTTTGAGCGTGATAGAAGAAATCATCAATCATCATGATTTTATTCCGGACCGAACCTTATAGTGCAGTGCCAACTTGTCTGTTGATCTCAACAGAAACCCTCTTCATTTTTACCGTGAAGTATTGGGGTATTGTTTCTACGTCGTAATCTACACTAAGTTGTATCGAAAGGTCATCTAATGCTCGTTGAACCGCACTAATCGAATTTAACGCGTTTGTCTAGATATAAATCAGCAGAAACACATAGAGTTTTCATAGCAGTTCATTATTTGATATTGCAGCCGTTCCCGATGCGATCGAAAGAGGACCTTGAGCACTAACTTACATCATTCGTTAGTAACAAAATTTTTACACAAAGTCTAGCATTTCTTCGTAATTTTATAACAGCATAACACGTAGACGAAATTCACAAACTTACATGAAGTGAATGCGTCGCGAAAATGTGCCTTATTACAAATATAAATCAAATTCGTTGCTTGCACCTTTTTTTCTTTTTTATTATAACTGTTTTAAAAGATCAAAAAATATAAAATAACTCGTTTTACCGAATGAGTACATGAACACAGGTTCTCGTATTTCGATTATTTACATGACTGGGTAGGGGAAGGAGGCGACGAGGGGATGGGGATAGGGGAAATGGGGGACTTTTCACGTTGTGGGAGCGTAACCCAAGTTTTTCCGTTGAAGGAATAGATGAATCTGAGTGAAGGTCGGTCGCTGGTGTTCGTATTGACGCCAGCATTCCAACATGAGATCCGCTGAAAAATAATAATCGTAGCTTGAAATGGTCTACCGCAGTAAATATGACGAAATAGGATTGACTCGTATTTCGTAAAATTGCTCCATTTCTGGAAGCTATTGAAATTTTCAGAATGTACCGATACCGAAATAAAACGTAGTAATAAAAGCTTAACGAAACTTCTCATACTTATATCTTTGGTCGTGGGAAGAGGTGGCCGGGGTAATGTCACGAATCCATCCTCGCTCTCTTGAAGCCGGCCAAGATTCTCGACAACTTCGGCGTCCGATAGGCCATCGAACGGTCGATGTCGGCAAAGTGTCAGAATTTCCCACAGAGTCACGCCGAACGACCAAACGTCGCTTTTCGTCGTGTATTTACCCTAGAATGAAAAACTCAGCATTTTACAAACGCATTCTTAATTGAAGAAAAAATTTAATAATTTTGAACAACTATTTGGACACACAGTGAAATCCATAGTACGCACCAAAATATCGCGATTATTTAAAATTTCATTATTTTACAACTTACGAGGAACACGGACTCCCAGGCCATCCAACGAATAGGCAAAGCCATTCCACTGTCAACTTTGTAGTAATCGCATGCATATGCTTCGTTGTCTGTACCAAAATCGGAAATTTTGATCTGATAGGCTTTTCCAACTAGGCAATTCCTGTCAAACAATAAATAAATTTACTCTACATGTAATCGCCAATATTGAAATAATTAGAGGACATTTTTTAATTTCCTTCGTCAATATTGATCAGTTGCCAGGTGTGTGAATGTGTTTCAAGAGTAATTCCAAGCGAATCGATAAACAGCTGAGTGTCAGGCTTCAGTTGAAGAGCTTAGAAGCCCATTAAATCCTGATAGGTGTGCCAAGCCAGACAGACGGCAAACAAACTGTTGTAGCCAAAAGCCAAGTAATCTCAAATTGACTGCTCCGACCTCGCGTCAATCAAACACTGCACAGCCACTTCTCGCTTGAATTGAATTTGTTTCATCCCTAGCCTGAGTCACAGCTCGTTCTGTCTGTTTTGTAAATTTTGCCGGCTTTTCAAAACAGGACATCGAGATCAATCGGCCCAACAGTAGTTGATTCATTTCAGAACACTAGTCATTCGAGGTTTCAATCGTCAGCGATCATTTGTCTAAGAGCATTTGAAAATATTTGTGGCCTTGTGTGATTCAAAGATTGCATTTTTCAGCGTGGTAGCGTAACTTATTTTTAAATCTTGGGGTTAAATAAGAGTCTTATGTACTTCGTTCCTCAAGGGTGTTCCTATTCCTTTGAATTCGATTATAGTAGGAAAGTCCGAATCTTGTCGTGTTCGTTAGAGGTCGTACATGGGTATTAAAAAATATTGCTCAAAATATGAGATTTAACAATAGTTGATCAGTAGTATCTCCGCTATTTTCACTTCCATGTTTACATAGCGAATGGAAGAATTGTGATCGTCTGAAAAGTCGAATTCGGAAAGGAGATGAATTTGAAAGAAATTTTCACAGTACTACCTCTATACTCAGAAACCCTTGATAAACAAGTGGCTGTCGTAAAAAATTGACATAAGTCGTCATATCTCCGTGAAAAATGAATGAAACTTAATGCAATTTCCAAAAAATATTTACACAGTAATGTGCCAAATGAGCGACTCCCGGATTTTTGATAACACACAGTACTTCCGAGATATAAACGTTCAAAGTTTTTTCTATTTTGATATTTACAGGATATAAGAGTCAATGTATTTAAACGATTGTGGTGTTAAAATTATTTGTGGTTTGTGATGTTGAGTTCATTAAATCGAGCAGAAGATGTTTGATGTTTTGTAAACTGGGTCACATGCAGTACCTCCACGTTATGAGCTTTTTCACGATTTCGCTAGTGCGTATTTTGTATTTTGATTTTTACAAGCCTCAATAATCAATATATTTGAACGCTCAAGGTCTTGAAATGTTTGTGACGGCAATTGAATGAAGTGTGATTTTTATCACGTGGGTAACATTCAGTACCTCCGTGTTAAAGAAGACAAATTTAAACATGACGAAACGCATGCATTTCTCATCAACATAATACTGACTCTTCAACTCCGCCAAAAATTGTCGGAAAAAGCCCCTCAAGCATTTTGGGGTTCTTAAATTCACCTTCGATTCTTTAAAACGGCCAGTGCGAGGAACTACCTCAAAATTTCTGTTGTTGCAGTTAATTTTCGCTCCGAATGTTTGCGATAGAAATTAAAAATACCCTCAACAGCGACCAATATCGGCCAGAATGTAGCTACGTTGGCATTATGAGGTGGAAAGGGCCAAGAGCTCGATGAGGAAAGTGAGGTCGAATGGATGAAGGGTACGCTCAAACAAAGGAACAGTGGATGGAAGGTAGTGAAAACCGAAGGATCTTCGATGTCGAAGGGTATAGCTGGGATGGGGGATGTTGTGCTGTTTGCGTACCCTCATGCTTGGTCAGCCATCGCGCGGTGGTCTCGTGCAAATATTTGACCAGTCCTTTCAGCCCTCTCTCTCTTCCCTGCACTACCTTTCCTCTCCCAATCGTCCGTTGGTAACTTCGCCGAACAGTCAAGTCGTTTAGACAAATCGGCTAAATTTCGCTTGAATGTGTAAACAACGAATTTCGGTTCGATTCACCGAAAAATTGACGATGAAAAGTCGGAAGGATAGTTGCGTACGGAGGCAGAATATTGAAAATCGCAAGGCCAATATTTTTTGAGGCACATCATCGGGTTGCGCGCAACACTGTTTACAATACTCGGTCTTCAAAGTTTTCTCTGTCCGTATTCAAAGATTGTGCGAAATAAATTCTTCTTATTAAAGTGCTAACTCAGTTAACTTGAAATTTGAAGACCCATAGGTGATGAATGATTTTTCATCGATTGTGTAGAAGTATAGGCAAAAAAAAAAAATATCCAACGCAAATTCATTAGCTTGATTAAGACGGCTCTCTCATTGGTCATCCACGCATGAACTCAAAAGCAAATATTCTTTTTCCTACTTCAACAGTTTCAACCCATTGTTTATCTGATTCTTTCTAATTACCTACTGAATCTTTGGCCAGCACGAGCTCTCTGATCACTAACATGCAATCAGTTGCGGATCCTAGCTTCACTTTGTTTTCTCTCTTGCGAGCAGTATCGGAGCTACAACAGCCACTTTCCGTCCGTTCCCCTGCCGTCCATTGCCGGCTGGAAAGCCTTTTCCCGGCTCACCGCTCACCTCATTTATAAACCCTTCTGTTCTGATCAATAATTAGCGAGGCACCTACAGGCGACTCAAAGCTCGTCAAAACCCTCATAAGTTCCTCACGGTCCTGCGCTGAAACTGAGCTTTTAGTCGCTAACATTGTGTTAGCAGAATATTACCACTTTGGCTGATTTTAGATAAAGTTAAACTATCTCGACAGTCAGTGGTAGGTACCAGTAAATAAATAATTGCGTACACGAGACGCAGTGCTGCTGTGTTGTCGACTGAGATCGATTATACTTGGGGATAACATAGATTCGTGTGACTTTGAGCTTAGGTTTTAATTTACTAGCAAGAAAACGCGATAAAATTTCCAATTAAATTTAAATAATGTATCCTTACCGTGTGGCTAAATCCCGGTGAACGAAATTCAGGGATTCCAAGTACCTCATACCGGAGGCGATCTGCGTAGCCATATATAGTAAACAGTTGGAACTATAAGACAAACAATTATTCAATGTAAATATTTTCATCTCTTTAGTAGGTACTTGAACTACCTAAAATATGAAATATCTCATATTTTACAACGTTCCTCGCGTTTTTTCAGTATCTCAAAAAAATCTACCTCAAACTTTTCACTCCTAGAGGAAGACTTCGAGTCGTCTCCGCTTGAACGTGAGTTTTAAGGAACTGTGTGAGGTCGCCGTGGTCAAGATACTCCATGACTACGCATACGGGATCATCGCGACTGCAAACGCCCAAGACGCGGGCGATGTTGACGTCCTCGAGGGCGCCTAATATCCGGACGTCACGGTCGAAATCAGCCCTATTACAAATTAGAAAAAGATATAAACTACAAGCATTCGACCATATCATTCAATAATTATTTTTCAACTTGTCTAAAGCGAGAGCCATGAAGCCATCCGTATCGGAACGAGCAGTCACAGGACACTGATGAAGGATGAGAGAAATTGTTTGTTTTCGTAGTAATTACAGGGACGTTGTTATTAACCGGTAGCAGACCAAGCCCAGCTCGATATACCTCATATATTTCTTCGGAGAACACTAGTAAGCCAAAAGCGGCAATTGGGCCTATTAGGACCTCATTATATGACAAGTCCAATTACTACTGGCTCAGCGGCTCGTGGCGACGGTCGATTTCTGACCTCATTATCGAAGGAAAGCTCACACCGTTGACGTCACGAGCTGAGACAAATCTACTCGCCCAAATTGAGATAGATATCCTTATAATGAACGGTATCTATAAGAAAAATACTTTCATGTAAGCATGAGCTTGTATCCTCGAGCCTCACGATGAAAGTAATACATTATAATAAAATGAAATCGTATTGATAGCAGTGCTTTTATTATCCCCATTATCCGTTATACTTGCAATATTCCCAAGAATTTATACGAATCACAAAAAACATAAATGTATTTTTATATTAGCAATATTGGTAAGATAAAATTTTTAATGAAAATTTCAGCTTTTGTCTGTGTAGTCGAGTAAAAAATAATAACTGATCGTTTCAAAAAATTCGCAAGAAAAAAAAGAATATCACGTAGAAATGGCTCATCATAAGTTAGAAAAAAACGTACTTTTCTTTTTCCGTTGCACTGTTTAATAGAAATTTGACAGCGACCAGCCTCTTCCCCAAGGTTGTAGACAAGCCATACTCAGGGATGCCGTCCGCTTCTGCTACGTACACCTTTGAATGAAGCATAGAGTCAGAAAACCAAAACAATTTACCTAGGATAAGTCCTTCCACTCGGAAAAATGAAAGAGTGCAAACTATCAGTGGTAATAATCAACATTCTCCTATCAATGCAATTATCGAGATGCTGTTAAAATCACATAACCGCTGCAATCAGAATGTCATTTGCTCCAGATTATCATTTCAATTGGAAGAATGAATTGAAGGTTGTATTATAGCGGTATGAATATGTAAACAGACGAATAGCACGAGGTTGGTTTAGCATAGCTTCGAATTATCGCCGACTAAAGCAGGTTCAATTACCTGCACTGGGTGACAAGAATTTATTAGTAGAATTGCGAAGTAGTAGTATTAATATTGTCCTTATATTGACAGGAATATAATTTTTGGCGAATTCCTCTTCGTCTTTTTTCCAATTTCTTGGTAAATACTTTCGGGCCAGTGCTAGCCGATTCTCGTCTAGTTTTTAGTTCAATAATCTTGTATTGTGAATATGAAGGAATTTACAACCGAAAAATCACGTCTACTCACCGTTCCGAAAGCACCTTCACCAAGTTGAGTTATCATTCGCAGACGGTGCCTTGGAAACTCAGGCACGGTTGTTTGTTCAAGCCTTCTCTTTAGAGCTGTCAAAACGTCCTGCTGATTCATCGGCTGCAACGGCAGAATTTTAGAATAGTTATTGAGCCTTTCCTAAAAAACGCTGATCATAGATTTAATTATTTTCTGAGTTCCACGTATGGGAAATGATGGTCAGTATTTTGTGCATGTTCGTGTCAACAAAGAGCCACTGGTAAAAGAATTCAACATTCTGCAAGATATTTTTCTACTGTTAGCCCATTTATCTCGCATTCGATTCCACGTTCTAATATTCGCTCATCAGCTCGTTGGTTAGGTGGTTCACAGTTTCGGCACCCAGTTTCGTCAACTAAAAACACTGCATTGCCAAAGGGGTTTTCAAGATTTTATTGTCGTTATAACGTTTGTAACCGACTTAAACTTCAATAGGGTATTGCATCGATGTAGTTTTTAATTTTTTTTTCAAGAATGTAAATGACACGCAAATTACCGAATGATGGCTTAAAGGCCAAAAATTGCAATCTAAAAACGGTGCATGTTTGTACGGTGGCTTATTTTTCTTTTGCTTCAATAATAATTTAAGAAGGCTGCCCATTTGAGATGGTAACTATTCCGAGTATTTGTGAACGTTTCCATAAAAAAAGATTAGTAACGCTGTTTTTATTTTTATTGAATTTCAAATTAGAAACTAAATTATTTTACTGACGGTACAGCTGAACAAAGTGTTTGACGACCAATCCAGCGAACATAGAACGGTTTTTATAGCCCCCAAAACTCTCGAGTTATGCCAAATTTCTGAAATCTCGAAAATTCTAAAGCTGCGATTGTTCGAGAATGAAGAAAGCCATCGCCCCGCGATGGTCTATAACAATTGATACCACATACACCTTTTTATGCAAATACGAATTTTCTTCCCCTCGGAACCCCCAAAAATACCCTCAAAATTGAGCGGTTGTCAGACCAAGATTAATGTTTAGTGAAAATGTCAACAATTGAGCTACTAGGTACCTATAGTTTCGTTCGAAAAGTGTAGAAAGATTTTTCTCATTGGATATTCGGACTCTACATGCCTTGAAACGTAAAACAACAAATTTTTTTGGGCGATATAATGGTTTATTATTAAATAATAACCAAAATTGATGCGAATTCCCTGTTCTAGTATGAACCCTGCTTAAGAGAGTGGTATTTTCGCACAATTACGTTTCATAATTGGCTAAAAAAAAACAATGGTTTTTCTAAACATACCAACGATTTAATAGTTATAGCAAACTTTAAGGTGAAAACGTACTAAGTAAACCTTCCACAGATGAAAACGTATTAACTTTCCACAGACGCTCTACAGAAATAATATTCTTCAATATGTAACCACGAATCTTGCCCAGCGATTAATTTTATCATAATTTGCTGATATATAGGTTAATTTTTTTTTTCTCTCGAAATGGTTTTCACTGCCTTGAGATTAGAAAACCAACGTTCTATCGAAAAAGTTCCTGGAAGAAACTACTATGCTTCACCGGTTTTGTGTAGGTGATGTCGTCAATATCTGATATATAGACAACGTAAGCCCCAGTCTCGCGCCGGCTATCTCCGACCTGCCGCTGTTGAAGCTTTGACGAAACGAAGCACTGACTGAGGAGTTGAAGAGAAGACTTTTTCAATAGCGGTGACTTTTATATTTTTATCGACGTGCAGGAGCTACACCGTAGGTAAACAAACGAGTTTTCCGATATACGTAGAGGTCGGGGCAGACTTTACCGCACAACGGTTTGCGCTAGATATTGCAAAATCAGTTGGGAGACGGAGAAGTTTGTTGTGGGAAAAGCTAAAGAAAAATAAAACGAGCGAAAGAGCGAGCTATTGTAAGCGATACCGTCGCGTGTTTAAAAAGACGACGTTTTCAGTTTTGTTTTCTTTTTCGGCCTTATCTTTCTTCGGTATTCACGCAAGTTAAAAAACAAAAGTTACGATAAACTTTCAGAAATTTAATCGGAAAATGGATTGCGTGCGCGTTTACGGTTCTGTGCGCTCTTATCGAGCATACGAGACAAACGGAGAATTTCTGAAAAGGAATTTAAAATTACCTACTGTAAATAATTGTTTTTGAAGGCGATCGAACTGAAAGTAAAAAATTTTGCGAGTAAACCTAACCAACTGTGAGGACCGAAAAGCTTAGAATTTATTCAATGATTAGATATTCACATTGTCTATTGTTCTAGTTATCCCTTTGTATTCGCTGACTTTGATTCAGTGATTGGGGGATTAATTATGAGGAAAATTCAATAGTGATTTCATTTATCGACAGGATAATTTTCCAACACGAAACTTAAAGGAGACTCGCACTAGATATCCATTAACTGAAGATCGTTCTACTAACGGCAACGACACGTAACAAGTATCAAGTTCTCGCAGGGGAGCTTCAACGCGTTCACCTGTTCCGAAAATTACAGGTTCCCTTGAACCCTTTGGGACAGGGCCCGAAGCGTGACGGTAATTGCCCGTAAACGGAGGGTGTCTCCTTAGTAAGCAACTATCACGCCTATGGGACATAGTGACTGTCACTTACGTGAATGTGCATGATTGTGCTTTGAGGATATCATTATTGGTCATCGCCTCGAGACACTGGATAGCGAGAGGTGTGTTAGACAATAAAATGAACCGGAAGAAATAATATTGTAACTTCCTGCGATAAAAAGTTGAATTAGTGCAATAAAAAAATATGTTTTTTTTCATTGCTGCGATTCGAAATATTATATTATTATATAATTGAGGATGTTATTGAAGTATCTCCGAGGCAACCCTACATCAAACATGACTGGTAAAAATAATCCATGAAGTAGCCAACAGCGGCCCTCTGTTACGCTGATAACACAGGAAATATGGAAGGAGGGCCTTTATAAAATATGACAATGACCTTTGTCCATAGCATCAAAAGCTTGAGCAAATATTTGCCCCGAAAGTTCCCTCTTGGAAGTTGCAGGTCAGCGAGCTCTGGTGGGCGGTGCTGAATAGCAAGGAAAATGCTGAAAGCAAAGTGAGGTGTTTGCGTTGCCGGAACGTCACGATAAATTGAATGAAATATCGAGTCCATAACACAAAGGGTCGCCTACCAAAGGCTTTATAATAATACAGACGCGAAAGTGAAGTCCTCGAAGCATAAAAACCAGTACTATATAATCACTAGGTCGTTGCGTGTCCGAAGATCTGACATCGACAAGGAATTGAAAGCATCGGAAATCGTCCAACGCAATATCCCTTTCTAATAAATGTTGCCAGTTTTGTTAAAGAATTATGGCGATTCAGCTTGTTGAGAATCGCTTTGTCTCCTCGTTCAGTAAAATACTGGATATTATTTCTACTTATGTATGAAACGTTGTTCGTGCCGAAGAATTGTTATGAGAATAAAATAAGTGATTCGTGGAACGACACCAAAAGCGAGCGTTTCGACTAAAACGTATTCCAATTTTAATTCGAAGATGAACCCGTGCATCGCTATCCTAGCTTCGTCTATTTTATTCTCCACAGACAAATTTGCAGACATTTTCCTAAGTTTCATCCTCGAAAAAGGAAATTATTAATGATGCTCGCTGATGTTTGGAAAAATTTATAATACTAATCGTAGAAATTCCTCAACCGCCTGATCATAAAAAAATCACCATGTAACGCCAGAGATCAAAAACCCGTTCGAAACGCTTTACGAAAAATTCAAAACGATAAACGCTAAACATGATGGAAGGGTAGAGGGAATACTTTGCGCGCTGAACTGAAAGGACTTTAGTTCGAATAAAGCATTCACCGTTGGCAAAGGAAACAAATTTATATGCCCACGATCAGTTCCAAATCCACCCGAGGGAGTTTCCGAACAAAAGGATCATCCTTTCAACCGTATTCCATCACCCTTTCCGAGGCAAGCAGATTCTCAACTTTATATGGAATTCCTCTTCTCGATGGGGCGTTTTAATTACGAGGACGTTATTTATATCTTCCAGCAACCGACAAAGGGTTGATGGGGTGGGTCGCTGTCATTCTCGGGGTCTCTCGACCAAATTAATAACGAAGGTGTTTTCCGCGGGTCGCTCAACTCAACATTCTAACTCGCGGCTTAGCCTGCCTTTCTCCGTTGTTAGCAGGTCACAAATGTAGGAAACTTGGGCTCCCAGTTCAGCGAATTTTAGGGTCATGCGGATAGTAAATAACTGTATTTTCAAAACGGCAATGCCTTTGGAAATAAAATAGAAATAATATTCCGTGGTTAATGAGCCTTCGATTGGCTAAATCCAAATGAACTTTGTGTAGTAGAGCAACATATATGCTTCTGTTTTTTCGTTTTTCACATTTCGTTTTGCAATTGATTCTCGTGTTTACTAGTGATCTACTAGATTGCACGAAACACCTGAGCTCATATCAAGGTATATCAATTGATATCTATTCGGCCCGGAAGCGATATTTCACGATACCTATCACATTATTTACGGTTACCTTAGACGACATGAATTATGAATACCGTCATAAATGCAGATGAGAAACAAAAGTGACAGTTGGCGCCGACTATTGATCGGGCTGCTCTCTAACTCAGCTCTGAGCTGCTACGGTGGTGGTTATCAACGCAGCTGCTTTTTTCTTTTTCCGTTTTCTTTTCTTTCTTTTAACCTTTACACTCGCTTCGCTCTTCGTCTCTGTTCACCATCACTCGTTCAGGTCGAGCCGCAAGAGCAACTTAACAGTAAGAAACTGCTGAACTGGAAACATTGGATATCCTCTGTTCGGCCTGTAAGTGGTTCCGATTGAATCCCCATAACGCCGCGATGAGTGCTCAGGGTTCGAGGTTAACAATGACGGTTGATTCAAGGGTCGAAAACAAAAGCGTTTCAACTCGGCTCATCGATTTCGATTTCGAGAGCATTCGCGAACAGCACTTGCCCCTACTGTATTCGCTTTGTTCTGCGGTCGCACCACTATACAGAAACTCTACAATGCTGTTGAACACTTCGCGATACTATGAGACCCGGCCAAGGATCTCAGGAACTGGAAGCGACTCCTACTTACAACTTAGGCATTGGAAAGTTCGCGAATTTGGATATCATAGAATTTAGTTGATAGAATTTCGAGAGGAAGCGCTGAAACCGGTTGGAAACATTCAAACCATACTTCAATCATTCTCTTTGGGTACTAATGGACCGCGGAACATATTGAATGCTCCTCGGACAACTATGTCAGTTATTTCAACTCAAGTATTAAATTTTTAATACGGATATTGGCCTTAATGCTTTAATTAAATGAGAGATTGAGTCAGTTGTTGTAGTAAGAGGACTTCGATGGCATATTGGCACCCAGTTCGATTTACCTCAGGTTAGGAACCAGTAAATAAGGGTTTTGGATGTGTGAATTGAGCAAAAGATACATGTAACGAGTAGAAAAACGATGATAATCATTATTCGATGATGTGTTAAACTACGTTTTCAAAAGGTCCATTATTTTTTATATTTATTTATTACAATGGTAACATAAATATTGTAATTTAATTTTACGTCTATATTCTCTCTAGTGCTGCTGAGCCTGAATCAATGGTGGAATTTGAATTTGAATGGAATATTTTTATATAATTTTTTAAAATGTAAATTGTTTACTCCACAACCCCTCTACGTAAATTGTTTATTACATCAAGTTATTAACTCATTTATATAATATGTTCTTACCTTTTTGAGTTTATCCTCCTTCAAAGATCGCGATGTATTTCTGTGATACAAACTGTCTTTGTCTGGCAGAAGGGGCACCGGAGGAACGTCCTGGGGCAGCAGAGGCAACGTACCAGTGCTAACGTCAGGCACTGCGTAGTCGTAAGACGTATCTGCTCATGAGAAAAAATCTCAGGTAAGTAAGATACGCTTAGCGGAATCATAGGCATACAAACGAAGTTAGTAGGTAATACACATGATGAAACATTAACAATATGAAAGCTTTTTATTATTTTTGTATCAAACGAACAACTTTCTTCGACACACAATGAAATCCAAATTTGACCTCTTGATGAGAAAATGTTTATTGAATACGCTATTTTTATAAGAACAGAGATCTTGGTTGAGTCGTCGCATCTCTCATCGTACCGGGTTGGTGGGGGGGAGAAGAACCAGGCGACATGTTCTCCGATTTTTTATTTACTGGCCGAGCACTTTCGCCCCTTCGGGCATCCTCAGGGCGATGTGGAACCATAGGTTACCATAGGCTGTGGTAACCTATGGTTCCACATCGCCCTGAGGATGCCCGAAGGGGCGAAAGTGCTCGGCCAGTAAATAAAAAATCGGAGAACATGTCGCCTGGTTCTTCTCCCCCTCACCAACCCGGTAAGAACAGAGAGCTTTTTCAAAATATTTTAGATCTGGGGATTCTATTTACACGACTGAAAATGATCACCAATAAATCGAGAATCACGGGTTAAAAAAAAACTTCTTTATGCTAATCAATCATGAAGAAAAGAAACTTCTCGTGTGAAATAGATCGAATTTCCCCTCACATGATAGCAACAAATTCGCCGTACAACAAGTACAGTACGTCAAACTTACCAGAATGATGTTGATGGACCGGTTTGTTGACAGCATCTTTCATTTCCATGACGACGGTTGAATAGGAATAGTACGGTGCGTACTTGAGAGCTTGATAGGGTTCCTGGTAATCGTCACCTTTGGAATCCATAAGAAGAGCAGTGTCAGCGCCAGCTTGGCCAGTAATTGGCAATGTGCCTTTCGAACTGTAAGCTTTCTCTGCTGTACCGCACGATGAGCCAGAAGACAAACCTCCTGCCAGGCAGACGGATTCAAATATAAATACACAATATTATATTAACATATAATGTACCTATAATAAATAATATTCCTATTAGTCCCTAAATTCCGTACCTAAACATAGGCTACGGCCTGAACATAGCTATAGCGTCGAATGAAGAAATTAAGGAAGTCGTAAAGGGTACCACGAGGAGCCTTAAAAATGATAATAATATTCAACTCCAATGCGGACACTTGCCTGTTGTTCCCAGAGCGGTTTTCGCAGCCAATGGAGAAGCAAAGCATTTCCTTTGCCGATGACGGGATATGATGAGAAACATGCAGAAGGCGAGGACGATTATGACGGCCATTAAGACGCCAATTATTACAGCCATGTAAGTGTGCTCTTCTTGCTTAGCCACTAAAATGGAATAAAAAATAATAAATATGAATATAAAAACAGTTGTGTCCAAGTAATTAGCTAAAAATAACTCTTCCCAACTCAAACTCTCTGACAGTCTAACAAACCTGGTATTTCCGATTGAGGGTCTTTGTCAACAAAAATGTCACTCTGAACGGGTTGGTCGGGATGAGGTGGCACTTCAGGAGTGAAATTGCCGTGAGCAATATCTGCATCAACAAAATGGAGTAAAATTTAAAAAGGCAGAAAGATGAAGAGGTTACGTTCAACAGTAATTTAAATTCGGTAGGTAATTCCCATCTATTATTATGAACAATATAAACTGCATTTGAATTTGGAGTATTTCAGTGAGTGTGCTCAATATATAATCTCGCGATATTTTATTCATAACCCTTCAATTTGTGCGGAAGAAAAGGTTTCATGAAGGTTTCAACAAGGGAATATACCTAACGCGGTTCTTATTACGACTACAAGTACCATCATCCAACAGGATGCCTGGTGATTTTTCACAATAGCGGGAAAAGAATCTACGCCTTCGCATTATTGCCTCCGAGAATCAACGGAATCGTGTGAGCTCGCGAGGGAGTATTCGTGCGGGGACGGAAGGCAAGAGGAACGGAGAAGCGTTTGAGATATTGCCAAGACGATGGAAAGTCATATAAGGGCGAGACCAGAGCACTACTAAGGGCGGAGGGTGTTGTTGACACAACGGGTAGTTCCCGCCTTGAGAATCAACCCCTTGGTGATAGCTCTGGGACCCGACGCCTTCGTCAAGTCTCTTCTTACTTTACACATACGTACAAATACTTCTACCTACGACACAACAATGCGAGAAGCCACTAACACCGACGTCAAGCGGTAGCACCGACAAGAACGACATGAGTTGGCTCGAAGAAAGCGCTATTTGCCGCCGTCACTACCTGGACTGTAACCCTATCCACCTACAGTGGGACACCGACACGAGGTCCTCAACTAAGTGGCTCCTTTGTCAGGGCTACGAGTGCTCAACTGCCAACTTATTGGTGGGAAGAGGAAACGACAGCGAGAATAATATGTCACATCCTTTCTCAATTTCTTACTCATTTTTATCTAAGAAAACGGCGTAAGCTGCCGTTTGCTTCTTGAAACCACGAGAGCAAGATAAGCGTCTTATCGAACTTGCTACTCAACAGTTCAAGCGTTTTTCAAATTTTTAATCCGGAATTTAAGTTTCGTGCCATGCGAGATTTATTTGGATTGGAAAATGCGATAATATCAAGATTTACGAGTTTTTCTAGTTAAACTGGAAAACGAATGAAGTTCTGCTAGTTATATCAAGTCCTCTAACCTTAATAGAAACAGAAAAGATTCAGTGGAAATATATATTTTTTCTAGAAGAAAAGATACAAAATAGGGTTTCTAATGGTTTGAGGAAACCGAAATTTGCCTACTGGGTAAAATTATTTTCTGCTATCTAAAACATAAAAACCACTTCTTTCTCTCTCCCCTCCCATGACAAAATACACTGTACAAAAAGCTTCGGAGAGTTCTTTTTTTTTTTAAATAAATCTGAGATCCTACATCTAAATAATTTTGATCGTCAAGTTGAACTATGAAATCCGCGAAATAACTAAGTTTCACATTTCTGGATAGACGTCCTTAGTTCAATCAACCGAAAAACCCCTTCGACGATGGATTCTCGACAAATTTTTTTCCACAAACTGGTTTCATTCAATTGGCCTTCTGGTTGACCGTGAAAATTGGCCGAGAACAGATGTGTTCGCTTCAAAAGCCGCCATTTTCCGTTTTCACGCACATCTATAATCCGGGGATTGTGCTAGGAATCTCAATACTTGCAAAATAGGGAGTTTGAAAACTTCTAGTAGAGAAGTGCCTGTTAAATTAACTGTGAAAAACTTTGCTTCTCGCGTTAGCAGACAGTTGATTAAATACTTCGATAAAAAAAGTGATCGCTTAAATTCCAACGTCAAACATTGAAAAATTTAATTGAAAAGGTAATGGTATCTAAGACAAATAGTTTACTATTTTAACAAAAAATAAAAATGAAGTACAAAAAGAAAAATCAGTTCCAGTGATAGTACACGTGTCAAGTTCGAATTTTGTTAAGGTCTCCAATAATTGAGGGTGAATGCGATAATTAAATCGTCATTTAATAAGACTAGCCAGTTTAGAAAAAAATAAGTAAATTTCGTGTTAGATGTGAACGCTCCATCACGTTTCAACCGGCGATATTCATCTAGAAAGCTGTACAACCTCGGCCTCGGTTCGCGCGATATTTATAATTTAATCCCAAGTTGACAAAACCAAAAAACGCTGCAAATGATTGAACAGTGGTTTATTATTCCTTCGCTTCAATATTGATTTATGAAGACTATCCATTTGTGATAGTAACTATTCCGAACATTAGTGAATGTTCTCACCAAAAAACAGATGGTAACTATAGAGGAAAAATCCGTAGCAACTATTGTAATTTTAATCAATTTTATTTTTCTTAATTTCCTAATTAAAAGCTAAATTTTTTGCCTTACCCTACAGCTGGAGAGAGTGTTTGACGACCATTCCAATGAGTATAGAACGATTTTTAGAGCCCCAAGAACTCTCGAGTTATACCCTCATGTCAAATTTCTAAAAATCTTCCAAATTCGGCACAAAAGCGGCGATAACTCGAGAACCATAAATGCTATCGACCCGGCGATGGTCTCATTCGATTCAGCGTCCAAAAATCTATATAATTTGATACCACGTACACATTTTTCTGAAAAACCGTGGAAAATATGAATTTTCTCCCCCTCAAAACCCCCCAAAAATACCCTTAAAATTGAGCTAGCAAGTTGGTTCAAGAACTGTGCCGTCGTAGGACCGAGATTGATTTTTGGTGAAAATTTCAAGAATTTCGCTATTATGGTTTGGCCGGAAAACTGCTAACGGCGTACGGCGTACGGCGTACGGCGTACGGCGTACGGCGTACGGCGGACAGACAGAATTTTTTTTATTGGATATTCGGATTCTACATGCCTTGAAACGTAAAACATCAAATTTTGAGGGGGGGTTATAAATTTTTTTTTCGTGGGCGATTACAATGGTTTATTATTGAATAATAAACCAAAAGTGCCCCGTTACCGGCAGGGGGTCTACGAAAGCCACGTGGGAAGCGGTTCTCGCGTGAAACTAGAGCTTCCACTTTAAATCAAGTCGTGAGATTTCATTTGGTGATTTAAATCTTGCGATGTTTATCCCAAGGAAACGGCTCCTTCACGTCAGCTTTCAGTAGAAGGAGAGTATCTGCTCTGAATTCTGAATAGTAGCGGTCCACCGCACGTATTTGTAACACAAGGTAACTCCTTGTTAACTTTAACATAGATATTCGAGTTAAATATGCGCTCGAGTGAGAATTCAAGTTTTAAATGTACAATGCGCTCCAAAAGAACCCGCAATACTTTAGTTTCAGTTAATCAACAATAAAAAAATGGAACTATTCAAATGGCTGATACAGTTGCAACGAATATCAGATACCATAACTAGGTGCATTATGATGAGGATTTTTGTCCCTTGCATAGGACACCACCGAGGGCAAACTCGAGCTGCAATATTGAAAAACTCTTCACCCCAGCGAGCAGTGATACTCAACTCGCTTTCTCCTCACTCCTCTTCGACAGAAATAATTTCGCCGAAAGTAAAACATCGAGATCGTTTCATAATTTTGAACAACGAATTTTTCCTGTCCTCACGTATTTTCATTTTCAATCTTCCGTGATACAGAATGAAAAGAAACAATTACAAAGTTGAGACTTTCTCCAAAAATCGAGATTGTAAAGATCACGTTCAAGCTAACAGATGGTTCCAGACGTTTCTGATTATTAATCACAAAGTTCAAGCGTTGAAAACCGAATGCTGCACGGATATCGAAAACCCCATAACGGTTTGTTTTGAACTTTTCGAACGTTCAATATCATAGTATCCTACAAATTGACGTGTAGGGTACAAATTGGTGAGACGGTTTTCGAAAATTATGCTACAATTGGAAATTGAAGTATTTTCTTTTCAGCAGTCAGTGGCTAAGCATTATTTATTATCTTTGAATTTATTTGTTTTGTTATATTATTCAATAATAATCGCTCAAGGAAAAAAAATTCTAAGCCCCTACAAAATTGGATATTTTTCTTCAGAATATCGAATGATAAAAAATCTGTCAACACTTGAAACTATAAAAGCCTATTACATAATTGAAATTTTATATATAAATATATTGGACGCTGAATCGAATGAGACACCATAATGGAGTCCATAGCAACAATGGTTCTCGAGTTATCGCAGCTTATGTACAGCGAATTCGGGGTTTTGAGAAATTTTCATTTAATTATTTAATCAATTAATTTAATTAATTTTAATTACTGCAATTTTTTGGCAAGGTTTTATAGCTCGAAACCTTTTCGAGCTATAAAAACGTTCTACACTCGATGGAATGCTCGTCGAACACTCTCTTAAGCTGCATCGTTAATATAACTTTTCATTATATAATAAATTACGAAAATTAAAATAATTATGATTAAAAAAGTTGCACAGCAGTCTCAACGTATAACCTATCGGTTGGTAAGTGGAAACGTTCACTAATGTTAGGGAAGTTACTAATACAAGAGTCTTCTTAAATTATAATTGAAGCTAGGAATAATAAACCGCGGGGCAATCATTTGTAGCTTTCTAATATTAAATGCATTGGCTGACTGCGTTTGAACATAAATACAATTATTAATTCGTACTACAAATTGCTTTATATGTTAGACGCCCCGAATCTTACTCTCCTCTTCCTTTTCCCTCTGTCCTATTAAGGATCAAAATTCTGAATAGTCGAATCTCAAATTGAATGGAAAATTGTTTAAAAAGTTTCTAACCATATACTGCAACGCATTGATTGGCAAAAACGGGTGTTGATATTGTACACAAGGCCATGCTACCTGTTCTGAAATTGTTAAGTCGACAGAGCCTTTGCTCATTGGGTGGCCATGACGTACAAACCCAAAAATGTCCACGAAGAATGAAAGCCGAGGGAATTCGTAATGAAGGAAGAGTTGGAAATGTGTCTCAAAAAGCCGCGTTAAGAGCGTTTTAATCCCATTCAGCTCTGCGGTGGTCCGTCATTGTGATTCGCGAAAAAAAGAGACCGCCGATAAGGAAACAGCCCTAGCTTTTTACAGTCGTTGCCTTCGGTGAAAACGACTGCGCATTTAATTAGCAGCAATCGCCCCGCATCGAATCAAATCCGTTTCGGTCAGCTGCCTTGAAGTTAAAGAAATTGAAACCGTACATAAAAGACGTTCAGTCTCCGGCGAATCTATTCATTTTGAAAAAAGTCCTTACAGCTGTGTATCGGTAAACATTTCTGACAAATATTTTTTAAGATACAAGAATCGAATGACGATCAGTGAACGTTCTAATAAATGAAATAAAAAATTTTCAACCAGCAAAATAGTAAAGTCTTGTTTTTCTATGCTGACACGAAGTCTTTCATGGGTCATTTATTTGCTTTGGAATACCTGCTAGTACGCATAACGTGTAAGCTGCGGTTGGCCCTCGGCTCACGAACAATAGGTGACCCTTTCAACATGAAGGGCCTATTGGGCTGGAATGAACGATGAATGAGCCGAAAACAAAAGGAAAATGATGAGGGATCAAGCTATTACGTACCAAGTACGATGTACGAATTTTATGAGAATGCACGTTACCTTATTGATTCTCGAGCTTACGTTTATTATACTGTAACTTACAAGAGCTATTTATTTCTAAATTTTTTTTTTTATTAGACTGAGATGTACGAAAAACAATTTACACCTTAACAAGTGCAACGATTTTGCAATTCATCATTGTAAATTATGCATCACTACAAGTGAACCGTAGCAGTTTCCATTCATAGCTTCGGTTGGGTTATTAGCGGTTGATCCTCCATAATCCATAATCAAGTTGATTGGTAGGCATAACGGATTATTAGGTTGCCCCCTTCGCCTAATACTGCGAACAAGGGGGCGCGTTATAGCCGCTAAGATTACAATATCAGATGAAGAGCCAGGTGCCCTCATCCAACGTGGCCAGAACATTATTGAAATGTTCTCTCCGTGTTTCGAGCGGTCAGACACCTTCGTTGTCCTCTGCTTTTGCAATATTCACGAGAAGTTCGCAGCAGGAGATGCGGCCAGAATAGCCGATTTTCGATGCGGAAGGGCGACGGCACGAGGTTGGTCAAACACGATCTATTCGCCGGTTTAATTCCAAAATTACCTTCCCACAGGTCGCATTTGTCGGGAAGCTGCAGGTGTCGGGTATAACCTATTATGGCTGGACTATGCCACCACCAGACGAGATCCTCGTCAAACCGGACATCTCGGATATGACGTCTTGGTTCACCTTGATGTAAATTACAATCAACGACCGTTGACCTCAAAACCGATGCAGTTTCACCTGCTTGACCTTAAGCTTAAATTTCCATCCGCTCTACAATGCTGTCTTGAATAGTTTCGACAGTAGGTTCTTGCTAAAACGGTTTGGATTGAAGGCTTATGTATTCAGTTTATGCAAAGTAACTGCAATACGCTTCCTGGAGCATGTCCTGTTTATTCGGATGGGTTTTATCGCGCCGTTGGGGGCAATTTGAATACGTCCCACCCCAATATGATTCGGTTCCACAACAACAGTCTGATGAAACAAGGGCGAAAATACACGACCCAATTAAAACATTAATTGCCCAAACCGAAATCAATATAGGATATCGCCCTATAAAATGTTACAACATTTGAACACTTTTTTGCTTTCAAGGGTGTTTTTCCACGGTGACTTTGGTTACTTTGCAAAATCATCCGCCTCTAATAGATACCACAATCCACGGTCCAGATGATGGTGAACATTAGATGCTTATAGTTTTACAAAGTAACCAATACTCCTCACAGCTACAGTGGAAAAACACTGGTAAAGCGCTGCAAATTATTGTACAGTGGTTCATTATTCCTTCGCTTCAATAATAATTTAAGAAGATTATCTAATTATGATAGTAATTATCCCAAACATTACGGAACGTTCCCACCGAAAAACAGATTGGTAACCCTCGGGGGAAAAAAACTCTGTAGCAACTATTGTAATTTTAACCATTTTTATTTTTCTTGATTTTCAAATAAAAATCTGAATTTTTCGCCATACGGTATAATTGAAGAGACTGTTCGACGAGCAATCCAACGAGTATAGAACGATTTTTATAGCTCCAAGAACCCTCGAGTTATACCCTAGAATAGAAAAAAAATTTCTTGGGCGACTACCGTGGTTTATTATTGAATAATAAACCAAAACCAAAAACTCACAAATGCCCTATAGAATAAAGGACAATCATCACCTAAAGAATAAGTACAATTTCCAAAATTAATTATAATATCAATCTATTAAATCCCTGTTGCGCTGGGTTGTCTGAAAATCTAAATCGTTGGAGTGTTAATAATAAAATGAAGCGATTTCAAATTTACCTGAATCAAATGTAACTTCGGAGATCATAATCCACCTCGAGGCGAAATGAAGTTGTAGCTTGACGAATTTCCCAACACGATGGTGAAGTTTGATCGATACGTTTCGCGAATGTTCGAAAATTTTGTCTTCCATATAAGAATAGTTAATGGGATCGCCGTAGTAATGCGTTCCACCCACGCTGAACCATATGTTAATTTCGGAGAACACCTGGAACAAAATTATTTGAATTATCAGCTTCAATTAGAAGGTTCATAAGGTTATGATATAGGAGATAGAAATGATTATAACTCTATTAATGGCATTCTTAGTGGACATAGAGACTGGCCACGGCCTTGGATACCTTGGGCCTTGGATACCTTGTAATGGTGCTACGAAGCCCTGATGATGCCCGAATGGGCGAAAGTGCTTGGCAGATCAGCAATAAAAAACAGGAGAACAGGTCGCCGTGGTTTTCTCCCCCTCTATCCCAACAACGAAGAACAAAAAAAGCGACAAATCCACAAAAAAAAAAAAAAAAAAAAAAAAAAATGCATTATGAGAAATGACGAAAGTATTCTACTGTTATTTGGTCGATCCTTGAGAGCCTTCCACGTCTGACGTCTAGTTATATTAACGCACTTCTTCAGAAAACCATTTCTAACATTAAAGTCGGAAAGGCAACTTCAACTCTTTGTTCGGTCATGTTTGCCGAGATTTAACTCCCTTACTTCATCCCTTCTCAGCGTCAACGGTAGAAAATATATGAATTATTTACTCGTACAGCAGCTGAATATTCCATCCAGACGCTTCTAGAGACCGTCACGCGCCTGTCTGTTTGCTCAGGCTTACGCCTTCCACAGCACTTTCGTCATTTATTCTTCAAAGCGTAAGCATATTGCAAAGAACGAATACAGTCCGTAAGCTACTTACTAGTTTTCACATTTCCTCGATTCATAGGTGAAAGAAAAAAGTGTTGAAAAAAGTGGACTGATATTTTTTAATCTGATGAATAGAAAGGTTTTCCTCGTCGAAAAAATTCAATTAATTAATTCCGACATTATTCGCTATTCGGTTTGAACTTGAGACAGCCTTACAAGTTTTCACATTTAACTATTACCAAAAACGTTTTATAAATGTCCATTTTAACATTATTCGTCAACGAATTTAACGAAGCCGTAGGGAAGAGTGCTCTCAACAAACTTCGTTGTTTTTCCGAGTTCCGATTTAACACTCAAGGACCACTTGATGCTAATTGGAAGCTCGTTTTCGTAGTTCCGTCACTATCGGACTCTTTAACGCGAACGCTCCAACTTTGCTAACTCCCTCATCTGATATATTTTAATGAAAATAATCTCCTTAATTACCCGAAAATTGAGATGAAGGATAGAAGCGAAGAAAGGCCGTGTTCGCGAGGGCGAGGAATTAACTTCCGGGCGCGTCCTCGTTCCGGTTCAGTCGGTCCTCATTAACCCCCAGCAAAAGCATCTCTATCCTTTACACTTGACGTTTCGCAGAGTTTAGCTTTTCAGCGACAAAGGTTGGGCCGTCGCTTCGGAGAACGTACGGAGTTAATTTGTAGCTAGAGGTGACACCGGAAGGGTTTGAAAACGCAGTCGCTTCTTCGAATGCTTCACGTAAAGGGGATTTTCCTGGTCACTGAGCTTTTAACGCTGGCTGAACTAAGCATGTACCTAACGGTTTTACTGAGTCGAGAAAGAGAGACAGGACGACGTGTGAAATCAAGTTCTGGCAATGTTGGAGACGAGCTATTGATGAAGGGACGATCTGTGGTTCTAATGAGGCCACGCAGACTGGGGAAATTAGTTTAAAATAATTGCCGTCAAAATAAACAAACGTTTGGTGCAAAAACTGGCGTCCTACAGCAGGAAGACTATGAGAATCTCAATTATTAGGAGAGCCGGAAAATTTTATTACAGCAAATCCTTTCCTTACCCCTGTTCATATTCAACCAGAACGATACTTCCTATATTCATACGCAATTTTACGAAAGATCCCTAAACAATTGGGAGGGGGGGTAATTGCTATGATTGCTTCAATTACTATTATTCTCATTTGACCTTTAACCGATAAACGTAAATTTCAAAGAACAAATCTTTACCTATAAAACAGGGTTATAATTCTGAATATTATGTTTTACTAATCTCATCCTATTAACATGAATCGGGGCCCGACCAAATGATTTAATTTCTAATTTGTGTTTCAAAAAATGATAGAGTTAGTTTTTATAATTTTGTTTTTGATAGTTTTTATAGTCATTTTTCCTTATTATATAATTAGCACAGCGGGTTTTTTATTTGGTTTTTTTTTTACTTTTTCCCGTTTTAATTTTTTTTCTTAAGTTTGTGTTTTTTTTGGACAAGATTTACATTCTTCTTCATTATTACTTCTTTCTTTATAACTTCTTGGCTTGACAGTTTAAACGAAATGATTTAAAATTGTGCTAAATTCATCTAGGTACTACCGAATCAACATCAGAAATGTGACTTTACAGTGAATATCCTGCAGAATAATGAAATTCATAGTGTACCAAGATATATCTGCCATGAAGAACTGAAGACTGACATAATGTCAAACCCTTGTTCTAGGTGGTCGAAGCGCGGAACTGAGTGTAATATTATGATGGAAAAGCAAAATTATCATTCTGGTATAAGCAATTCATACCAAGATTCGACCATCGAAATTTTGAATAACTCGAGATGATTTAAAGAAAATTACAGAATTTTCCTGGCACCTGTGAAATTACTTGTGAGGTCTCGGATATCTCACTTTCTTATTTTTGAAGCCCCTTGGATCCTTAGATCGGAGAGATTGAGCTTTGGTACTCTGATAAACAAGGCAGAATGCCAATTTTAACCAGCTTATAGCCTTGAAAACAGTACGGAGAAGTTTAATTGAAACAATCGCTAGGTTTTGTTATTTTGTTATTCTCAAACAGGTAACCGCTCATATCAGGATGAAACTAGTATTTAGGGAGCATAATTATACACCTGCCCGTTTTATATTACCTCGCTTTTTAGATGGTAATCCTGGCTAACCGAGTTTAGAACACGAAGGGATCTTGCCGTTGAAGAATGTAACAGTATCTGCGCGAAATGCGAATATCATGACGGTTATGAGAAGTTACTGTTTTCGCCAGAGGGAAATCCAATTACCGTGCAGAGATTCCCGTGGCGAATTTCGTAGTTTCAGCCGAAAGCTCCTAATGTTTACAACTAGAGCCCTTCCTCCGGCGGAGCTGGCTCTGCGAGTGAATCCCGTAATTATTTAGCTGTCCGAAAGGGTTCGTACGAGCTGGGTCAGCCAGTACAGGCGACGCGACGGGTAGATACCTTCAGTTTGAGGTGGAAGACGCCTTCGCATCGAGGGAAGTTCTACTTGTTGCTCAGGCGAAAGCTGCTCTCTCCCGGGAACGGATTTGCATTGAGGCAACAATATCTCCAGCCTGCCAAGTTCGGCTCCCTTCTTCCTCGACTGATATTGTTATCGTAAGCTTCAACTTCGCGTGTAATCCTCTCCCATCTACGAAGTACCGACTTTTCTCCGCTCAACGTTGTTCGGTTCAGGACTTGGTATATGCAAAGTATGGAGACTTAGTCTGTCTTACATAGCAATGGTGGTTTGTACAATGGTTTGTACTATGAATAAATAAACCTGTAGGAAAGCGGTAAAAAATACTTTTGAAAATATTTTTGACTCATAGTTATGCGTTACTTATTTCTTTGTGGTGATAGAGCTTGATCAAAAATTATGGTAGATCTTGACAAAAATTGAAGCAAAGCTGCTGAATGACTGGTAGCAGAGCGTTAATAGAAACGTAAACTCTCATCTGGCCGATGGTTCTGGCTTAGTAATGACATAATATACACTGATGTCTAATCAATTAGTGTTGAAAAAGCGTCAATCCTAGTCGAGACACGTCTTATCCTTTCCATAGAAAAATGATCGAATTCCGCTTCTCTCTTACTAGTTGTTTGACGGGTAACCTTTTAATAAGCTTGAAAACCTTCGAAGTTATCCAGTCTCGCATAGGGAGGCCTTCAGGCCTACGAGCGAAGAATAGAAAAAACTTACAGAAAAAAACCTTTGAGCATTAATTTTCCTCGGCTTCGCTTAGCAGGGACGATACCGCCTTTCAGACGGCGCCGCGCCTTCTCGACGTGCCTCCTAAATTGAAAAACGTCATGCACGTCAGCTTTTCAAAGAAAAAACGGTGATGAGACGAGGAGGTGAGAAAAAAATCCCTTTCCTAGGCGGAACGGTTCGGATAAAAAACTATAATACTTTCTCGTCATCAGTCGTTGGGAACGAGAACTTATTTACATTTTACGGAATTTACTGCTACAATAAAAATGATTAATTACCATCTCTATGAAGTTGCGTCATTGGAAATTCGATTAAACCAGAGATCCATCGTGAAAACGTTGGACATCAAAATAAGTGATCTTCGATCTTCGTGGTACGAGACGGGATTTTTAATTACGGGAAGGTAGTAAAAACGCTACAATTAATAGTACAGTGGTTTATTATTTTTGCTTCAATAATAACCTAGAATGATCTCTTGTGATACAAGTGAACCCGATACTTGAGAACGTTTCCACCTGAGAAAAAATTGGTAACTATAAGGGAAAGCTCCATAACAGCTTTCTTAATTTTAATTATTTTTCTTAATTATTTAATTAAAAGTGAAATGATTTGCCAAAAGATACAGCTTAAGAGTGTGTTTCACGATCATTCCAATGAGTATAGATGAATAGAGTTGTACCATCATGGCAAATTTCTGAAAATCTTGAAAAGCCAACACAAAAATTGCGATCACTCGATAACCATTGAAGCTATCTCTGTTATGGTCTCATTCCAAAAACGCTGCAAATGATTGTACAGTGGTTTATTATTATTTCGCTTCAATATTGATTTAAGAAGACCATCCATTTGTCATTTTAAATATTCCGAAAATTTGTGAACGTTCCCACCGAAAAACAGATGGTAACTATAGGGGAAAAATCCGTAGCAACTATTGTAATTTTAATCATTTTTATTTTTCTTAATTTCCTAATTAAAAACTAAACCTGTTGCCTGACGATATAGCTGAGAGTGTGTGTGTGTGAGAGAGTGTTTAACGACCATTCCAATGAGTATAGAACGATTTTTATAGCTCCAAGAACTCTCGAGTTATACCCTCGTGTCAAATTTCTGAAAATCTCCCAAATTTTTCACAAAAGCTGCGATAACTCGAGAACCAATAAAGCTATCGACCCGGCGATGGTCTCATTCGATTCAGCGTCCAAAAATCTATATAATTTGATACCACGTACACATTTCTCTGAAAAACCTTGGAAAATATGAATTTTCTCCCCCTCAAAACCCCCCAAAAATACCCTTAAAATTGAGCTAGCAAGTTGGTTCAAGAATTGGGCCGTCGTAAGACCGAGATTGATTTTTGGTGAAAATTTCAAATTTTTAGCTCTTACAGTTTGGCCGGAAAACTGCTAACGCCGTACGCCGTCCGCCGTACGCCGTACGCCGTACGCCGTACGCCGTACGCCGTCCGCCGTACGGCGGACGGACAGAAATTTTTTTATTGGATATTCGGATTCTACATGCCTTGAAACGTAAAACATCAAATTTTGAGGGGGGGTTAGAAATTTTTTTTTCTTGGGCGATTACAATGGTTTATTATTGAATAATAAACCAAAATCTATACACATTGATGTCAAACACACCTTGGACTGAAAAACCTTGGAAAATACGAATCCTTCTCAAATACACTTAAAAATTGAGCAAGCAATTCGCTAATTTTTCGGCGGATTTGATTAATGTTGTTTGTTGAACATTTCAGAACTTCAGCTATTATAGTTTCGTCTGAGTAGGGCGAATGAACAGAACAGCGTTTTATCACTCAATATAAAACCAAAAACAGAATTTTCCTGTAGCGGCAGCTCCAAAGTAACAGAAAAGTATCGTGATTGAATAAATAAATTACACACTAACATGGTTCTAGATTTATGGTGTTTTACATTCGAGTGGTTATAAAATTTGCCATTTCATGGTGGCTCATAAACCACTCGAGTGAATAAATATAGACAAATGAATACATTTCTTAAGCGGTTCTTAGTTTCGAACTCGAAAAAGTTCTTGGTAAGGGAACCGAATAATTTTTGCCCCACTCAACTCTGTGAGTGTGAACGTTACTCCACCGATAATCGCCACGTTTCTCTAGAAGTAGCCAGAGAATTGAAAATAGTATTCTTCGATATTCAAATCGCGCACATAAATATCGGCGAATCGAAGAATACTATAACATAAAAGAAATGGAATTTTCACCTGATGAATTCCTGAAGCGTTATACGACTTAACCGTAAAATAAAACTGACTGATGAAATTGTTCCCATTTCGCTCAAACGGCACCGAACGAATTTCGAACTTAGTCGTAAATTGGATCATGTTCAGACTGTTGTCGAAGTTGAACCGATCCGTTTCAAGAGCTCCTTTCGCATTTGATTACGTGGCCCAAAATAAAAAATAACGCTACTGTTTGAAAGTTAGGTGGCAGCGGAAGGGCATTCATCATGGAAGCACCTGCCGTTTTGAGGTTGCCATCGCCGTAAACCATTTTATTTTCTTCAACCCTCTCGCCTACTGCCAAATTTTTTCCCCAAGAGTAAGTCGTATTTCGGCGTGGAATCGGAAAGGGCAAGATTCCCTTGAGGGAAACAAGATGCATTTGCAGAGGAGACGTTTTACGATTTCCAGGGCTATAGATGGATAAGTTCGCTCTGCAGCGCCGTACCCGAAAAAAAGAAAAAAACCGAACTAAAAATGCTGCCGGGAAATACTCGTATGTAAGTCTGAGTGAGCGCTGCAAAGTTTTAGTGGTGCCCAGGTGGCTACTTCGAGGTTTACTGTTGCGGGTTCGCAAGGTGGCTGCTTTCTGCCGTATCTAGGTATTTCTTCCTATCTCACCCCTGAAGGAACTCCATCCCGTAGTAGACTTCTTTCAAACGGGAGAGGTTCCCTTTGCGTTACTGGTGCTGCATACTCGGAGCGCATTTGAACTTCTCTTAACCCCATTCCTTAGCTCCTTTCATCCGTCCCATGGAATAAACAATTTACTTTTCTTCTTTCGTTTTCCATTCCGACGGCTCTTGAAGGAGGGAGTTTCTACCTTTTTCGCAGTTTGCTCGGAATGAAACCGGTGGAAAACCGAGGGAAGAAGTGACGGACTGCCAACAGCGTCTCGCTCTTAGTGCCATGAATAATAAAGAAGGACCACGAGGAGCCAAGGGCGTCCATCGCTTCTTTCCAGCCAGAGAAGCAACGTAAATACCAGTACCGTCGCGCCCTACCGAGCTTCAACAACTTCAACGTTTCAACAACCGAATAAAGACGTCTGGTGTGTAAGTAAGGCTAGCGAGAAAGTGAGTGGCAGAGACCGTCTATGCAGACTCCGAGAGGTGCAATATCCAAATGGTAATGGTTGTAAAGCTAAGTAATGACCGACAGAGGAGGAAGTGTCGCAATAAAAAAACTGTAATGGGAGAAAGAAGCACCCAACGAAGCCATAAAAGTCGAGGCTTTGCGAGCGAACGATGTCCCGAAGTGTCGTTTTCCGGCAGGGTTTGGGTGATCTTTTGCAAGTACGACAGAGATGATTGAATTTAATCTTCAATAATTGTAATAGGATGAATACCGGTTATCTTGATCTCGTAAGGAGCACTCGGTGTTAAGGATAGCATTATAACTTGCTTGCCAGTTGTAGAATAGGAAATAAGTAATTTTTTTCTAGACTAACTAAAGAGGTGCATGTAGCATGTGATGTAAACAGCTGCACTCTTTAACCATATTTCAAGGATCTTGCCTCAATCAAAATCTTAAGGATCTCACCAAAAATCAATCTCGGCCTGACAATAACACAATGCTAAGGTATTTTTGGGGGCTTTGAAGGGAGATTCGTATTTAAGCGGTTTTTTTTTTTTTTTTTTTTTTTTTTTTCTGGACGTTGAGTGATGAGTCGAATGAGACCATAACGAAGTCGATAGCATTTATCGTTCTAGAGTTAGCAGCTATTGTGTAGTAAATGCGATATTTGGACAAATATGGCAAGATAGTATAACTCAAGATTTTCTTTTTCTTTTTTTCTCGTTTGAAGAATAGTTTAACTTTTGATTAGAAAATTAAGAAAAACAAAAATAGTTAAAATTACGATAGTGGCTATGGATTTTCCACTTATAGTTGTCCATCTGTTGTTGAGTGGAAACATTCTCAAATATTCGGGATAGTTACTATCACAAGTGGATGGCCTTATTAAATCATAATTGAAGCAAAGGAACAATAAATCACGGTACAATCATCTGCAGCGTGTTTCCCCATAGTACGGAATGGGTTTTCAGCTACCTACAAGATAAAACACCCATGAAGGCATTTGAGTTCAACAATGACATAGGGGAGACCATGAAAGTTAATTCTTTTCTTCGCTTTCGTATCCGTAAGTGAAAATCGATCACCATTTAGGGTCCTATTGACGTTTTTTGAATAGGAAAGCAAAAGATGGTCGGGTGGTGAGGGAAGAAACCCCTGACACAATACAACGGAAAGCGACTTTGAAAAGGAGGGTTTTTCTCTGTTAGAGTCAAGTAAAGACGGTGCAGGGAAGCTCTAGCTCCCGCACCTTTTGTTGTCCCCCTGTGCTTCAACTGAGTCCATTTTGTAGAGTTCGTTGAGGCAACAACATCACGTACAGACTCTCGGGAAGAAACTCATACCCTGCATCATAATCCAATAAAATATCGTTACACGTTCCCTTGGAAAGTGAGTATACATCTCTCAGTAGAACGCAGGTTCTCTTGAACCTCTCAGGGCTCACTTTAAATCTAGTGAAACTCGGCAGAGTTTCCTTCGTGGGACGAATTTCAAAACTGTGCAACAACTTTGTAAGCTCTCTCTCGTTCGTTGGGAGACGAAAAGGTGAGATTATAACTTTATTGCGAATAATTCACCTTCGCCACGCGAAAGGCTTTCCAATTCGCATTTTAACAAAGGATAACGTGTAAAACAACGTTTACGTAATGCGTTGTGGAAGGAAAAATTCACATGTGTGTTCAAAAATCGAGCCACAGCGTGAGGCTAGGGGTAAATTACCTCCTATTATATATACTGAATATATTAAATTATATTATAATGGAGGAACAAAGCTATAAGGTACCTTGAAGTACTTAATATTGTTTTATTTTTTAACACAATCCAAACCATGTTGCACGTAATGTTAACACGTCCATGCTATACTCGTAATAATAGCTCAAACAAAACTAAATTACAGGCTGTCAGCCAGTAGAATTCCATTTTGCACGTTCCAGAGTCGATATGGATTCGATAGAAAATTTTGGAATCATTTCATCGAGGATTTATATTCATATTTGGGCAGGTCTTGTCTAGTCGGGTAGTTTATGCTAGACTATTCCGTTGAAACCTTTAATTCTAGAAAGGCACTGAGTAGATTTCTACCGAAACTGGTTTTTTGGTCATTTACTATACGCAAACTTCGGTGAAAGCTGCTTGAATTTTGAGAACATGAACCCGATTTATTTTAATAAGTAGGTACTCAAAGAAATCGTGAAAATGACGGTCAATTGTTTTCAAAATTCACATTTGAGGAAAAAAAAATTAAGAGCTGTGCATTTGCGAGGGAGAGTGACTAATGGAGTCGCCTTTGATAGGCTTGCAGGGAGGACTGAGGAAGTATTGTAAGTGTTGAAATGAGATAAGCCTCCTGCCGCAGCCACAACTTGCCACTCCCTTTTCACATTTTGTCGAGGCTAGGGGAAAGTGGGAAAAGCCTACGTGGTCTGAATACGTAAAACGAGCCTCAGGCTTTCCAAGCTCATTCCTCGCTTTTTCTCGACAAGCCGACGAGGACGAGCAGCCAACTTTACCGAAGTAGAAGTAGGATCAACAGGACCTAGGAGCACAGCCACAGCGCTCTATTGAATATTTACTTCATGATTCCACGTTCCTTGCTATCCTGCACCTTTTCACTGCCAGTACCAGTTACTCCTACATAGGCCTCTTTATTTCGCCTCCCTTCTGTCAACTTTTCCACCCTCAACATTTTACAGGCAACGGCTCACCGACCGAACGTAATGTCACCCTCATCCATTTCGAAGGTAATGTCGCTCTTATCTCGCAGGTGCAAAAGGTTAGTTTAAACGGCAAAAACGCATTTTATCATCTCGCTCAACGCGTAGCTGCGAGAAGGGAATCTCTTGAATAAATTAGCTGTTACGATGAACTTCAACTGATATGTGATGGTGCTGACGTATGTAGAATAATGATTGCCCCTCCGCACCAATGCAATAAATCCCACGTGGCGCTTCGTTGTAAATTATTTAAGAATTACGAGCAGTATCGCGAATTAAAGTTATAGTAGAAGGATATCCGTTACAGGTATTGAAAGTAATTCAACGATAAAAATTATTTCAATTATTAGTATTGAAATGAAATCCATTCACTATTGAGAGCCTCCTGCTCAAAGTTTCTAAGTGCGAGAAAGGATTAGTTTTTTCAAGTCCCAATATTGGCTTTAATGCTGGGATTTATTACAGATTCCTCTAGAGTATAATATGACTCCGTTAAATCAATAAACTATGATAAACATTTGCATTGATTGATCTGTGAGCTGCCTCATATCCGTATACTATGGTATTAAACAAATATAACCTATTTTACATGTACTACATTGCAACTAATTATGGAAAACTTATTATCAAGAGATTACTTCGGAGAGATTTAAAGCGATTCTAAAAAATGAAAAGTCTTCTGTATGACATTATTCATGTAAGCGCAGTGATACCTTTCCTTTCATGTCAGGTCAACAAAAGGTGCTTCTTCAGAAGATTTCAGATGTCACAGCGAGTGGCGCCCTTCAACAATTTTCCCATTTCTTTCAACACACCCTCTTCAGTATTTTTCCATTTCTGTCTTCTTTCTTCACTAGACGAAGAACAGGAGTGAGGTTTATTTTTGAAAGAGGATTTCCTTCTTTTTCCACGCGGCATCTTCTTTTGGTAACCAAGACCGCGATTATGTCAAGTGTCATGAATTAAAGAAAAGAGCCGTCTCTTCAAACGGGCGAAACCCTTTCGAGTGAGGAAAACGAAAAGTCTTTTCTGCTTGGACGTGCAAAACGTTTGTGAGTTTATTCGTCTGTTTTCCATACTGATGTTTACGTTATATACGTGTCAATACGTGTAGTCAATCTACCGACTTTTTATAAACTTGTAACGAAACATACTGTTTAGAGATCGATTGGAGTGGTCGAAACGAAGGAATCGATCCTTCGCCTCAATGATTAAAAATAAAAAATAAAAAAATAATAAAAAAAAAATATATATTAAAAAAAAAAAAAAAAGTGAAACAATAATTTATTTTGAACGGTGATAGGGAGCTATTTGTTTTTAATTTGATTAATTTATTTTTCGGTATGCTACGCCTCAAGTCATCACTGGAAAATCATGCCATGTTCATCAGCCAATGGCAATCCGCGGCTCGTCACCTGATCATTCATCAACCAATCATCGATGGGGGTTTCATTCCCTACACTGGAGAGCAAATCCTAAGCTGGAGCACTGGCCATTCGTCATTCGTCTTTCGTCATCGTCTGTATGCGCTACACACCGTATTTTTGCCAAGTGCCGCCTCCAGCATTTGCCAGTCAGTGGAATTATTCCGCGAAAGGGTCGAAACTATTTCTACCCAGGACGCCGTCCGTCACGACGACGTTCCCGATCATCAGTGGAGTCGAAATTATTCCTCCCAGGACGCGGCGTCTGTTTCCGCCGACGTTCCCGGCAAAATCCGCATTTATCGTCGCCAAAACCGGTCATTTCCAGGAGTAGAAGCCCCTCGCTCCTCCTCATCGGACCCGCCGCTCGATCCGCCGACGTCCGCGGCCAAGCCTACAGCAGAAGGTCGTTCTTTTTTCTTCTATTATTTTATTGTGCAGAACGAAGTAATCCGTTCCTCATCTTTTCTTCTTTTTTTCTCAACTTGAATTGTTTAAATCGATTTCTCTGGCCAGATTAGGCACAATTAGGTTATCTTGCATATATTTGCTCACGCCACATTCGAATTTCTGTAATTTATATTACGGGAAAATAAATAGGTTGTCAAGCAAAGAATTTACATTGAAATTTTCCTTACAACCTAAACATATTGGTAGCAGTTGCGTGGTTCGAGCAATATATCAAGGCCGATTTGGAATAATTATTGTTTCACAGTTGGTAACCATTGTTTTTCAGTCTTCAACTCGTATATTGAACTCACAATAGTCGGGATTCCGTCTCACGTTGAGAAAAGTATAATTTTACGAACTCGCCGATCACGTTTTGTACCTTGAGCGAACGTTTGTACTCTAAAGCAGTCGACGATCTCGTCAGTCCAGAGCTTGTAGCCCTTTCACGTAGGTGCGCTATTACCACTTTCCTTATTAATTTCAGTTCGAATTACGCCGCTCATTCCTGTGCCAGTTGTTTTGAAGTATTCAATGGCGGAAGTTAATGCTAAAATTTCTTCTATGATGAGACGTTTAGATGCCGCTGCCAACAAAATATCATTTGTGGTACTTGAAGCGCGAAAAGTTCAAGGTAAAAGCAAAAACTCGACTGAAGTGACTAAATTTCTTAGTTATTACACTACGTTAGATAAATATTTCTCCAAGTTTGAAGATACTTGGGATTCATTAATTGATTTGTATGAAGAGGCCGAAAGACCTGAGGAGTTTCCGTCGGCAGAGCATAAGGCATTACGATCTACCACAGAGAGATATTATTATGAATGCGTGACGTGGCATAGAAATTGTACTACATCATCCGCCCCAAGCCCAGGAACCTCAGGTAATGTTACCGTTTCTGAATTTAGGTCGTCTGATAGTTTGCCTAAAATTATGTTGCCCAAATTTAATGGGAATATATTAGACTGGCCCAAATGGCGTGATACATACAAATCCTTGATACATGATGATAATAACTTGTCGGATACGCTAAAGCATCATTATTTAGTTACGTCGTTGACTGATACTGCTTTATCGGCTATCAGTCATTTGAAAATAGAAGAAAGTAATTATAAATTAGCCTGGAAAACCATAACGGAGGCTTTTGAAAACAAAAGAGTCCTAGCTAATGCGTATTTGGATCAAATATTGTCCTTTAAACCTCTTACAGGTAAACCATCGGTGGAATCGCTAAAGAAATTTATTTCTAAAATATCCGACAGTGTTTCCACGTTCAAATTATTAGCGATTCCTAATGAGGGAGACTTTATATTGTTTTACTTGGCTATTAGAAATTTGGATGCGACTACGCGTGAAAGTTTTGAGATGGCGCAGAAAAGTGATGCATTTCCGCTTTTCGATACATTGACGAAATTTGTAAAGGAGCGTTGTTTAGCGCTTCAATTAGCCGAAGGGTATAAAGATGTAGCCGTTCGAGAAAAATCTGAAGAAGGTCCTAGATTACCTGTTGTAGGTTATCAAACGAGGTCTAGAACTCGAGCCCAGTTAAGTAAAGTACTATTAACGGGACCTAATCCCAAACTTAACAAAGGTACTGTAAAAAGGTGCTTTCTGTGCAATGGCAATTTTCATTTCTTGAATATGTGCGATCAATTTAAAGCCGCTACGGTGGAGCAGCGTCATGAAATTATAAAAAATTGCAAATCATGCAAAAATTGTTTTTCAACGTATCATAATACTCATTCCTGCGCTTCCTCGTATCGTTGTCGATATTGCGGTGCCAAACACCATACTATGCTTCACATAGATGGAACATCAACCACTGATGTAGGTGCGAAAAATTCCTCTCGGCATTCTACCAACCCACCCCCATTTCCATCAACCTCTGTCGCCACAGAAAACAAAGGTACAACGCTAACCACCATTATGGTAGAAAATCGAAGTCATATTTTAGGAACTATTATGGCTGATTTTAAGGATGCTCGAGGCCAGTATACAACCTTTAGAGGTGTTGTCGATAATGGTTCGCATCTTAATTTAGTTTCGTTGAAATTAGTCAACCAATTGGGTCTTTCGTTTCGAAAATGCTCTAGAAAATTGTCCGGTATTGGGGAGACATCATTTGATGGTGCTAAGGGAGAACTTTTATGCCATATGCGTCCTTCGGGGCAATTGGAGCCCACTTATGTTTTCAGCGCTCTCGTTGTAAATAAAATCACGGGTTCTCAACCCACTTTTCAATTACCATCCGACTGTATTCGAAATTTATCACAGTACGACTTGGCTGATCCGTCTTTCGGTAATCCAGGTCCGATACATTTTCTCCTTGGTGTCGACCTATTCGTTCGCCTAGTGAAAGGGGATTTCATTACTATTAAAGAGCATTGGCCAAAATTATATCCCTCCATACTCGGTAATATCGTCATGGGATCGATTGATTATTCATCCGTGCCTAATGATAATGTCGTTTCTCTTATAGTAACTCCGAAGATTGAGGATGTAAATGAACAACTTGAAAGATTCTGGAACTTGGAGGAAGTCAAAAATGATACTCCTATTAAAAGTCCGGATGAACTATATTGCGAAGAACATTTTCTAAAAACGCACAAACGTCTACCTAATGGACAATACGTGGTAAGATTACCTTTTAAGTTTCCTATACCCAATCTGCAAAGTTCCGAATTTATTGCTCAAAATCGTTTTTTCAACTTGGAAAAGAAGCTTCATCGCCATAAAGATTTATATGATCAATATAAAGAATTTATGCTGGAATATGAGGAGCTAGATCACATGGCACTGACAAATAAACAGTCTATGTATGTGATTCCTCATCATGCCATAACAAAAGAGGATAGAAATCAGATTAAGTTGAGAGTCGTTTTTGATGGTTCAGCAAGTTCTAGTGCGGGTTCGTTAAATCAGTATCTACATGCAGGGCCAAAATTGCAGAATGATATTTATAGTATTCTTTTGAATTGGCGTGTTCATCCTATCGCTATTGTAGCCGATATCGTGAAAATGTATAGGGGTATTTTGATTCACGAAGATGATCGCTGTTATCAACATATTTTTTGGAGAAGTGATTCTAGTGAGGCTTTATCTAAGTACGAACTTAAAACCGTTACATATGGATTGACATGTTCTCCATGGCTTGCTCTCAGGGTTTTGAAACAATTAGTGATCGATCATGGCGAAAAATACCCAGAAGCTGCCCAGGCGGTATCTCAAGACATTTTCATTGATGATATTGTCACGGGATGTAATAGTTTAGAAAACGCATTCGTACTTCAAAGTCAACTAATTGGTCTCTTGAAAGAAGGAGGTTTTTCATTGAAAAAATGGGCCTCAAATAGAATCGAAATTTTACAAAACCTAGAACCTAGCTCTTCCGAACCTATTTCGTTCGAGTTAGAAACAGGACCGAGTTTAAAAATTTTGGGTTTAATTTGGTTCCCTGATGAAGATAAATTTTCATATCGAATTCAAATTACTAAATCGGTTTTTACCAAACGTAACATTCTATCCCAAGTGGCGAGTATTTACGACCCACTGTCATTTTTGGCTCCATGCACTGTCCTCATGAAATCTCTAATTCAGATGTTGTGGAAATCTAAAGTAGATTGGGACGATCCTATTCCGAGTGATGTAGAAAATTTGTGGAACGAAATTTTGGGTGAATTACCATCATTATCGGAAATCAAAATACCGCGATTTATATGCAGTTCTCATGCCAATGCCTATCAAATTGTTGGCTTTGCCGATGCGTCATCCCGGGCTTATGGATGCGCTATATATCTGCGCTCTATAGGTACCTCCGATGTACAAGTTCATCTTCTCACGGCCAAAACTAGGCTAGCCCCAGTTAAGACCATTTCTATTCCTCGGTTGGAATTGTGCGCCGCCTGGTTACTCGCTCGAGTATTTGGGTCTCTTCAAGACTTTCTAATGAAGCTAAATAAACCCGTGATAGAACCTAGGTTTTATACTGACTCCTCCGTTACCCTAAGTTGGATAAATACCCTCCCATGTAACTTGAAAGTCTTCGTGGCGAATAGAGTTACAAAAATTCTGGAAATCACTTCAACTAAACACTGGCGACACGTGTCTACGTCCGAAAATCCTAGCGACTTAGCGTCCAGAGGAGTTTTGCCCAGTCATATCATTGCCAATGCTCTTTGGTGGAAGGGTCCAAAATGGTTAGCGTTGCCTGAAAACGAATGGCCGGAGTCAAAAACGGTAGTGTCTCAGGATCTACCTGATGTAAAAACGTCCCTCATATGCCTTGCGGTTGTACCTGAATGCCCTACAGATATTGAGTGGATAAAACGATTTTCATCTTATCATGTATTGTTAAGAGTAACGGCGAGAATTCGTCGAATGTTTCATAATTTGAAAAACTCCCCAATTGTTGGCCCTATCAAACTCCCTGAATTAAATCAAGCATTGATGGTTATCATCAAGTTAGTTCAACAGCATTTCTTTCTTAAGGCCAATAGCTATCAGGAAATTATTGCCAAGTACAGTTCTTTTGACCTTTTTTGTGACGAGGTGGGAATTCTCAGGGTGGGCGGTCGGTTGCGGCACTCTTCGCTTCCATACCACCAAAAACATCCCATATTTCTTCCACGTCAATGTCATTTGGCTAAATTAATAGTCGATATGTATCATAAAATGTACATGCATCCAGGAAAAAATTTTCTGCAAGGTATAGTCCAGTTGAGATATTGGATACCTGGTCTCCGATCTTTAATTCACAGCCGCACATTCCATTGTCTCACTTGCTATAAATCGGTAGCCAAGCCCCAGGAGGTAAAAATGGGAGATCTACCTGACTATAGATTTTATCAAGGACACGCGTTTCTCCATGTCGCAACTGACATCGCCGGTCCCTTCTTGCTGCGCGAAAATTTGAGAAGAAAAGCGCCTCTCTCAAAAGGGTATCTATGCGTATTTTGTTGTTTAGCCACGAAAGCTCTTCATCTCGAGTTAATTACCAACCTAACAACCGAATGCTTTCTAGCTGGGTTTGATCGTTTTGTATCATGTCGAGGGCTCCCAGTCGCTATATATTCCGATAATGGGTCAACTTATAAAGGTGCGGCAAACCAATTAAAAGAGTTTTGGAAATGGTTCAAAAATCCTGAGAATGTAGATTCTATAGTCCGACATTCTGCAGAACGGGGTGTCGAATGGCACTTTATGCCGCCTTACTCACCGAATTTTTCTGGTTTAGCTGAGGCCAGCGTAAAATCAGTAAAAACTCTGTTGAAAAAGGTTATAGGCGATGCCTGTCTGTCCTACGAAGAAGCCTTCACGTATTTCAAAAAAATTGAATCCATTTTAAATTCACGACCTTTAGGTGGTTTGTCTTCTGATCCCGGAGATCTAAATTATCTTTCGCCTGGACATTTCCTGATTGGTCGACCGTTGGTGGCAAACCCGGAACCTTCAGTTCTAAATTTGAAAGAAAATACTCTTTCGCGTTGGCAGCTTACCCAGAAACTGAGTGAACAATTTTGGTCGGTCTGGCGCAATCAGTATTTAGCCACTTTGCAAAACAGAGTCAAATGGCACAAGTATCGACCTGATCATCCCAATTTAAAGGAAGGTGATCTGGTGCTGATTAAGGAAGATCATTGTCCCCAAATGCGTTGGCCACTCGGGCGAGTTAAGGAAGTTTTCCCTGGCCCCGACAATCGAGTAAGAGTCGCTTTGGTAAAAACTGCAGTATCAGAGTACAAACGCGCGGTTCGCAAATTAATTCCCCTACTTCCAGTCTCTGTTCCCTCTTATGAGGATTGAGCGAAAAATTTATTCTATAATTTTTGGTGGGCGGAATGTTTAGAGATCGATTGGAGTGGTCGAAACGAAGGAATCGATCCTTCGCCTCAATGATTAAAAATAAAAAATAAAAAAATAATAAAAAAAAAATATATATTAAAAAAAAAAAAAAGTGAAACAATAATTTATTTTGAACGGTGATAGGGAGCTATTTGTTTTTAATTTGATTAATTTATTTTTCGGTATGCTACGCCTCAAGTCATCACTGGAAAATCATGCCATGTTCATCAGCCAATGGCAATCCGCGGCTCGTCACCTGATCATTCATCAACCAATCATCGATGGGGGTTTCATTCCCTACACTGGAGAGCAAATCCTAAGCTGGAGCACTGGCCATTCGTCATTCGTCTTTCGTCATCGTCTGTATGCGCTACACACCGTATTTTTGCCAAGTGCCGCCTCCAGCATTTGCCAGTCAGTGGAATTATTCCGCGAAAGGGTCGAAACTATTTCTACCCAGGACGCCGTCCGTCACGACGACGTTCCCGATCATCAGTGGAGTCGAAATTATTCCTCCCAGGACGCGGCGTCTGTTTCCGCCGACGTTCCCGGCAAAATCCGCATTTATCGTCGCCAAAACCGGTCATTTCCAGGAGTAGAAGCCCCTCGCTCCTCCTCATCGGACCCGCCGCTCGATCCGCCGACGTCCGCGGCCAAGCCTACAGCAGAAGGTCGTTCTTTTTTCTTCTATTATTTTATTGTGCAGAACGAAGTAATCCGTTCCTCATCTTTTCTTCTTTTTTTCTCAACTTGAATTGTTTAAATCGATTTCTCTGGCCAGATTAGGCACAATTAGGTTATCTTGCATATATTTGCTCACGCCACATTCGAATTTCTGTAATTTATATTACGGGAAAATAAATAGGTTGTCAAGCAAAGAATTTACATTGAAATTTTCCTTACAACCTAAACACATACGACGCCGTTATAGTAACAAAAACGGAAAATAAGCGATACGAGAAGGAGGTGGACGTATGGAAAAGGATGATATTGATTCTTGTAGTATTATAAGTGTGAGACGATTGAAAGCTAAAACCCAACTGAACTTTTATTGTTTTACATATATTAATATCTCCAACCTACATTGATCCCTAAGAGATCTACTTTGGAGATATGTAGGTTTACTACAATTGTAATTGTCAGTTGCATTCGTACGAGTTATTCGACGACGCAAAAGATCACGTGGATTTTCATCAGTCCCAGAAGACGATATACCGCTTCCATTCCAATCAAATACGAGAACTATCGACGTTGTTCCGTAGAAACTGATCGAGGATTTGCTAAAGCCAATATGAACCGACATCCGATACAGAACAGGCCAATTTGCTGAGCGAAACTTGGACACCGAACCAGATACGCTCCTTTCCTATTTGAAATGCGACACGGTCGCTGAACGTTAGCACGAGCCTCACAAAAGAAACCTCGATCATCGAAGAAATTATCGAACCCTGCCATGTTGAGTGATATTACTTTAAGCTTAAAAATTACGTCAGGAGGTCGACTCGAGTAATTTTTCCAGCAAAGAAATTATAGTAGAAAACAAAATAAAAATGGTAATCTTCGTTTGGTTGTCGTCGCATTTATTGTAGTAGAGGGGTTGTGAGAGGGAGAAAAACCAGGCGACTTATTCTCCAGATTTTTAATGGCTGGCCGAGCACTTTCGCCCATTCGGGCATCTTCGGGGCGACGTGGAACCATGAGGTCCACAGCCACAGTGCTCGGCCAGCCATTAAAAATCTGGAGAATAAGTCGCCTGGTTTTTCTCCCCCCACACACCCCTCTACTAAAAATGATACAGATAAAAGTAATAAAAACAGGGAGGCTCTGCTGAGCAGTTGGTAGTTGCAAATTTCCTAATTTTTAACCGACTTCAAAAGGAGGAGGTTACTGTGGTTGGCTTTTTTTTTTTGCTACGCTAAGTTATAGTCGAAGTTTTTCGCCAATGGAGAAAACGCTCGGTTAGATGATTGCATTCGACGATAGTGAGAGAACGTCGCAATCAACTTCTCGTCCTCATCCATTCCTATAATACCTAAATCCGATGACTTGTTTTGATTTCCAGAGAAACTATCCAACTAGACCGGTATTGTTTTGATAATTATTTATTGTACTATCATTACAAAAACAATGTATTCAGGCAAGCCGTTTGCCGTGGTACTGCTACCAGACTTAAAAATCCATAACTTTGATCCATAATGAAAACCTTCAGTCACGTAATGTCTTCATACTATCTGAGCTTTTTCATGAAAAATTCCAGCGCAAGGGTTCATTATTTACCGGAAGAAAATGATAAACCTGGAATAGGTAAGATACCAAGCGACTTCCTTATCACGATAGCTGATTGTGTCTCTCTTGAAAATATTTATTCAAACCGTGACGGTTCCTAGTTCAATATTGAGATTTGACCTCGAGAGCTAGGGTCGTTACATTAATTCAAAGGGAAACGTCTTATTTCCACGCTAATGCACCGAGTATCTGACGTGACTTCTGAGCGATCGAAAAACAACGAATTCTTAACGTCTCCCGACAGATTTCCCGATGAGACAACGCTCACGCGACAGTAATCACAGAAATGGAGGAAATAGTATAAAACAGATTCATTGTTAACGGTCATCTAGCCGAATTTCGACGAAATCGAAATGATGAAATGTTTCTCTAAAAGGCCTTGAAATTTCTTCCGATTTTTGAAAGGGTGCGGTTTTTAAATGAAATTATAAACATTCAGGGAAGTTGTATTTTACTTGGATGTATTCGTACTGTATTTGGTTACGTTAGAAATCCGTTTTTAATGCAAAGCAAAAATATTCTGAGCAATTGAGCATACAGTGGTTTTTTTTGGGAAAAAATTTTCTGGAAGAAAGAAGTAACTACATTCAATTTATTGCAATTTTTACCACTACCATGTAGATATTTAGAGCACGCTGTGGAGTAGTCGAACCAAAACGCTAACGCAGGCTAGCGTCACACACTTGCTGTGTCATTAAGTTTCAAGCGGCCACAACAAATGAATAGGACATGTGCGTGTTCGAGAGGAAAAACAAAGTTTTTCTACAGCGTACAGTTCCCATTATCGGGACGACGTAAAAACCGAGTTCCTAATGACTCACAGAACGTATGGTCGCTCACGCGAAATTTCCAAACGCTCTTTGCGGTTTTCTCGAATAAGAAGAGTTCGAAAGGGGAAAATAATCGATGTTTTTTCCTCCTGTTCGCAGATGTTCACGAAATTCCCTCACAGGCCTGGCCAACCAATGTCTTTTGAGCCTGTCTTTTTTCTCGTTAAGTTTTTCCACTCCGGGGAGCTACCGCGTTTTCACTCCCCTTAAGCAATTAATTACGGCTGATTGCCCCTTCCGTCAGACTGTTTAATATGATTCGACGACGAGAGGGAACTCGAATGCGGACTCATTTCGTGCAAAGAGCAAACGATGAATACGGGGTGCGGGTTGGAAGTTTAATTTTTGTAAGAGGGCTTTTGTGGGTCCCGTGAGGACGGAGGAACTTCCGTTCGTCACGGGTTCGTTCCAGCGAGGGTCGCGATGGGACGACGCAAAGTGACTGATCGCACGACGAAACAAAATGCGTAGATTGGGCAGAGGATGATTTCACCAGATGAGATCTAGGATGAGAGGGTGACAAAGCGCGAAGCGTGAAGCAGTTAACGACTTCAATTACAGCAGTATCCCTATGCAGTATTCATCAGAAAAGAATCCACCACGGAAAAGATTACAATCAATGAATTCCAAGTAGAGACGTTTCATTCCGCTGAACTAGAACCAACGAATGGTCAGTTTGCCAATAATTTTTCTCTCTCAAATGACAATATAGCCATTGTACCAGGCGACTGAAACAACTCATAAAATAATTATTTAGTGAAACTATCTATTTATTCAAGATATTGGATGTGTAGAGAAAAAACGCTGCAAATGATTGTACAGTGGTTTATTATTATTTCGCTTCAATATTGATTTAAGAAGACCATCCACTTGTCATTTTAAATATTCCGAACATTTGTGAAAGTTCCCACCGGAAAACAGATGGTAACTATAAGGGAAAACTCCGTAGCAACTATTGTAATTTTAATCAATTTAATTTTTCTTAATTTCCTAATTAAAAGTTAAATTTTTTGCCTTACCCTACAGCTGGAGAGAGTGTTTGATGACCATTCCAATGAGTATAGAACGATTTTTATAGCTTCAAGAACTCTCGAGTTATACCCTCATGTCAAATTTCTGAAAATCTCCCAAATTTGGCACAAAAGCTACGATAACTCGAGAACCAATAGAGCTATCGACCCCACGATGGTCTCATTCGATTCAGCGTCCAAAAATCTATATAATTTGATATCACGTACACATTTTTCTGAAAAACCCTGGAAAATATGAATTTTCTCCCCCTCAAAACCCCCCAAAAATACCCTTTAAATTGAGGTAGCAAGTTGGTTCAAGAATTGGGCCGTCGTAGGACCAAGATTGATTTTTCGTGAAAATTTCAAATTTTTAGCTCTTACAGTTTGGCCGGATAACTGCTAACAGCATACGGCGGACGGCGTACGGCGTACGGCGGACGGACAGAAATTTTTTTTATTGGATATTCGGATTCTACATGCCTTGAAACGTAAAACATCAAATTTTGAGGGGGGTTAGAAAATGTTTTTTCTTGGGCGATTACAATGGTTTATAATTGAATAATAAACCAAAACACCGCTAATGATTGAACTTAGAATTAATCTCCTTGCTTCCATCAAGATTTTGAACGACCATCCACCTGTGAATAACGTTAACTAGGGTAACTAGAAGCAAATTCCTAGGCAACTATCGTAATTTAAGATATTTTCATTTTTCTCAATTATTAAATTTAATGTGAAATTCATTGTCTAATGATAATTTGACGAACTTTTCAACGAGTATAAAAATATTTTTCTAAAAATGATCGAGTAATACCAACTTGCCAAATATCTCACAATCTAGAAAATTTCAGATAAGAACTTTGATAACTAGAGAACCATCAAACCTATAGACTCCGTTATGATATCATTCGATTCAGCGTCAACAAAACTATAAAAATTGATATTAAAAACACACATGTTTTAAAAACCTTGGATAATACGTATTTTTACCACTCAATAAACCCCCCAAAAATATCCTTAAAATTGATGTAGCGGCTTGGCTAAAGAATTGAGCGATTGTCAGACCAAGAATGATTTTCGGTGAATATTTCAAATATGTAGGTCCTCTAGTTTCCTCAAAAAAACCGTTAATGGCGGAAACAGATTCTACATGCTCTGAAACGTAAAACATCAAATTTTGCCGGGGTTAGAATTTCTTTCGTGTGCGATTACAAAGGTTTATTATTGATAATAAACCAACACAATCGGGAGTGTTTTACTTATACCACGAAGGGGCATTTCTGCTTTTACTGGTGTTTCTCCAAGGTAGCAGTGGAGGGCATTGGTAACTGTAAAATCGTTTGGTAATAGAGAACACTATACACGGTTCATATGACGGTATTCATTAGATTCGTATAATTTTACAAAATAACCCAACTCCCCGTGGAAAAACAGCGGTAGAAGCAAAAACTCCCTTTTGTTACTTTGTATAAGCGTACGTTTCTAATAAAGACTAATATGATTAAAAAATAACCAAAACTACCCTTCGTCTTCCTAGTAAAGCATAAATATGTGCAAATAATCCCTCTCAAGTGAAATATAGCAAGTACTGCCTTTTGTCCTGAAATTTGACAACTATCGTAAATCTATTGCAACATGATAGACAAACAATCCAACGACATTTAGACCAGTTCGGAATAAGTTTCTAAGTTGGGAGGTTACTGCACCATCGGTAACTATTAAAAACAAATTCACTAAGAAGAAAAGTCGTAGGTTCATATGCGGGAACTAGCAACTAACGCGTTACAGCTTCAATACTGCACAAACCTTTCCATCGCACCAGCCACTTCGACGTTCTCCTATTCAAGTCGAAACTAAACTAACCATATCCTTCGACTAAGTTCGTAATCCTCGCCGTGACATAATTATTTCGCGAAGAATCTAACTAGTTTAATTAACCAATCCAAACGACAGGAAACTGCTGCCAGGTCAGAGAAATGTCCGCAGCAATATCCGCCCAACTTTGAGACTAATTCATAGCGTTCTCAGTTTAACCCTAGGAATGCACACATATTTTTCACCCACGCGGACGTCACACTGGGGTCAATCCGGACCCCAAAACTTAACTTCCTCAAACTCGCATATAATACAATTTTTTTTATGTATTTGTAGGCTTAAAAAATCTATTGACTATCCATTTGTTGAAATATGTACAAAAAACAGTTTAGACTAGGTTCTAATAATGGTTTTTAGTTTAGTTTCGTAAAAAGTCAATAAAAACATTTGAAAAAAATACAATTTCCAAAATCGGAAATTTCTTCTGTTTCTGAAGGTAAAAAAAAAAAAATACTATGAGCATTTCAAGTGGACAATATTTGAAATCAAATAAAAAAAAAATCATTCAATTCTATAGAGTAGTTTTGTTAATAGATCAGCCTAAAGATGACCCTCATTTGAGTTCGACCGATGACTTTCACCAACTTTCATTTCTCTGCTCTTCATATAAATTATTATTTCACTCATAAAATATCGTGCAATTTTAGAGTACACTTCATTGGGTCAATTTAGGATGAAAGGAATACAATGAAACTAAAAAACTAGGATTCCAATATAGGTCATTTAATTTGGTGGAAATTGAAATTTACTGCTTATAGATATTGCAAAAAAAATACACAAAAAGAAGTCTTCTTTTGAAAATTGAGGTCGTAGAAACATTATTTACAATTGTCGCAAAACATCTTCCTCACTGTCAGAATCATTATCCAAGGGAACATCGTCAAAATCATCATTGTCCTCTCGAAGGAGTTCCTCCATCATTCTGTCTACGGACCATATTTTCCCGTCCACTATGTACTCCATTTTGCTGTAATCTAATAAAAATAGAAAGAAGGAAAGAAAGAAAAAGTTACTGAAAATAGAAAGCGCACAAGAAACAAGCCTATAGCGCATGCGAGCAAGCCAAGAAAAAACCAAAAGCACAAATTTACAATAATATTTCACACTAAACATCGAGAAATTATAAGCTAAAAGACGATTATAATAATTATGGTGTGATCATGCAAGGAAAAAGAAAGTGAACGGCTGCTACAAGACCAGAAATATTATTGCTTGAATGCAAAACATTGGCAAAAGAATGAATAAAACCACTTACCAGTAGAAGAAAATCGCAATGTCACTCTGGGGTCATTTAGTCCCCCACACAAAAAAAAGACGATCAGTTAATGCACACTGGGGTCAAAAGTGCCCCAGACAACTTTCGAAAATGTTTTGAAAAAACTCAAGGTAGCGACTGACTATCAACCACTGATAAAAAACTCTGCAAGACTGTCAACTTTATTTACAAAAAATCCCTGTTCGAAAAAAAAATTGTTTGGTATAGATACAGGGAAAACTGTAAATCGTGGGGTCTCAAACGACCCCAGTATGACCTTCTAGGGTTAACAAGTTCGTAACTGTCCTTTACGATTTCCCACAGATCTCTTCACCCATCTCGATTCCGACATCTGGCCGCTTTCCATTCTCAATCTCTTGGCGTTTTTGGCTCTCGCTCGACTTCCAACAACTTATACAACCGAGAATCGGTGAAACGGAGATTTTACAAGTTTAGCCCGGCGATAACGAGTCTTTTTCGTGTGGAATAATACATTAAAAGAAGACGCTATCATGAGAAATACGGCTTTCTGTATATCTCAACAGTTGGAAGTTTTGCAGAAGTTAATGCCGTTAACGTTCCTCCCTCGAAGTTTTTTGGGTTTCTTACCAGTCGGCAATACGTTCAGAAAGGAGTTCTGTTCCGACCTACTTTGTTTCGGTCTGTAGTTTTATCTCCTGCGAGATTGTTTTTCGTTAAAAGCCTATATCGCTTAAGAGCTACTCATGATGAGTAACGGCACACCATTAACGCGTAAATTTGTCTTCCATCCTTTGGTTCTTCACGCGCCTCGTGATTCGGAAAGTTGAAGCTTAGGTGAACATCGCGTAAAAAATCGTCAGGAAAGCTTCAAGTCTCAATATTGAATTTCGACAATAATTTGAACACTCGCAGATGTCAATTCTAGTTCCCCGAAATTTTCATCTTCCTAACTGCTTTCCGAAAATTAACTGCCTTCCGTTCCATACGAAGTTTCTACATCGTAACAAAATTTAGATCCTTTCTGCCGAGATCTCCAATTCGGTAAAACCGTATAATACTCCATCGCTGCCTTAACCCCTCATCAGATAACCCCTTCTTCTTGATCACTGCTCTCCTAAGTTTGTGACCCTTTCACATTAGTCCGATGTACGTCTGTCTTCTCGGGGAACTTCAAGTTTTCCCAAATCTCTCCAAGCTGTTCGAGTCGAACTTGAATTGGAGTTTCCATTCGAAAGGGTTCAAGGGAAGGACGAACTGCTTAACTGAACGGAGAGCACGACGCGAGACTTTCCGAAAAGCCCTTCGTGTTTTGTTATGCCTTTCGAGTTGCCGAGCGTTACAATCAATATCGTCGACTCCTTTCGTTGCAATCCAAGCATAGCAGCCCCTCTTGCTTTTCAGAAGCTTTATGTCATTCGTGGGGGTCCATTTGCCAAATCACTAAAATGGAGAACTTTGCCCTAAACCGAGACCTAGGCGTTCGCCAAACTTCCCACTCCGGCTGATTATATTGAAGATTTGTGCGGTTGAATCGCTGGAACAAACGATGGTTTCCTTTCATCCAATTTTCTAATACGAATGTTGCAACTTTTGCTTCCGATAATCCTCAAGTTCGTCACATATCAGTTTTCGCGTTGGAGTGGGAATATCGAGCTAGCCTTTCAACGATCCCTCAATTTCGAAAGCATTTAGACATCAAACGGTTACGTATATATTATTGAGATGTGATAGCACACATCGTGCTTGACCGATAGATTGCTAAAGCTGATTTTCCATATTTGACTTCAGAGGTTTCGAAAAGTTTTTGCACAATCCGGTGTTTTAATCGGAGGCAAGTTGATTTTGTTTTTGAATAAATTGTTGAGGGGCTATAAAGTCATAGGTGCCTAATGAATCTAATTCTACGGATGCTCAAATGGAAAAAATTGTTCGGCTAGAGAAAAATATAAGTGAGAATAAGTCGCTTAATTTTCCTTCCCATATGCATAAGAACTTATCGATTGTCTAATGATTACTGCTAATGGTTGTGTTTTGAAGACCGGACAATCACAATACTTCGATTTACTTCGTGGCCATAAAATTGACACCACCCAGACAGCAGATGAATGGAAAAACAAGAAATTTAAGAGAAAGAAATCTTACCTGTACATCTCTGGTAAATTGATTATTGCAGAAAATGTGGACGGAGTTGAATTCGCGTATTCGATCGAACTCGAATTTAATTTCGACGGGAGCACCTCCGCGTGTGTCGTTCCTCCATCCGACCCAACCTTGACCTGCGACAACATACCCTGTTATCATGTAAGTATATCGGGCCAGATACAACAAACGTAAAAATGTAAAAATAGTGGTATTTTACTTATTTCTAATTTCTACCTGCTTCATGCGAGCATTATTTATTGATCTAATTATTCACACTCTCCAAATCTGTAATATTTCGATGTGAGTTCAACAATGAATATAGACGCGTTCTACAATGTATAATGTTTAACAATGTATAATATGGAGACATGAGAAAATGGCCATAGCAACCATGCTTGAAATAAAATAAAATATGAAAAATAAAGAAATCTGCGGAATGCAATGGTAAAATTTTGAACTCTACATAGTTTAATCCTTTATCCCCAATGTTTATTTGAATGCGTCATCAGGTATAATAAGTTTTGAAATAAATCGGATATTTGTAAAACCTGAATTTCAATTGAACTCTTTTTTTTTTACACCAAGCAACCCAAGGCGTTCTTCATTTGCAAACAGTCAAATGTGAAGATTGAAAGTATTTATTGGGACTGATTTTTCATTAGAGAAATCCGCTCTTAAATATTGTTTTCAGCCCAACTCATGAAAATCAATGAACGTCACATATAAATGCAAATAATTATATTTTTCAGAACATTAATTTCAAATGGGGAAAATCATATAAGTACCTCTTTCAGAATCGTAATAGCCCATTTTGAAGTTCTCGGGACCGATCTTTCCGTCTGTAAGTTGACCGAGACCTCGTTGAAGTTCAGCATCCCAGTGGCCGTCGTACGTGGCGTCGAAGAATTCCCATGTGGCCCCTCGCTTATCTCCTTGAGGCATCGAGTACGACACGATACCGTCTGCGCAAAAGACCAAAAAACCCGAAACAATAAAATCGTGTGCAAAGGATGGACGAAAAAGGTGAACCCTGTACACTGCGTTTATATCCTGGAATAAGGTAAACCGTCACGACGTTTCATGAAGTTTATGATGTTCAAGCTAGAGGTATCGAATACGAAAAGGAAGGTTCACTGACCGTCAGCATAAGAGAAATTGTCGATTCTGGTATAGAGGAATTTTAATAGAAGTAGATCACCTATTTATCGCTATTATTCTATTCAATTCCGCTAATAACAAAATAAGAATTTATCTCGATGGAGATGAAATTGCATGCTTTGTATATATCAAGCTTGAAGGTAGCTTCCTAATTCAAATCTGTTAAAGTTGCCCTAATTTCCCTATTTTCAGAGCAATTAGGGCAATTCTTGTCGAATGCACCAAGTATTTCTAAAATCTTTGTGACTAGCCCCTCATTTCATTCACCAGAAATTTGATTAGTAGGAGTTGGCTGTGATCTTCATGTCCACATTTTACATATTTATGGTTACGATCTAAAAAGTGTACGTACACTACACAGATTTAAATTGAAAGAAAAAAAATCTCAATCTACATTCGCACGTTATTCTTTCATCAGTGTGCTGCCTATTTAATTGAATTACAAATTATTTCGCTGAAGTTGTGCAATGACAACTTCATGACATGTCCAGCTACATCTCAGTTGGGTTCTAATGTTGAGCAATGGCCTCGTGGGAACTTCTATGGAACTCTCGGCTCACGAATGCGCGAGAGCGTTTCCTCCCGTCAGCACCCGCGAGTTCGAATCCTGAATGGTGAATGAAGGTAAAAAAAGGCTCTGAAAAGAGGAAAGACTCACTGAGCTCAACGGTAGACAAGTTCGTGATATGACGTGAATACGCGTCTTTCAGAGAACGGTCGGGGTTTTATGCGGAGGCGGTCTGCATCTGTACGTTGTCTGCCTAAGTCTGTGTTCTCTCTGCCAGTTCTTAGGATTGTCCATGACGTTTCTCGAGCGTCGAGGAACGCATGAATGTGAGACCCGGGATACAACCGTCACATGAAATGTCTTCATCAACATTCTCAGATATGTACCTAGCCGTTGGTTTCAGTTCGAGACCGATTGCTTATCAAATTTAACTATTAATTACGATAAATTATTAGCCGACTTGGTATAGGCACCTTTTTTCCTTTTTTTTGACAATTAAAGCTAAGATGCATAAAGAAACAACAAAATGCATCAACTTCAGAGGACTAAACTTAACTAACAGTGATAAATCAGATTTCGACTCACTTCCGCATCAATTTTTGATTTAGCTGTGTAATGAAAATATTAAAAGAATTACAATCTCTGTGGAACTTTTCGATACTGCTTTTCATGATGCTATCTTCGGCCTCTAAAATAGTAAAATACTAACGATTTTTGAAGATCGGTAACTATAAAAATATTTTTCTTCTCCAGGTGGTCGTATTCCTTCTTTTGCAGGTTGAGGGGGAGAGTAACTAGACGACCTCTTCTCCATTTTTTTCTTTTTATTACGCCGAGTACTTTCGCCCGTTCGGGATTCTTCAGGGCATTATAATAGGACCAAATAGGGCCATAGGTACCATTGGTCCTATAATGCCCTGAAGAAGCCCGAACGGGCGAAAGTACTCGGCGTAATAAAAAGAAAAAAATGGAGAAGAGGTCGTCTCGTTACTCTCTCCCTCAACCTGCAGAATAAAAATATTTATCGAAAATAATTTTTTAATGGATAAAAGTATTACAAATGAAGTGAACTACCAGAGGATCTGATTTTCTCACTTCAACAAGGTGGAGACATGAATTTTATCAACGTAATGTGGGTATTTTTATTGGACGGATTGATTGAGATGTGTAGGAGGTGAAGACCAGTAAGACATTCAGGCTGTTGGGTATTATTAACTTTCATCCATTCGTCTATTATCGTAATAGAAATTGTGTAAACATTTGTAACGTACCTTTCCAGTGACAGCCGTATATTTCTACTCTCATGCAAACAGTTCTCCGATGGTAGCTGTAGGGGTAGAATCGAATCTTCGACGCCCATATTGGTGGATCTAAGTCTCTCTTCGCCTCCAAATATGTGTTGGTATTGCCAGTAATCACCTGCAACAAAAACGGAGAAAACATTCCATCAAAATCCTTCAGGTATTAAAAATTAATGGGAGTGAAGTAATCCTAAAGATAGACTCTTCTTCGAATCCGATGGTTGCTTCACTTCGATCGGTTCGATGATAATACCGCACGATAGATTTCTAATTTTTTCGAACGTCATAAAGCGTCGTTGGAACGTCTTGTGGCATTTTTTTCTATTATTTCTCTCTGTTTTCTGGTTAGGATGAGGATAGTGTTTATAAACAGGAGATATTGTGGGGGAAAATTAGGAGAAAATAGAAACTGTTGAAACCACTGATATTTATCAATATTACATACTTATGGTGGATTTCACCAACAAAATTGAGTTGGAGCTATCGTTGGAGTTAGCTGGACAGGCAACGCCAAAAAGCAATCTTACTAGCGAAAACAAAGGTTGTTCCCAGTTACAGTGTTTGCTGGCTTTGCCTGTACAACTAACTCCAGCTCAATTTTTTTGGTGAAATCCACCGTTAGAAAATGATATTGGCCATGAAACAGTTTTGGTTATACAACTGAAAATCGCAGGTAAAGTGCCAATAGCCTATTTGAACAAAAAATAAAAATAAACCTTGATTGTGATTTCCCTCCTAAATCCCATTTAAAATGTATCTTTGATAAAAATGCAGAGTTAAATTACTCGCGTTTAGTGATTCAACGTTGCAAGCAAACTTCTATGTTTCCCTCCATCCAATAACAATATCAGGATGGGATAAATTATACAGAGATTACATTTACGATAATAGCTGATATTCTCACGAACTTAAAGGAAGTTCGGAGGGTGTGAGCGAAATATTTCGTTATCTAAGCAGTTTCAAGAAAGTACCTTTCCGATGAGTGAGGAAAACTGGCAAAACGTGCCCGTTCGCTGTTCGTTCGAACCGAAAGATTCTTACTAACAGGTAAAATGAGAAGGCTTATGGAAACTTTGTTTACCGAAGACTGAATGAGCAGCAAGGATAGCCTCTGAGGGCTGCAGCCGTTTGAGCGAGCGAAATCACTTGTAAACATTCACGAGGTAGAAACATGGAACCTTATTATCCGTATTACAGTCTACAGCGTGATCTTGTAACTAGATGGATTCATTACCGTTTATGGGTTCATAACCTTCAGCGAGATAACTGTAACAATCTCTGCCTCTCAGCCGATCTCAATTTGTATCCTTTTCTCATCCCGATCGATGGCGTTTATATTTCGAACACAGTAGAATCTCATAGTTTAATATTTCTCGCACCTTCTATCGTTTTAGCCACCCTTATATCTCGAACGATAAATTGATGCGCTTTCCTTTCTATGTTTCATTCGCTTCTACCCGTCGCGTGGTTAGAACCCTCCTATTCAAATCAATAACTCTCACCATTTCAAAGCGACTCTAGGATCTACGTTACGCAAGAACCTGACTTACGACTGATTCCATTATTATTATAATAAATGGAATTCAATAAGTTTTCAGAAAAGGTTCTTCCAACGAACGTGGAAAATTAGCTGTTTCCGGATTTCGGATAAGACTCGGTACTTCCGAAATATACCCGTTCGAAGTTTTTTCTTTTTTGATTTTCTACATGTCAAAAGAGTCAATACTTTTGAACGGTTGTGGTCTTGAAATAGCTGTTCTAGCGAGGAGATGAAGATAATTTTTTAGCGATTGGCTCGCTTACGCTCTTTTTTCAGTATTTTGATTTTTGCAGGCCGCGAAAATCAATATGTTTGAAAAATTAATTTGTCTTGAAATGTTTGTCACGGCAAGTGAACGCCGCATGATTTTTATTGCGTGGGTTACGTACCGTACTTCTGCGGTATTTGCATATTCACAATATTTCGATTTTTAATGACCGCGAAAGTTAATATTATTTGAACAGTTAAGGTCGAGAAATGTTCGTTACGGCGGATGAACGACGCTTGCTTTTTATTGTTTGTTTCACACATCGTACTTCCACGTGATCCGCATTTTTTGTTATTTTATTCGTGTTTTGTTCTATTCGAGCCCCTTTGGTGTAAAATGATCCGTTTCATAGAACCTTTAGAGTATTGTTAAGCAGGGATTGTTACATATGATATAAGCTCTCGGCAACGAGCGATTGTTGATAGCAACAGAAGAGCATTTCCATAATTTTATATAGCTTTTCCAAGTCTAATTCAGAATTTTCCAAGTCTAATTCAGAATTTTCCAAACCTATTTCAGAATTTTCCAAACCTATTTCAGAATTTTCCAAACCTATTTCAGAATTTTCCATTTCAATTTCAGAATTTTCCAAACCTATTTCAGAATTTTCCATTTCAATTTCAGAATTTTCCATTTCAATTTCAGAATTCGTCATTTCATAGTCAAAATTTGATGAACTTTTGCGTGGTGATCGCCGCGCTGTGGTTCATCACGAGTGACGAAACCTTAGTCAGTAGGTACCTACTTAAGTCGTCCAACACTGACCTGAGACCCTCTTCTCGTCCATAAAAAAAAATATGCCCTCTCTTCATCTTTACTGTGAAATTAATTAATTGGATTTCTTTGTTCTAACTTTTCAATTTTTTATTTTTCTTTTTTTAAACTCCTATGAATTTTTTTGTACCTACAGTGAAACACGTTGGAAGTCCTTTTTTTACTTTTACGGTTTGTTTTTTACTTTATGCCTGCTGTGGAGTTTGTTGGACGATTGTTCCATTTCTATAGAATTATGGAATTACAATACTCGTAGTTTGTGAAATTTTTGTGCAGCCCACTTTTTCTTCATCCCGGTTTCCTACTCATCCGATCGATGATGGTTCAAAACAACTTCATCAGTCTTCAAAACATGACTGCTGCTCATATGGCTTTGACATATGAATTCTGAAATTGAAATGGAAAATTCTGAAATAGGTTTGGAAAATTCTGAAATAGGTTTGGAAAATTCTGAAATAGGTTTGGAAAATTCTGAAATAGGTTTGGAAAATTCTGAATTAGACTTGGAAAAGCTATAAGTCATATCAGTTGACTTTTTTGTGTAGATTATTGTTTATCAACTGCCGCATTCATTTAACGCAAAACACATAAAATGCGTTGAATCCGCTAAAACATGGAGGGGACTGCCCATTCGAATGCGGCAGTGGATAAACAATAATCTACGCAAAGTGTCAACTGATAACTTGCTAAGCGATCGATGAGAAAGTTTGTAGAAATGCTTTTCCTTTGCAACCAACAATCGCTAGTTGCCGATAGCTCATCCGTCTGAGCATTTAATGGAGAGTATTAGTGCATTTCTTGTTTTTCAAAAAGTTGAACGTAGGAGTTTTGGTTACTTTGTTAAATCATACGTTTCTTATCGTTGCCACCTTGTGTATGGCGTATTTTGGTGACTATTAGAGAGATTTTCTTCTCCAGGTGGTCGTATTCCTTCTTTCTGCAGGTTGAAGGGGAGAGTAACGAGACGACCTCTTCTCCATTTTTTCTTTTTATTACGCCGAGTACTTTCGCCCGTTCGGGCTTCTTATAGGACCATTGGTCCTATAATGCCCTGAAGAAGCCTGAACGGGCGAAAGTACTGGGCGTAATAAAAAGAAAAAATGGAGAAGAGGTCGTCTCGTTACTCTCCCCCTCAACCTGCAGAAATTAGAGAGATATGATTTTACAGAATAGGTAGGTAACAAAACTCCTACATTTTTGAAAATCGGAACCGTTAGCGTTTGTGGCAAAAAACACTCTCAATTTCAACGGCCAATCAGAAGGCTGAACGCATCGACGCTAAACGCATTAACGCATTTGACGGACGCTTGTGAACGCTGTTTAATAACGATTTGTAATTATTTAATTCGTAACTCTGCTTTATCAACCAAATTCGAAAAGCTTTCCGTTCTTGGGTCTCTTGGCTAGTTTCACGATAACAGTAATGTATTGTACACTTTTGAGTGAGTTTCTCGATTTTATACTTGGTTATATCTTTCTGCTGACTCAGTGGTTTTTATTATGAGTCCTGAATACAACTAGGAACGATATCGGAATGGGAAGATCAATGTAGCATAGAGCGAAATTGGGTATGTCATCAACCAAGATCATTGTTATAATATAAGAGTGATTACGACTACATATTACGCTCAAGTATTACAGCCACCTTGTTAGGAATTCAGGCGGGCATGCAAATCACCATTAATTAGCATGTGAAAGCAGCGAAAGCAGTTTATTGCGAATTCCAGTCTGGCCGGGTTTTATAGGGTACGATCGAAGTTCAATATGGATGGCGGGCATGAATAGCGGATAAGGCCTATATCGGAAAATTGAAACCCTCCTACCGATGGGGCATAAGTCTTATCCCAACACAAGCGTATAACAACGACGTCGGAACCTATAAGCCTTGGAACTACGAGCACACGTGCCTTGTTATTTGTTTACGTTGATAACCCGGATTCGACATCGGACATTATAATCAAACAAGGTTACCTGTCTAGTCTAAGAGTAGTTTTTTCTATTCAGCCGCGCCATACAGTACGATTATACGATGAGGTGATACCGAGAGTATGTTAGTAATTCTTTGTTCTTAAGCTCATTTATTTACGATCCAGCGCTTCGCCTTTCTTAGCAATTTCCTGATAATGTTCGATCGATCCCGCGTATTCCCTTCGAATAAGACTCGTCACGGGTGTTCATTGTTGAGGGAAAGTACTAAACTTTATGAAGGGAATCTGGAGAAGGGAATGTAATCAGTGCTATAAAATTGAAGTAATATTCGTAACTAATAAAATAGAAAAGAGTTTACTTTTAATCATTAAACGTGCTGAGCAAAGGAGTTATTATTATTACTGATATTCAAGCGATTTAGTTGACTTTTTTAGTGTTATAAGCGAAATAGATTTACTTTTACTTTTATTTTAAATAAAATTAATGTATCATGTCTTCACTTTATTATTTCAAGCGAATCGTATTTCAAGAAAATAAGGTAGTTCAGCTAGAACAATAATTAGCCTATTGAGAGCGGATAGATCAAAGAAATGCTCCCTTAACTTCTATTCCCGAATATTTGGGGTGAACCCCGGAATCCAAGTTTCAAGACGTAGTTCAGAAGTTCTATTGTGAGCGCGAACTATTACGATAAAACTGGAAACTAAGTCAGGAACGACAGTGGTAGAGGAAGGGCGACTGAAAATGCGAGCAAAGCGGGCGGATATACAGTGCTTCAAGATGTTCGAGTTATGCTGGTAAGCAGGTCGGTTTACCCGATCCGGCCAAACCATCGCATCGTACCGAACAATTCTGAACATTCGTAGAGCGTCTAACGACCCAGCGGCTTTTCCTAAATAGTGTCAAACTAGAGGAATTTCGGTCACAAACTAACTTTGATCACCTTGCGGAAATTTGTCACTAGCTAACAGTTTACGAACGATTGATGGACACTTGGACATGGAAATGCCATCATTTTACAGATGAAAAACGAACTTGAGGACGGAAATAAATTTTTTGACAAAAATTAACCCAATGACCGCTCAGTCAATTGCAAAATAAAAACGATGGCAAAGGTTACTTTTTACGACATTTATGTGAGAGAGATGTATTAATTATAATGTATTGGAATTGATGAATGCGGAATCTTATGAAAGCAATCGAATTACATTTATGATCACTTGCTTCAAAAAGTGTAAGAAATGAGATTGGAAAGAGCAGATAATTCTTATTGGACAATATATTCGCTGGCCGATAGTTACGAGCCTCCCTTTCGTGCGGATTGTCAAGGGAATTTCGTTTCGATCGTCTCTACAAATTATTCGATTAAAAATGCCTTAAAATCATGTGGCGCACTGTGATGAACTTTTTAAATATATTTTTTTCGATGAGGATTTATAGATAATATGTTTTTATTAAAATGGTTTACTCGAAGAAATGATTATCTTCTTCTCGCAGTTATAAAAAACTCGTTCTTCGGTAGACGTTCAAGTTTCTAGTCGTAACTGTAGCTCGAGCTCAAACTTCACTTCTCCAGTTCATCAATCAAAACGCAGTGCGTGCCAAGCTCTGCCCCAGGTTACCGTAAGCAGAACAATCAATAGTGGACTTGTCACTCCCACTCGGTACTAAAGCCTCTACTTCTAGTCCTCAAATACAAGTCCCATGTTCTCCTTGACAATCCTGCAAACGGCACGCAAGGAATAAACTTTAAACACAATAGCATTGTTCGATGGAGTTAGAAAATAATATAACTGAGTGTGAAGACGATTATCAATTTTTGAGGAAATGTTGTTATCTGATCATTCCCACGATTTTCGTAAAGAATTTATTCGAGTGGTTTTTTCAGTACCCATGGCATTTTATTAGCTGTTGCTGCAATTTTGAAAGAGGAGTCTCCATAAACTAATCTACTTGGGGGAAAAATTCAGCGCTTTCGCTTGACAAAGACTCTTTAGGAAACATTTACAAGAAATTACATTCAAATATTCGAAATTCCCTTTTGTATTTAGCTTAACAAACCTAGCCATAGATCGTGTAATTTGAATTATTATAGCACTATGAATAAAGTGTGAATTTGCAAGTTAGTTGAAAATAATATTGGTCGGGCTCGTCATATCGTGAAAAAAATCTAAAATTGAGCGTTGATACATAAATTTCACATTGCTGTACATAGATTAATAAAACGATAAATGCGTCTTTCGCTTGATCCTCAACTCGAGTGGTGTTGTCAATCTAATAGAGAGAAAGAATCGTGGGGTGTATCCTCTCTACCGTAAAGCCCCGAGGCCTCTTCAACCCCTCTTGTGCACGTGGAACCCTGTAGCATGCTAAGAATCCATCTTTCATCTTCTTCATGATAAAATCACATGAAAGCATCACAAATCATCGTCTTGAAAAGGAAGGAAATCTTGAGAAACACGAGAAGGTGCGAGAGGGGATGAAAACATTTCCCAAAACACGGCTAATGTGAGCAAATGTTTAATAGGAATTGTCAACGGGATCGTAAATTACATAAAGAATATCCAAAACTTCCTAATACTCTATAGGTTGGCTCCATTCAAAATTACGTTCCAAAACTCAAAATCGAGAAGTAACATTGCATTAACCCATAATAAATATTCAATGTCGGAAGCTACGATACGTTCACAAAAGTATCATTGTTCTAACAAGTAGCCTCGTAGCTTAGTTTTGAGCTAATTCTTTTTGGTTAGCGGAAATACCTATATTTTTCACTCGGACAATGAGACGCCTAGTTTCACCCCATCACCTTTCAAGTGATATAAGAGATGCGACAATGAAACCAAGAAGTATCTTTTTGGTTTATTATTCAATAATAAACCATTGTAATCGCCCAAGAAAAAAAAATTTCTAACCCCCCTCAAAATTTGATGTTTTACGTTTCAAGGCATGTAGAATCCGAATATCCAATAAAAAAATTTCTGTCCGTCCGCCGTACGCCGTTAGCAGTTTTCCGGCCAAACTGTAAGAGCTAAAAATTTGAAATTTTCACCAAAAATCAATCTCGGTCCTACGACGGCCCAATTCTTGAACCAACTTGCTAGCTCGATTCTAAGGGTATTTTTGGGGGGTTTTGAGGGGGAGAAGATTCATATTTTCCAAGGTTCTTCAGAAAAATGTGTACGTAGTATCAAATTATATAGATTTTTGGACGCTGAATCGAATGAGACCATCGCCGGGTCGATAGCTTCATTGGTTCGCGAGTTATCGCAGCTTTTGTGCCGAATTTGGGAGATTTTCAGAAATTTGACATGAGGGTATAACTCGAGAGTTCTTGGAGCTATAAAAATCGTTCTATACTCATTGGAAAGGTCGTTAAACACTCTCTCCAGCTGTATCGTTAGGCAATAAGTTTAGCTTTTAATTAGGAAATTAAGAAAAATAAAAATGATTAAAATTACAATAGTTGCTACGGAGTTTTCCCCTATAGTTACTTACCATCTGTTTTTCGGTGGGAACGTTCACAAATGTTCGGAATATTCAAAATGACAAATGGATGGTCTTCTCAAATCAATATTGAAGCGAAATAATAATAAACCACTGTACAATCATTTGCAGCGTTTTTTCTGTGGTCGCCTTAATCTTAGCCGAGTTGAATGAGGGAGAGAATCAGCCCTAAAAATCAATCATAGCTCCTCAACGTATCGTTCTGAAGAGGTCCGATGGTCAGGGTATTTGGATTAGGAAGAAAGTTCCAGCTTCTCCTATCATTTTCCTTAGTTCTTTCGGCAATCGTTGAGTTAAAATCGCGTTGTGGATTTTCGATTGGACGTGGGAGGCTAATATGTAGCAGAAAACCTTCGAGGTTTCGCGAAACGGGAGTATACAACACGATGGTTTCGACTCGGGTCGGAGGTTTCTTGTTTCAATTAGAGACAAAGCGCGGTGCGAACGAGTCTCTAATGAGATCCGAGCCATCTCATCAGGTCGGCGTTATTAAAATGCTCATCTGCCCTTCGTCGTCCTCTTTCGGCTCGCAGTTCGGTACCAGCAACGGCTTACTTCATTCCTCTTTACCACGATTTCCTGCTGATATTTCGCCCTTCCATGCTTCCTCTCCTCGACAGTGATCCTATCTTATCCGCCTCCCTTTCGAACTTCCTAAGTGTACGTCTCGCCGCCACAGACGCGATTATGCTACTTAAAATCTCGTTAGGGGCTTATTAATGTCATCAACTCCGAAAGCAATGAAGGATTACAGAATTTCCCTACCGCGAACCGTCCTGTGCGCATCATTTGCTTTGGGCTTAAGTCCCCTGTAACGTTTTGATGATGCCAAACTTTATAATCTGGTTTTGTTCTACACGCAAGTAATCGAAAGAGTTAGAAGTTAAAAACAAACGATGAAATTTCTCAGGTAGAAATTTGTTTTGCAACGTTTTTTATGAAATTGTACATCTTATTTTGACAACGATGAGCTGTTTTGAGTACTAGATTTTTTTTCGTTCAATGATTGATAGTATTTAATTAATCGGCCGAACGAAATGCTGGAAAGGCGCATCACGTCGAATAATACAAAATAATTTTTTTTGAACGCGATAGAAAAATGTTGAAACCGAATTTTACTCTCATAATTAAGTTTCATGTTTACGTAGTGATTTTATATAAATATCTGAAGACGCAACTTTTTTTTACAATAGTGACGGAATCGGATTTGCTTGAATGTTAGGTACTGAGGTATTTTAGAGGGAGGCGGATGTTAAACATGTTTATTTCACTAAATTTTTCGAAAATAAAGTTCCTCACAGTTGTTATTACATTTTCAAGGCACTAAACAAATTTGCTATTGGACCGACCAATATCAAAGAAAATTATAATTTTTCAGGACCCAAAAGATACATGTAACATTCTCCTCGATTCCTCGTACAGGATTGGAGTCAGAAAGAATTTCCACCATCAGACTTCTGGCCTCGTTTTCCACCCTCACAGCAGAAACTTCCCCTTCCTTCGAAACTCTACTACCGAAGAGTTTTTTAATATATTCCGTAAGGCTCCCACTTTCATTTCCTTTTGAATGCGCCGAAGAAGTTCCGAGTAAAAGTTAGTCCCGAGAACAGGGAAGCTTCTAAATTAGCCCAACCTCTCGTATTCCATACCATTCATGTCCAAACGTCTGACTTGCTTGCCGAACTTCGTTTTTTTTCCAAAGATAATTTTGAAATAGCTTCATTCTTATTTTTCGGCGAGTCCGCACAGCACCTTTCACCTGTTAGTACAGTAGAACGAAATTCACTTCAAACGATTCATTCCTTTATTAGCTGTCCGAGCACTTTCGCCCATTCGGGCATCCTCAGGGCGACGTGGAGCCATAGGGTCTACATTCATAGGGAGAATTCATTCGTTGATTATTCAATCTCGCACTGCTTACTTCATCTGCAATTATTTATAAATTACAGCATTTTACATCCAACTATCTCGTAAACACGTCACAGACGGAGGCGTTTATTCAGCCTATATCAATATTCTTGACCATTTCCATCTCAACGGTTTTTATCTCAATACCGTTCATTTTCATACGCTCTGTGTTCATCGATGTCGGAATTTTCATTAACTTTTCGCGGCTCAATGGATAAAGTCGATTTATAGGAATATTTTTACACGCGGAAAATCCTTTCGTCTGCGGAGCCTTTTGCACGCTCTCTTTATGAGAATTCTCGTATATCGGCTCCATTGCACGTACTCTATCGAACCGAACACCGTCGGAATAATGTATGCTGGGCGAGGTACATTTTTATTCCGTTCGGTTGCGGTCATATCTCGTTATGCCCTAGATTTTTTCCAATATTCACTCGACTTTCAATATAAGTGAAAAACATTATAGTCCAAATGATCCCGTTTGTATGTTGAGTCGTCGGTGTTCGAATGGCCACGCGATTTGCTTACTCAAAAGACCATTCGAAGAGACAAATCCCAATGAACTAAAAAGGCTCAGATTTTCAATAAGAATGAAATCGATATTTTCACTATATCACTCGCGCTGAGATTGTGGAATGTCATTTCACAAGAATAGGAGACGAAGACATTGTAACGAGTTCAGCTAATTTTGAATGTGTTATATTGATTCCCGTCATCAGTAACAATTGTAAGATAGTGATACCGAAATCAATATTACAGCCAAAATGTCCAAGAACGCCCTTCACACAAGTCTCAGATCCAATTTAAATTGGATGTGCTGAAAGTAATTCAATTAACGTATATTTTATTTGTTTTTCTGTCACTCTTAGTTCAAAATTTTCCAGTTCAGAGAGGCGAAGCAAACGACGACTTGGGTCTCTTAATTCATGACCTAGAAATGTTACTACTTTCGAGCATCTTTTACTCAGAGCCAACTAAAGGTTTCTATGGCTTGGGTAATTACCAGAAACCCTATGTTTTCCCAATCAATCCCCATAAGTCAAACTTTTTCCTTTTTAATTACCCAGAGCTAATTGCTGTTCCTCAAGTGTCACACGAAGATTCGTCTTTCCTTTGGCTACGAAACAAACGGGATTGGTTTCAACTGGTTACGAGCTTCCGATGAAGTGCATGTAATCCATTAAGGGGTAATTTATTATGAGCATCGAAGCGTGTGAAAGCCGGCTGACTCGAAACGTAAGCGAAACGCGCTATGATGATGCACAAGGGTACGAAATGGAACGAGAGTGCAGGTAGGGAGCAAGCTAATTGCTCACAGGAAGCTAATGGAAGCGGCATGGCGCGTCACGTGGAAATTGAGAGGTGATTGATGCATGGTCGGATTCGTTATTCTCCAACTCATCCGATGAAAAGCAGCCCGTTTGTGTTTGGATTGGGCTGACAAGTAGCGGTGTTTCCAAGGAGAAATTCGAACGTTGTGAGTTGAATAGTCGTCATGTGATGTAGATATGGATAGCAATAACTAAGGAGATGTTTTTTTTTTTCTACCAGTTGTTCTGATCAAATTCGGGAAAACTACTTAGTTAGCCAGAGCTAGTTTAGGACAAAGTTTAGTGCAACTGGTTGGATTGCACAAAGTGACAAAAAACTATCCGCTATGCATTCATTTTCGTTGTGATTTGTCGCATATTCATTAGATTCGACGTGGGGTTGAGGTTTAGACATTGTTGACAACATTATCTAATTTTGCATTTCTATATTTCCAGCGCTTTCGCCACTCTTGGCCTCTTCAGGAAACATCTGTCACTTATTTGCTATTATCGATATTTTTAACAGAGACAGCATGATCACATTCGCCGATAGGAAACCATAAATAATGTATTAAATTATATACCTAGTATTAATACCTTCTGTATAAAAGTTTTTTTTTTAAATAGTGAATACTGTATAAAAGTTTAAAAAAAACTTTTATACAGTATTCACTATTTAAAAAAAAAAACTTTTATACAGAAGGTATTCACTATATATTATATACATTATTTATTGTTTCCTACCGGCGAATGTGATCATGCTGTGACCATCGCTTGTCACATGACAATGTTTTCACTCATGCCAAATTACTTTCGAGCTTCAAGAAATTTTCTACTTCCTCAGCGCTGTAGTGAGGCTATAGAAACCCAATGATTCAAAATAGTTTTGAAAATGCTACAAGATCGGAATGCTCATTTTAGCGAAGAGTAAACATTAGGAAAATGTACTGGGTTGGTGAGGGGGAGAAGAACCAGGCGACATGTTCTCCGATTTTTTATTTACTGGCCAAGTACTTTCGCCCCTTCGGGCATCCTCAGGGCGATGTGGAACCATAGGTTACCACAGACGGGTAACAGAATTAGGAAAATGGAATGCCTGGATTTTTCTCCGCATTAGCAACGCAACGCCGATATAGTTTCGGCAATTCAGAGAGTTGACGAATCCTGCTAAATAGTTGAAGTGAGCTGGTTCCGTTCAACTGACTACCGTGCAATGGAAGAGCAACTTAGTGGATACGCGGGAAGAACTGTAGCTTGAGGAGGATTAGCTCAAGGAGGAAGTGGTTTTTGGATTCGGGGCTTGGGTATGGAAGACGATGGTGGAAGAAAGGGGATTTAAACGTAGAGTGGGAGTAAACTGGCGTAACGAGATAATACGAAGCAGAGTGTAACTCCGACTTGAGGATACGTACAATTCCGTTTCCTCTTGCGATTCGAGGCGAATCCAAACGGTTAAACCCATGTAAATGTTTGCCCCCGGTTAGCGATGCTTTCAGATTACCTCTCTTCGTGGGATGTTTGCTCTAAAGCGAAGTGCCACATCTTTACCGTGTACACCTTGTCATAACAATTTATAATTTCGTTCAGCTGGATTACAGATAGGAAAGAAGTTGATTCATCGAACTTGGTAATTTCACAGTAACAGCAATACACTGAGTTCAGGATAACCGAAAGAAAACCCATAGAAATCACACTTAGTCGTTTATACTCGGCGAGCGAGACATTATTGATGGAAATCTACATTGAAGGTTGAATCTGGCTCAGTTGAATTAGTTTTTAATAGCATAGCTGTTTGAAAATTGTGGTAATTGAATGTGAATTGGATGTAAAAAAGGCTACTGCATTTTTCAGAAAAGTTCATTGGATAATTTCTGAAAAGGATAGCAATAAGAGATTAATAGTGAAAATTTCATGGATCCAAGAGCACCGGCCTTCGCGAGAGGTAACAAAACGAGGTATTTGGCTGCTAAAATTGTGTTAATTAACTATAAGTTCATCGCATTGAATGTTTCATGATGCAACCTCTAAACAAGTATATTATGCAATCTTCGAATAAACAGAAAACTTCATCCATATCCAAATGAAGGTTTCCTAGATATCCAAAATCTGCTTGCAACTGAAAATTGCCATACCTTTCAGAATCACCCGAAGGATCGCACTCGATGAACACTCCTCGGAAATGCGTTCAACCGTGCCAATGGGATGTTAGGGGAAATGGAGCTAACCTAGATTTCTAAAATCGGGGTTGGAACATCTGGCATGTTAGCCATGCTTTGAATAAACCATGGTACGTCCAAAACTCTCGTTCAGAATAGTAGCTCCATCAAACGAAACGACAGCGATATCCGACCCTTCCAATCGTCTGGAAAACATCTGAATTTAATGAGGGCCTCCAAAATGGTACGGTGGAATGCCCGGTGTATACGAAAACTAGCATCGCATCAAGATATCGGTTTTGATGTGATCGTAGAAGCTATTCGGCCAATGAAGCATTGAAACCAACTTTGTACAACTAATTTGCCAAAATTGGTATCAAAAAGGTGTAAAATTGGTTTTTGTGATGCCACCATGATATCAAACGTTTTTACCTCTTGTATTCGTCGTAAATGGAAAAATGTAAACCTTAATTTGGCAGTGAGAGTTCGTGGTAAATTGACATTTGAAACTTTAGTTCTCGGGTACAATGCACTTTTGACCAATGAGCCTCTTCAAGAAATATTTTTTTCATTTTCTAGCAGGCGTAATCGAGGTGAGCTGTAATTATGTTTGTGATTCAAATAGGTTTAATACTGAAAATTTATCATTATAACCATTGTAGTTATGTTTGAATCAAAATGATTATGTAGAAACACAAATGTCGCAATATTTGGAACCTACAATTAGAAAAAAAAGTATTTATTATTACTTTGTATTTAGTTGTTTTCAATTGCAAAGCCTCAAGTGACAATTGTAGCCACGCAACCCAAGATCGTGTAAATGGTTTAATTTACTACGAAAAACACGGGAGCATAAAATCACCAGACTCACTTCATTCGAACGTTTCGCGCATATAAATGACAGGTAATGAATAGTTCGCGTTTTCGTCGCGAGTAAATTGTGTTGAGCAAAAACAGAGCGATTTTAGCTTGATTCACTTTGCTTCGTTTTTATTGCTACACCACAAACACAAGAGCCGGGCTGAACCATGCTTTTCACTAACACAACAACAATAAACACGTCGAATTTTCCAATGGTACCTGCTCGGAGTTGTGGGTCAGCCTGTGCCTCAGAAGTTATTTGGACGGGGAAGGTCGCTACGTGTCTCGAGGCAACGACGTGAGCGGCCAGCAGATTCGCTTCTTTCGGCGAATGTGTGTTCCTGGTCTGCAAGACACGTGACACGTACACTGTCACGGGGAACTGAGACTCGGGTTGATAGCGGACGAAAACCCCTTTCAACAAAGTGGCGTATTTTCTCTCGCTTTTTCAATCCCGACAAGAGTTTTGCAAGATCCAGGTAACGAATGGAACGTTGGGTTCGTGAAACTTTATTCGGGATGTCGAAGAAGAATACGGTACAGATAGAACGTACTTATTTTGATTACGTGCCGTAACTAGGCATGAAATTGAAAACAAGTCACTGAAAATAGTAACAAGATACATGCGCAGGTATCATTACCTACTAGCTGATAATTAAAAGTCTAGTCTAGTGTCTAGTCATTCTTAAGTCGTATAGTATTTAATGTTAAATTCGCCCCTTTCTAGTCACCCCTGCATTTAAATCTAGTCCCCTATTTATTTTAATTTATTAGAATCTAGGTTTAAAAAGCGGAAGTGTTCTAAAAATATTCCCAATTCATGACAATCCCAACCTTGTGGAGCTATTACTGGGCCTTATTTTTTAAAACTTTTATATAGAAGATGTTTCCTGAAGAGGCCCAGAGCGGCGAAAGCGCTAGAAGAGATATAAAAACAAAATATGAGATAACGTCGCATTCATTGTCTCTACCTCAACCCCACGTCGAATCTGATAGTTAAAAGGTACCTATTGTTGGAAATTCATCTTGCGAATACCAGACATCATCGGGCTTGTTGGCAAAAAATTGAGTCATATTTATATTAACTACGTGTGAATTGCAGAATGAAAATAAACCCTAATCGTATCGTGAATGAATCCTCGGATGAATGATGAAGCGGAAGTTTACAAGGGAGAACGAAAAAACAGACCGATAGGGAAGTTCAGTTCGGTCCTCAAGTGGGATGATTTAATATGTGATCTGCCGGTAATGGGCGTAATTTGTCATTCCAACTCCCGTTTTATCATGGAACCAGCGGGAAAAGAGCGGCGAAAAATCTCGTCCTGCCTATATTCTTGACACCCGTCCCCTTTTCAAAGTTACACGTTCAAACGCTTTATCAGCTTATTTATAGTAACTCCTTGGAGACAAAACTGTTCGTTGCTGGGATTCTTCCAGCAAAAGTGACGGAGAAGAACAGAGAATGGATCTTGTACAAGACATGTCGTTCTGGAAATGAGGATATTCTTTTGGAACTCAGCCGTTGAACAATAAGAAAAATGAACCTGAGCTAAGAAGAGAGAGCTAAAAGGAAAAAAGGAGGTTAGGCCTAACGATGTTCATTGGTTCGGAACACAAAGTAATAAAGTCTGCGTAAAGATTTTTCCCTTTCTTTCAGTGTTCTTTTGAACGCATATCTTCTCCTCCCTTTTCGATATTCCTCCAGCAAACAACCCTTGTTAAATGGGTCACGCAAAGAGAGATAACGCGTTCACGACAATGGGAAAACAACTCGGGAAATTGAATATTTTTCACTTGGGCACCTTTTCATTTTCCCTTCAGTTTGTAAGGAACAGTGAAATAAACGGAGGTGATTCAATTTTCAGTTTGCTTTGAACGCATCATTACAGGCAACTGATGAGAACGATGTTTCCGTCATAATGGCTCAGGATTCCGAGTAATTTTGGCGTTGGAATTTTTTTGAGAACGGTGAAATAGTCACCTGGAAAGGGGTAATATCAAGATGAAATTATATCTAATCGTCTCAATTCAGAAAAGGTTTCCACGGCGTCTGTTTCCAAGAAAGGGTGAATAGTTCAGTTAAAAAATCGAACTATCTGTTAGCAATATAAAACAATAAAAAAATATATTACTTTATTATTCCTTTATTTATTATTCCATTGCTTCACTAATGATTTAAGAAGACCATCCATTTGTGATAGTAATTAGTTGGAACATTTGTGAACGTTTCGACAGATTGGTAACTATAAAGTAAAAATACGTCGGAACTAATGTAATTTTAATTTTTTTTATTAATTTTCAAATTAAAAGATAAATTTTTCGCCTCACGGTACAGTTGAAGCGAGTGATTGACAAGCCTCCCAACGAGTATAGGACGATTCTTATATTTCCTAGAACTCTCGAGTTATACCCTCATGCCAAATTTGTGAAAAGCTACCAAATTTTACGCAAAAGCAGCGATAACTTGAAAACCAATAAAGCTATCGACCTCGCCATGGTCTCATTCGATTCAGCGTCCAAAAATATATGAAAATTCATGCCAAAACACCTTTTTCTGGAAAACGTTGAAAAATACGACTTTGGTTCAAAACTCCCCCAAAATACCCTTAAAATTAAGGTAGCGATTCGGTTAACGAATTAAGCTATTGTCAGGCCAAGATTAATTTTCGGTGGAAACTCAAGAATTTTGCTTTTACATTTCGTCAGAAAAGCGTTGACGGCGTAAGGCGGGCGGACAGAATTTTCGGATTCTAAATGCTTTGAAACGTAAAACATCAAATTTTGAAGGGGTTAGACTTTTTTGTTTGGGCAATTACAATGGTTTATTATTGAATAATAAACCAAAAGTGAATATTAGTTGAGCAGGATGTTCAATATTTTGAATGCACACCTAATATTCAGAATAAACGGGTTTTCCTCGAAAAACTATTGCCTATCCTGATAAATATTATAATTTAAAAGAAAAATAAAAACGATGAACTTTTTCGAAATACGACGTCAATGCGGTTGTCTCGTATAAATGCGTGGATAAGCTAGAACGCAAGAGAACAAGAATAAAGTTTTCCGCAACACTTTCGATACGGCCGAAAAGCATTAATTCCAGTAGGTATTTCATATTTTATTTAATGTAGGGGAAAATAATGGTCACCTAGGGTCGGGTGGGAGTAGACATCTATTCCGAATACGACCAAAGCTCCGAGAATGATTATACACTTTTTATGCTTTTTTCGCCTTAGAAAGCGTGTGGGTAAATTGTAGAGGAGGAGTTGGTCAGAATAATGGTTGAATTATAGGGTGCACCGCTGGGGATCGTGAGCCACCTGGGGTCTCCATTACCGACCCATTATCTTTTTTCCTCCGGGTCTTTTAATTGTTATTTACTCGACGGCCATTCCCTTTTCACTCATTTCGCTCACTTTTATTCTACACGGAAGAGATTCGTTCGTTCGGCTGTAGAGGGTTTATATTTTTTGCCGGTAATGCTTCGAGGGGGAAGTGGAAAAGCAGGTTCAGATTTAGTCGAAGAAAAGTGAAGGAAAAACACTAAAAACGGATATGCACGCTCTACGCCACCTGAGCAGGCCAAATTCGGATTTAGGAGTGGTAAGGGTATTGCTTCAGGATAGAACGAGGGATAGGATGGGAAGACGAGGGAGCGGATTTTTTCGTAACTCGTCTCTCCTTTTTTATTATTTGTAAGGGAATTTCCTTCCCTTCGTCTCGCGATGGCAAGGGGGAAATATAACGTTAGATGAGACAAGCAGGGCACCGACCGTTAGGCGAGAAATACGGTTGTTTTCTCGTGAACCGCCAGGGAAGATGGGTGGATTATCCGAATAATAACCCCGCCAACCTAAAAGTAAAAGGTGAAGGGAATAGAAGGCTTTGGTTGAAGCTTAAGGGGCCTTGAACCCTAAGATAGGAGCCCCAACTTGGCTCGTCGGCATTGGGTTTTGTTGTAGCTGTAAAACCTCTGATTACTTCCTTACAAGACTTTTTAACCCCACAAGCCACGTCGAGCGTGGGTATAGTCAAATTGAAATGGATACAGCCCCGTTGTCTGCTGAAGGCACCCCAAGTCTTTTCAAAGGCGAGATCCACCGAACACATTCAGGAACTGGAGTAGATTCAACGATGCTGCTCGTAAGACACACTTGTCTCGTTCCACGGATTCATCCAGCGATATTACCATCGTAGGGATTATAATTTCTGCCAGTTTTGCGAATGTTTAGGAATAAAGATTGCCCGCTAAGCTAAAGAAAAAAACGAAAGTGAAGGCAACAAGTGTAACGAAAATTAACTGCTGCTGTAATTAGATTTTGCGAAAAACGAAGTTGCCTAAATCGTTTATTTCCATTTCAACTAGTACCTATTTCGTATGTGAACGTTGAATATGTGGATTCTAGCACTCAGGATAGTTTCCCTCTGTTATCTATTCTACGGACTAACTCGCTTCCTCGGTACAATTGGATAAGAACCCCTTCAAGATCCCTAAAGTTGCTCGCACCCTAAATACGTAATGCGATTGATTTCTACGATATCCCCGAGTTGGGAAACTCCCTTTTCTCCGTCGCGTTATCTAATTATGATCCTTCGTAGATTTTGTTCCATTCCCTGCAATAGAACGTTCGAGTTATAAACCTAAGTCGACAAGTTGCAGGAGACAGGAGGCTTGCGAACTTCAAATAGGGAATTTCTACGGCCACAGGAAAAGTACCAATTTTTGCACCAACATTTTAAAATGAACTGCAGTATCAGTGATCGAGGTAGAAGGCGAAATATTATTGAAACTGGATTCAAACTATATATCTATTCCGTTATTTCAGAACCGTACCAACGAGATTGATTCTCTGGCACAATGCCAACAACATAATTCCATCATGCTTACCGAACAACGTCAGTATATCTACCAACTATGGTTATTACCAACGACAGCGTTTTTATCCAGTTTCATTATCTTCAGTGCTTCTCCAGGTGCTTTGGTTAATTATTTATTAATATATCATAGTGATCGCCCAGGAAAAAAATTTCTAACCCCCACTCAAAACCTGATGTTTTGGTTTCCAGGTAGAACACGAATATCCAATAGAAAAAAATATCTCCGTCCGCCTTCAACACTTTTCTGACGACACAGTAAAAACTGCATTCTTGAAGTTCTCACCAAAAATCAATTCTGGTCTGATAATAGCTCAATTCTTCGATCAAATTGTTACCTCAATGTTAAGGGTTTTTTCGGATGGGGTTTTGAGGGGAGAATAATATGAATATTATCCAACGCTTTTCAGACGCTTTGTCAGTATTTGGTCTTTGGTTTTTGGGACGCTCAATGAGTGAGACCATTGCGGGGTCGATATCTTCAATGGTTCCCGAGTTATCTTAGCTTTCGTGAAAATTTTCGAAATTTTCAGAAATTGGGCATTAGGGTATAACTAGAGAATTATTGTAGCTATAAAAATCGTTCCATACTCTTTGGAATGCTCGTCGAACACTGAAATCCAATAAAAATAAATAAAATTACCATAGTTGCTATCACAAATGGATGATCTTCTTAAATCATTATTGAAGCAAAGGAATAATAAACCGCAGCACAATCATTTGCAGCATTTTTCTTAAGCTGGAATTTGGAAAGTCGTAATCCCTGTAAGCTTGAGAGGGTGTTTAACCTCTGTGTTCATCTGTTCAAAGAGAATATTTTAAAGCTTCTTCGGAACACCTAGAGGGGTTTTTAATCAGTACGACTAAATAACGCAATAAACCGGTTCAATCCCCTTGCCACATCCAATTGGCCGAAGATTAATGGAAGATTAACCATTTTATCTCCTCTTACTAACGGAAGAGCGAAAAAACTTCTTTTTCACTTTCGCTTTCGAGGAAGGGAGAGGATTAAATCCGCGATTATCTCATTCCGCTCTAAATGCGTTAATTACTGGCAGTGGCCATAAATGAATTTAAAACTTAATTGAAAGAAACTTCGTACAACCTTTAATGTGATTAACTTTTCAAGTTGTTTTCGGGAAGAAATCCTATTCAGTCGTTTGGCCTGCCTTTATTTGGCGTACTTGAAAGGCCTCCCTCTTCTTCAAATAAGAATAGCGAAAAGGCCGAGAAGTACGACGAGGAAAGAGGAACTTACTCAGGTCTAGCGAGGCCGAGGCGGCCGTGGAAGCTCAAAAGGCGAGGCTATCCCTATGAAAGCTAGGTTTTGTTTAAAATTAATTGAGTTTCCCGTCGACCGGCGCCCTTTCTTTAACAACAGCATTAGGTTAATAGAAAATCTTTTCTAATTTCATCGGAGGTTAATCCAGAGAAGAGATGAAGGAGTCTTTCTCCGCACCCTTCTTCGCCTAAGATACGAACGTGTTGTTTTTATTGTCACTTCATTAAAAGCTTGTTTTGAAAAATTGAATCAACTTGTGAAAAATTAAGTTCGTTATTATCTTGATGTAAATGCGGCTCACTATATTGTCATTTTTATTCATGTCGTTACGTAATTAGGAGAAAAAATTTGTTTCGCTATACGATCAAATTTCGATCTGTTATCCGAGCGATCGATAATCCATAAATTCAATTGATGTACGCCAACTTATGTACACAAAAATGTACATATAGTAAGATGTGTACGTGGAAATACCTTGTGCTCCTCTGCAATAGTTGTTGGCCTATTCTTTAACACCTTTCTGTTAATCGGAAGGTATACAGTTGTCATAAACATTGACAACAGGGCAAACTACGGAAAACAAGTTGCCTTACCCGTTATTCTCGACAACCATTAGACAGGTGTAAAAAAATTTCTTTCGAAAATCGTGGAAACGCTCGACGTTACACCTGTTGGGAGCGACCAACGGTCGTCAAGTAAAGTATTGATTACTCCATTACAAACCTCTCAAGCGATTGGGCTTTTATTACTTTTGGTAGTCCCCATCACCCTTGGGCGATAGGAAACCCTCGGTCAAGTGAACAGAACTGCACTCGGTCGAAACGGGGGAGTTAAAGGATATTTCTCTTTTTCGAAATGGGCTCGAGAGTATCGAGGGAACGTGAAAGCAGCTGTTGTTGAAATCGAAAGAACTTTGTTTCTTTCAAGTTTCAATTTGCTGGGTTTCAAGCCGGAAGGAAGCGGGATTAATGTGGTCGATTCGATGGGGTTCGAGAAGAGCGCTGGCTCGGATTAGGTACTGTTTTCTGAAAGGTAAGGTAACGAGCAAGACAAACGTTGAACAGTTTCAGTTCAATCGCAAGAAAGAGATGTATTTTAATGACAACGATTCCATCTCTTGGCTCAGTCGCATTTCTCATTATATTTCCGGCATTTTGTAGTATTTATACCGAGTGTAAAGGCTGTTTTCGACGATAGAACGGCTATTTCGCCAGTGGCAAAAGAAAACAGTGGTGAGAGGGTGCGGTCTGCCGACCATCTGCCTGCCAGTTCTTGTGTATGTCTATCTAATTTCATCAGTTCGAATGCCTCTGCACTTGGAGCCCCTTTCCGCAGTGCGAATGATTTGATTAGTGCAAACTTTCCCCTGTTCCTCACTCTCAGTTCGTGAAATGCTTTTGCAAATAGAACAGCGCTGATGGGAATTCTATTGTTCCGTTTCAAATACCGCCACCTGTAAGGTTTGGAATTTTAGTCGCTTTATGAACATAATATATGCTGATTCTCTTTCGATTGTATCAATTTCAGTGCAGCATCGAACGTGCACCGTGCATACTTGTCGATGTTACGAAAACAAAAACTAATTTATTCCAGTCTACTGAGCTATTAACAGCTCCGTGTTTAACGAACATTGATTGCGACCAAAATAAAATGCTTCCAAATGCATGATAGCTGGTGGTACACAATGAATAGTACCATCATAATTAATCGTCTTGACAAAAAGTTTGCAAAATTTTTTTGTTGCTACTTTTCATATTTTTTAAGAAAATTAAATTGCTTTGGTTCATTTTCGAATTCCACACAACACTTATGTTCTTTTTTGAACAAAAGATTCAATCGCCGCTCTACGATACCTATCAAAACGGATATACATTCTTTGCCCTACACTGCCAGATATTATTGCATAATATCACTTCTATATAACTAGTTTTGGCCGTGGAAAATTATGGCTACGAATAAATTCCTGTATCATGCTTATAGCTTTCGATCCCAGCATGTATCGGGGATCAGATACATAATAAATGGTAATATAGGCTTAAATAATTGTAAATTACGGAACACTGATAATTTATATGAAAAAAACTCTCCATTAGGAATAGATGGTGTTTACTATTTACTATTCGTTCATTGTATTACAATATCCTCCGATGTCTTAAATCAAAAGAGAAGTCAGCATCAAACGCTGTTTCGGTCAAAGCTAACTTCTCACAATCTCGGTAATGGGTAACTACTGGTATTAAATTAGGACTGAACAGCAGCATCCGGTCGAATATACATTCTCCATAAGCTTGCTGCATTCTTTAGGCCTTCGACTGTATTTGCAAAGGTCTTTTGGTTCATTATTCAATGATAAACCATTGTAATCACCCAAGAAAGAATACTTTCAAACTCACCTCGAAATTCGACGATTTACGACTCAAGCCATTTAGAATCCGAATATCCAATAAAAAACGCTGCAAATTAATGTATAGCGGTTAATTATTTCTTTGCTTCAATAGTGATTAAAGAAGACCATACTTTCGTGATAGTAATTAACTACCGTTCCTAATTTTAATTATTTTTCTTTTTTTAATTATATCATTATTCAACGAACGGTACAGCTGGAGAGAGTGATGATCATTCCAACGTAATTTAAGGGGTGATAAAAAAACAAAACTTTTTTCTTAGGCGATTACAATAGTTGATTAATGAATAATAGAGCTAACAATTTTGTCCGCCGTACGCCGTCAACACTTTTCTGACGAAACTATAATAACCGAATTCTAGAAATTTTCCCTAACAATAAATCTTGATTGGAAAATGGCTCAATTTTTTAACCAAATCGGTAGCTCAATTTTAAGGGATTTTAGAGAGTTTTAAGGGGGAGAAAGTTTTTTTGGAATAAGTTCTAGCCCCTCATCAAAATTTGTTGGAATGGTCGTCAAACACTCTTTCCAGCTGCACAGCTAGTCAGGAAATAATTTCACTTTTAATTCGAAAATTAAGAAAAATAAAAATAGTTGAAATTACTATAGTTGCTACGAAATTTTCCCTTACAGATACCAATCTGTTAATATGCAGAAACGTTCACAAATGCTCGGAATAGCTTCTATTACACATTTTTAAGGTCTTCTTGAATCGTAATTGAAGCAAAGGAACAATAAACTAATGTACAATCATTTGCAGCGTTTCTAATATTGCACTATTATTTTCGTCCAAGATGTCGACAGAAGCTCAAAGCTATTGAAACTGGTGTCAGCTACTGAAACTGCCTCAAGAGAGAAGCATCCGACGCGTGTTTCGAGCGCACTTTATTATGTAAATAGGATTCAAATCGAATTAGGCCGATGTCCAGTGCAGTTCTGCTAGTAATTTATCCCAGCGGCGAGAAGATACACTGAATGAATCAACGGGTACGGGTGACAATAAATTGCTAGCAGGGTGCTGCAAAGATTTATGCTTAGCCTATTCTGCAGTTGAGAGTATCAAATGAAATTCAGTTCAATTGTTTCGATTGAAACAGCAAGAACGAACGATGGCTTGTTATGTTCGCAACTATTAATCATTCATCGTACAACTAAACTTTCGAATTCCTTCAGTTTAATCCACCTACCTCGTTGCCTTTGATGTCTCTGTACCGCACCCATTTGCCCAGTCTAGGCCGCCAATACTCGAGCATGTAAGCTTCAGCGAATTCTTGCCCCTGACCATTACCGAATCTTCCCTGCGTTTCAGCAGCGGTAATGATGTGGACGCTGTGCAGATCGATCTCTAACCAATCTTTGGGCTCCGTGGTTATCTGGTTCTTGGGACACCATGCTCCGCCGTTCCTCTCTTGTCGCACCCTGAAACATCAAGAGTACACCATGATAAACTGCTTAACAAATTTCATTCATGAACAATTACAGCTCTTGTTCTCGTATTGCACATTTTCTGATTCCAAACACGAGAACGGAAATCACCTCGCAAACGGCGATGTCGTTGATATTTTATTATTCAAATTCTCTGAAGTCAGTTTCTATTGATCGGCGACGTAAGTTAGAAAATGAATAATCTACGAATTTTTGATCAGTTCATTAACTATGGCAGGCAACCTGCCATCTTCATTCAGGTAATTAAGGCTTTAGTGACCGAAACAGACCCAGCATATCAACAACCGATCAATATTTCAGCGTTGAAACGTCAACGAAGGCTTCGTGTCGCTAGGATATAGTGGGGGTGAAACGGTAAACCGTCAGGTTGAGTAATGAGAAAATCATTCTAACAAATCGATACATTGAATAGGAAATGACCAGCGGGGTAGCTGAGTTGTTGGACGGTTGCATTAACGATTCATCGAGAACTCCAGTGCGTCTCGTGGATCACAGTTACGAAAACAAAGGAGCCCCTAATCGCACAGAAAAGTGGAGGACAAATTATTTGCGGTGAAGCACGAGGGTCACATCATTCGGTTGGGAGAAAAATGGCCTGAAGCTTTGAGACGTGAGTCGAGACGAATTGACGTGAAGTGAGATAAGTAAACATTTACCCCGGCTGCATTCAGAACAAATAGTTTTCAGCCATATAGGGTGCATGGAGAATGAGTTTCATTGTGTAAGTGAGTGGACACATGTCTTCAGTAGAGAGACGAAATTTCCAATATAATGCGAACAGCTGCCACGATAACTGTACAAATACGGCGAGTTGATGACAGACAGAGGGTCATTTCCAGTAGAGATCCTCTCTAAATAGTCATCTCCGACAAGTGATAAAACATGAAATCTTTGAGCCAAGGGATTTTAGTCAGACGGGTCATACAGGATGGCCTATTAGCTCTTCACGGATTACTGGAAGCTACTATGAAGCCTCCTGCCATCCTGGAGCCCATCCTGGAAGTCTGTTAACGCATTCAAAGCAACGGCGAGGATATAATCCCCTGATATTGATTTACGGGTTCTTTGGTTGCATCTAATTAGACCGGAAAGGTAAAAATGATATTAAAGAGGAAAGGTGAATGGTACTCCAAACATTTTCCGTATCCCAACGTAGTTAGTTTTCATATTGACGTTCATCTTGATGAATGTTTGTCCTGAAGGGAGAATTGAAGTAGGAAAGTCTCGGACAGATTCAATTACCCAGCCGAATGGGCGTGCGAGAGTTGACCCTTGGAGTCCCCTCTGTTCGCCTTTCTGTATCCCATCCACTCGGAGAAAATGAGATAGAATCCGGAACCGAAAGGGGTTGAAGTGCGTTTGGGACGAATGCGTAGCACGTAGCAGACTTTCAGGCACCGAAGTTGCCCCGGGAAAACAGAACAGAAGACTGAACTCTAATGATAATGAAATACCAGTAGAGGAAGCAATTTTAATTGGCATATCAGAAATTTATCACCGATCGATCGGATTAAATAATTAGAAGATTAGCTTTGCCACTCGATTTCTATTTTCTCGAGAAAAGTGTCGGTTCGGAACCGAAGGTGAAACAAAAGATAAACTCCTCGCTCGTAGAGAAAAAGTGCCCACCGGGACGCGAACAAAAGGGAAAAAACCATTCGGTGGAAATAAGCTTTCTCCGAAGGTGGGAAAAAGTCTCTGGAGAGATGGAAGGCGGAGCGCGGTGGTTAAAAGTCCATTAGGAACTCTTAGAAGAGTTTCCGAAGCCAGTAGAAGTGAGAGATGGTTACCGCCTGTAGCTTCGTCGTCTTTGCAGCATTTCAGGGTAAAATTATCGCCACGAAATTGATCGATTTGGGTCCCTGGAATTTTACAAATGACTATCGATTTCAACAAAGAATCTCAGAGAAGACGAGCAACTAGTTATGAAAAGTTTTCAATGAATGACTTCGTGGATTTTTGCATATTTTTTAATCCTCCAGAGTTAACATTCTAACATTAGTTATTCAATTACCATTACATTTAGTTCATTGTAAACTTCAACTTAAAATATTTCACGATAACCTTAAACGGAGAACTAAACTAACTTCCAAATGTCAAGACCAACAAATGCCCTAATGTACGAGTAAAGTTAGTAAAAAAAAAAATAAATAAATAAAAACTGAATAAACTGCATCTGATTATAACTTCAGAAGACGCAAAAATGCGTTCGCGTATGAAAAATTTCATCGGACCAATTAAACTCAAAGTAAGGATGATGGATATCCAGAGATGTCACCGAAGCCCTAAAGAGGATTCCATACGGAGGTCAGCAGAGGTAGAACCCAACACTGAGGCTATTGTTCTCTCTCCGTGCGGTAAAACAGTTTTTTAATTACCTTCAACCTATTTTTCCCGCAGGGTAAAAACCCTCCGGCAGAAAAACTCGGCAAAACTTGACACAAAATAGGCAGACACAAGGGAGAAGCGAGAGGTTTAGATCGAGTTTTCGAGCGTGGTTTTTGTAACACTGTTTAAAGGTAACTTTGCATACAGTTCTACAACAATACAGTGACCAACGATAAAGAAAGACTCGACGTGCGTTTTTCCTTTTTTCCCCATTTCGCTTGTTGGAAGACAGAAAAACAAATATACGTCACGAGCAAGTAGTAGCTTTCGCGCTTGAACTTGCGCAGTATGAAGATTTATTGTTTGCGGTAATTGCGCGAACCCCGTTTCCCAACGTCGCCCTGGGACTAACTTTAGCCACTCTTCTCCAAAAACAGATCCGAATCCAGTTCACATTCGCGACAATTTCTATTCATCAAGCTTGAACGATAGCGATGTCACTTCAGTCCCATTTCGAACAGACACGTTTATCTCGTTTGGACAGTGGCAATTCAATTTAACATTTTCGAACCTGATGGCTTGTTTCGATGAGAAAGGCCGACTCATTGGAGGCAAGCCAAGTTGGCTCTCGAAATTCGCCGAAGCTCAACGAGAAAGTAGGTTACTCTCAGTTCTTCAACCGAAATCGATAGTGATAGGTACATACTTTAGAAACAAGTTATTTGAAGTCCCCATCGTTTCGCGCAACGTAAATCAAGACAGAGAAATCCTCTCTCTTTCGAGAGAAATATTGACAGAATTTGCCTTTTGTTTAGTAAACACCTCAACAAATCTTGCAAAAATCGCTCATGAATAAAAATTGTCAAATCCCTCAAAGGCTAATGTTTATGTTTCAATAGACGTCAAATACGATTATTGAATAAAAAAATTAAAAAATCTGTCAGTCTTCGGTCAACACGTTACTGACAAAACAATTTAAGAAAAATTGTATATATTGACATTTTTTGTATATATTTCTATTTTTTGTATATATTTCTATTATTGAAATTTTTGTATATATTTCTATTATTGAAATTTTTACCAATAAACAATTTTGGCTCAATTCTTTAGCCAAGCCGCTACCTCAATTTTAAGGGTTTTTTGGGGGTTTTTGAGGGGGTTTGTAAATTCAAAGGGGGAGAAGGTATAAATTTATATAGGCACATTTTTCGAACCTGAATCGAGTGAGATCATAACGGAGTCAATAACCTTAATGATTTTCGCTATATCGCAGCTTTTGGGTAGATTTTTCGAGAATGTCAGAAATTTGACATAATGGTATAACTCGAGAAGTTATGGAGCCATAAAAATCGTTCTACATCCGTTGGAATCTGTCAAAAGACCTCTTGAACTTTATCGTTAAACGAATAATTCAACTATTATTGAGATAAGATATTAGAGAAAGAAAAATAATCAAAATTACGATAGTTGCTAACGAGATGTTCAAGATAATTACTATCACGAGAGTATGGTCTTCTCAAATCAATTGAAGCAAAAGAACGGATAATTAACCACTTTACAATCATTTGCAGTTTTTTTCCAACACTCAACACTTCAGTTCTTGATAGCGAGAGTAATCAATGTGGAGGTTTCGTTTTCGTATCATAAGTTTGTCATAATGTCACCAGGAAACCCACATAATTTTGATCAAACTGCTCGTAAAACAGATCTCAAGTCTCACCCGTTGTAATAGGCACGATGCACTCCGAATGCTTTCTCAAAGCCCTATCATCATCTTCAAGGAAAATAGATTTTTTCCTTTGCCCGTGATACCTTCACTTACGAAACACATACTCGTTACTTCCTGTATCGTTATTCACAGGTAAACGACTTAAACGGTTTTTTGTCTTCCCAACCCTTTTCAACCCTCATGATTTGAAATAACTGAGTCGCAGGGATAAGCCTCGTTCAACCTTTTTCATTTTTTCATACGAAAGAATTACACAGCTATAAGCGGGCGTTTATTAATTCTACTCTCCACGTTTATCATTTATTTTTGACGATAAGGATATTGTTCTTTTTTATACTAATTGCTATTCGGAGACTGCATCTGGCAAATGAAGATTTACGTTATGGTGTTTGGATACGCATTCCATTCATTGAACAGTTATTCGTCTTTTCTAGGAGTTTTATAATGGTCGTTTTCTAAAGTTACTATATGAGTTTTCTGAGAATGAGTTAGGGCCACTTTCATCAAACTTTTTCAACGAGGTTTGAGATAATTTTGTACCTCGATAACAAAGTAATCACGATAATTAAACTGGTAGTTTTCTTAAACCCCGGTGTTAATGGAAATTGTCCTAAGTTGACGTTGATTTTGTAATTCATCCTAATCGGCTTCTCAAACATATTTTTGAATACGGTTTAATTTGCGATTCAACTACGCGCGGTTAGAATGCAAATAAAACAACTTCTAAAAACACTTCTATAAACATATTGGTGTTATATTGCTAAGTAAACGGTCGAGCCAAGGTTGATTTGACACTTATTCAAGTTCTTTTTCCTTTTTTGCAGGACAGTTCCTTATTTAATGCTTCGATGATTACTCCTCTAAAATCACTTCACGTAACAGATCAATATTCATGATTAATACCTGGTAGTGATGTAATCGTTTCGCTTTTCGTTGCACGAAAACGCAAATGGCATCAACGAACGTTTTCAGTTCAAATGTATGGGTTTAAATGTTACGTTTCACATCGTCTCATTTATTTCCTTTAAATTTCTAAGATAGATGTCGTTTCTTCAACGCTTATTAAAGCTGATTGTGGTACACAGCTTTTCGGACTCATGCCTAATCATCAACGGCCACATTGGTTCATATTATTTGATACTATATAATTGATTCATTTGTAATTACACTAGTCAGTGAACTAGTTCTATTATGAACGCTTAACCAATGCGATACCATTTGTACCCAACCGTACCGAGACTTCATTCTCTCTAATCAAGAGCTGCTGCTCTAATTAAATACGGTCAAATTAACTGGCTCTGAAAAGCAAACAGTAATTACCTTCGTGAACAGAGTCAACAGCAAGATTGATCCAGTCGCAACACTCTGAGTTGGATTGTTTGATATTTTGCTTGATAACGAGAATTTGCAGATCTTCACTCTTGCTACTTGAACGTTTTGACGCAGAGAACCAAATTCCGTGGTTTAAGTGCGGGTGGTAATTTTAATTAATAACTCAAATTCTATCAATCAACCAAGAAACTTTCGTATTTCTACTCTCGAGATTCATTAAGTCATTTTGTCAGCTAAGAAATAATTGTTGATGTAGAATTTTATTGTTCTTTTTATGGTTCTTCCAAGTTGCTGCCTGAATTTATAGTTCTGCTAGTTTTGTTCAAACTATAGACAGTAGATGAATTGATGTAAAGGTTCTGGATAGTTTGAACAACTATCGAGAACCCCGACATCAATTTAAGCACTTGAGGTCGAGATTTCCAACGTGATTATCGTTCTACCGTTATAATAGGTAATAATTATCCATTCGTTAAATAATCGTGACTATTTTAAATAAAATTAACCATATTAATTCATTTTATTCACGCATAAAATAAGCCATTGCGCTCCGAAAATGAATGCCTACATCAATTCTACGCTTTACTGTTAGATCATTATTTAATTTAATATGGAGGAAGCTTTTACTTACCATAGAAACATATTTGTTTCATTCTAAATGCTACGCTATTGTTTCATTAGTTAGCAAACATAATCGTTTGGAAACTGTTCATTCGCATCGTGGACAATGCGTACGTGTTGTTTCCATAATCTCGATATTTGTTTTCGCGTGAAACTCGTATTATAACCGTTTATTGTGCGAAAGGATTATCCAATCGGGACGTGATCGTGGTGTTAAGTTTGAACGTATCGTCGGTTTTCATTAAATAAATTTAGCGACCCCGGATTCATAAAATACGGATGGATGGAGGCGTATAATGTTTGTAGATTTTGCCTGGCCGTTCAGTCATAATACGAACTCAGCCAAACAAACCCACTTTAATATTTACCCATTACTAGTAGTCTAGTACAGGTTATATTAATTGTGGAATTTAGTAGCTGTTCAGCCTTTATTCGAATATATCAAGCGTAAATCTAAATAAAAAAAACAAATTTCCGGAGGAATTAAAGAAAAAATTTAATTTAAAAAAAACTTGAAAAAACTGGGAAACTCCTTTTTTGAATTACTTGGGATGAAAATTCAAAACGAAAGCTCAACAGAAGAAAATATTGAGAAACGACATAGAATGAACAATAATAAGATAGTTTAAACAGTACGAATTCTTCTAATCGCCGGAATCAATTTCAGATAAAGATGAGCATTTCGATTGAGAGTTTTGAAACGTAATCCGGGAGAAAAAACCCCACATAGCAAGGTAGCTACCATATAAATTGATGCATAAGTTATGGGGAAATAAATATAACTAAATGGATACGTGTCAACCCGTCTGCCGTTATTTAGTATGGCGATTCAACAAGTTGAAAACAAGTTATGCGTTTTTAATGAATGCACAATGTCACAAAATGGAAAAGAATCAATATCAAACGAGGCGGCATACGCCCATACAAACGAGTTCCATGACACTGTCGAAATCCCGATTCGAAGCTGTCACAATAAAAAATACTCGTTAGAATGATAAATCGCCGAGGTCAATCAATATAGGCAATATCATTGCAAGTTTCTGTTGAGCTGATCCTCCCCAATCCTACATGCAGCATATAAACTGTTTTCAATCGACATTCTCAATTGCCTAACGAATCATTTATTTTTGATAGAATCAATTCACCGGGCGGAATGCTCCTGTTGAGAGCGCTAAACTTCCTCTTCCAACTGCGAGGGAGGGAAACTGGTTTTTACGAATTCATGGTACAGGAAGGTAACCCTTATAAATGAAACATAATGCCGCGGAGAGCGTAACGCATGTGAGATACACGTGGAAAGTGTGTAACTCACAGGTACGAACAAGATTACACGTACGTTGTTCTCTCTTGTCTTCGTAAGGCAATCAAAATGATAATGATAAAAAAAAACTATCTATTATAACTATAACTATAATAACTACCTATTAAAAAACTGGGAAAAATTGTGGAATCACTTCAATTGATGCGGAGCAATGACAGTTTCTTAAAAAGACCGTCTCTTCTGTAGTCAAATAGATATTTATGGAAACTGCCACGAGAGAAAAATGCTCACTTTCCGAAAAAACAGAAGTTGCACGAATGAAAAATTGTTTAAAAATTGACTCGAGTTCAAAGGATTCGAATTAATCATTATATTCAGATTTTGAAGTTCTAATTTAATTTTTCAACCTGGGCACATATAGAACTTAGTAGTTTAAAGAGTAATAAACCATAACTTTTTCAGTGTCACCGAGTTGCTGCTAATAGTAAAATATTAGCAATTTTTCACCTTTTCTAATAAAAAAATAATAGTATCCACTCTTTTCATTGGCAATCAACCCAACGTTCAATCGTTGAGGTTGATCGTTAGTTTTGATAATTGGAGCGTGAGCTGCGTTAATTTCTTAAGTACAATTTTCTGGGAGTACTTAGACAGGGTTAGCGAAGTTTGTCAGCAATATCTAGCACCATTTTGACGTTATCGCATGGGACAAAATACTGTACCATCGCAGTGTGATTTAGTCTTGAGGCCTCAGTGCCGAACAACAAAAGCGGACATTTGTTATTCAATTCGGCGAGAGGCTAGCTACCGGTTTTGCACGAGTGCCTTTATTTAATTAACAGTAGCGAAACTGCGTTTTCCGGTCGTCGAAATTTCCGGAAAGGGAAAAACCTTTTTTACGTTCGAGAATTCCGGTAGGATTTTCCGTTTTGAGTAGCACTTGTGGTTCTACTGAATATAAATTCAGAAAATTCGAAAAACTCAAGCCGAATAAGATCATAAAAGTAAGTAGATCCTTCTGTTTGTCGCATTTTTCACGTATTGTTGGGTTGAGGGGGAGATAAACACTGAGACTCATTTTCCATTGTTTATTTTATTTGCCAAGATCTTTCAATACCTGATGGTCCTATGTAGCCCAGAAGATGCCCGAATGGGCGAAAGATCTCGGCAAATAAAAGAAACAATGGAGGGAAAGCCATCATGTTTATCTCCTCTCACCAGTACAATTATAATAACGTAGATGTAAAATAGTGTTTACTAAATTACTCAGCACCTAGATCACCTTCTTTCTCCTCTCAGACATCACTTGTGTCTCAACAAATGAAAAGTGAATTCGAACTTTTTTCCGTGTAACAAAGAATTAACAAATTAAAAGACATTCAAGAACTAGAAAAGTAACTCCTCAAAATTCGATGTTTTACGTTCCAAAAGATGTCGAATCCGAAGATCCAATTTTAAAAAATTTTGCCCGTCCAACAGACGTCGTCAGCACTTTTCTGACGGAACTGTAATGGCTAAATTTTCGAACCACTAAAATCACCATAGTAATTTTCACCAAAATCATTCTTGGTCAGAGAGCTCAATTTTTTAGCATAATCGCCAGCTTTGTTTCAAGGGTATTTTGGGTATTTTTAGAAAGGATTAATTCGAAATTTCCAAGGTTCTGAAACAGAAGCGTGTTTGATATAAAGCTTCAATGGTCCTCGTGTCACCGCAGCTCTTCTGTGAAATTTTCGAGGTTTCGAGACATTTGACACAATGTTATAACTTGAGACTTTTTAGAGCTATAAAAATCGTACTATCGTTGGAATGCTCTACAAACACTCTCCTAAGCTGTATTGCTTGGTGAATAATTCAACGTTTAATTTTGTAATTAGGAAAAATAAAAATAATTAAAATTACAATCTGTTGTTAGGTGGAAACGTTCCTCGGGATGGTCATCTTACTATTAAAGCAAAGGAATAATAAACCAATTACAATCATTTGAAGCGTTTTTTTTTTATTTTTTTTTTTTTTTTCCACTGGTAAGAACTGCGAATGTCTTGGAAATTGACGGCTAAGGTAAAAATCCTATAACAACAACCATTAAAAATAGGTACCTAAGTATAGCTACAACCGAAACATTGATCGTACGGAAAGTAGGTACGCAGATTTGATTGTCATCTTTTACTGTGAAGATTCATCTTTCTTCAGCAAGCATTGTCTCGATAAAAAACTGATCACATTCTGACCGTTGAACGTGACATCATTATTTCAACATCACTCGACAGTTGACATAGAATCATAGCGAGCGCTAACAACTTGAGTAGTACGAATTTACGACTTGAGAGATCTGTTACTTATTAGCCTGGGAAAAGATCAAAGGCCAACATCGAGGACATGTTCTCAGAGATTTCTCAACCATTTAACGAACAAACCTATTGGAGACTTTTGCTCAGTGATGTGCGATAATATTTCTCTGACTGGAAAACATTATATCATTCATTGTTGCAGCGTGAAGGATGGAAGATGTCACGATTACTTGGGTCGAAGACACTAACAATAAATGGATAATTGTACGGTTAAGAAACACAGATAAATATGAAAAGAATTGGTTACTAACGCAGTAAAACTATAGAATGAACAGAAAAATTAAAAATGAGAATAATTAACGGAAAAATAATAATCATCGGTTGGAATCCAAACATCAATGGCCAAAAAATAGGATCTAAGAAAACGAGAAAATGCGCACTTGCAAACCATTTTATTTTTTTGAGAGAGGCGCAATTGAAAAATTTCATGTCTTGATAAATGTCGACTCATTTGTTTGTAATTTTACTAAGGGTAAACCACACTTCCTCGCGGAGTCTAGTGTATCTCGATTCCACTGGTGAAACGAATCAATATTTTACCTTCACCCGAGGTTTTGTTTACAAGGTGGGCAAAAGGGGAGCTTTTGTCGCAGCCGCTTCTCACCTTTATAAAAGAAAAACTTCAAGATGAATCGTGGACGAGGGTAAAACATCGATAAAAAGTTTCGTTACAAAAAAAAAAAAAAAACAGTGCCTATTGTAAAAAAATTCTACTGTTCGATACCGATTTTTCTAGTACGGTAAAGAAAAGACTAAACATCAATAATGAATAATGCATACAATAAATGTGTACTGAATGGTTCCCCATTATTCACAGGGGCGATATAAGAGTTCTGAAAACTAATAATAAGAACCAATTTGAAAATAGGAATCATTTAAATTAATTGTGAAGCATGACAATCTGCATAATGGCTTAAGAGATAAATGTAAAAAATCTCTAGTAAATCGTATCATGATGGTAATGGGAAACTGCACTAACTAGCAGTATGGGAGTGAACACATTTTTAACATGAGGTTTTAATAACAAGGACGATGAAAAAATACATTTTCCGGGGGTTCCTGAAGAATTCCGATCTTTAGGGGGGTTTAAGGGAGAGAAAACTCATATTTTCCTACGTTGTTCCGACGATGGTGTATTTGGCATTAATTTCTATAGATTTGTGGACACTGAGTCGAATTAGACCATAACGGGGTCGATGCTTTTTTGATTCTTGAGTTATCGCAGCTTTTGTGTACAATTTGGGAGATATTCACAAATTCTTGGAGCTATATAAATCGTTCTATACTCGTTGGAACGGTTTTCAAACGCTCTCTCCAGCTGTATCGTTTGGCGAATAATACAAGTTTTAATATGCCAATTAGAAAAATAAAAGTAATTGAAATGACCATGGTGGTTAAGGATTTGTTCCTTCTACGAATCTGCTGTAAGGTGGAAAGGTTTACAAATGTTTGGAATAGTGTTTGTATCACGAATAGATGTTCTTAAATCATAATCGAAGCAAAGGAATAATAAATCACTGTACAATATTTTGCAGCCTTTTATTATTTGCATTGAAGAAGTTCTTCTGGTGAGTAACTTTTATCAAAATGGTTTGAATATCTTCAGGTGGATATTCAAGAGGAATATTATTTTTTATTTATGTAATAGAAAGTAACAGGCTTGTAACACTATAAACCTCGCTCAATTGTTAAAAAACAGGGATTGAAATGTACACCGGATCGTTTGATTCGGTGAACCTTTCAACTCGGAACTGTACTTAGGTGCAGTTCCACGTGGCTCCAGCAAGAAACACTTCTTTTTTTAACAAACCCTGAAACGCCTTCGGCTTTTACCGGCAGTTACCGGATGAAAATAAAAGGAAGCGAGGGTCACAAATGGAACCCAACGAACTTGGGGGAAGGGAGAAAAATTAAGGACAAAAATAATGTAGGGATCGATTGAAATGCGAGCTCAGTTGCTCCTTGGGGGAGGCGGTGATTAAAGGACTGTGAATTCGTACAAGAATCACGTTCAAGTGTAAATTGTGGAAAAATCATGCAGCGGAGATAGCTTACATTTGAATAATCAGTCAAAGGAGACAAAAGCAGAAGCAGTACCGGACGTTTTTGTAAAATTAACTCGTCGCGAAAGTCAATACACCTCAGCAATTAAATAAACATACTTCTACTAACACACCTGCTTTTAATCGCGCGATTTTCGAACCTGAATTCTATTAGTTGAAGGCTATAATCTTTTTTAAATAATTATAATGAAATGTAAATGCGGTGAAAGTTAACGACCGATCACAACGCTTTCGCGAAGTTTTTGTGCTAAACACTGCAAAAAAAAAAAAAAAAAATTAATTGTTAATGAAATGTTAGAGAGCTTTTTCAAGTGACTCCTTTCCATAATATTATATTCTATTATTGGTTACGAGTATTCGGCGTCGTATATTCGAATCTCTTACAAAATATCATTCTCTTCTAGTGAATTTGTAGCGGTCATAATAATATAAACCACTCTTATATATTATTCAATAACTCGAAAGATAACTATTAGAATACGTCTGACCCGCCCTGCGGCACAACTCCACCTTCAAAAGAACTTCGAAATCTTCATTATGGAACCACGTCGAAAAACATTATTCATCTTTACGCCTCAATGCTCGCTGTATCTTGCGTGCTCTGTATCGCGTCCTCCGTCACTTCACGGCCATTTCATTATCTGTAGCGTTTCGTAACGAAAAGTAATATAGCCGCCGCACCTTCTTTAGGACCAAGCATGCGTCCCACGCTGAAGAAGGCCCAAGACTCATGCACGTTCGTGAACGACTGCCTACGCATTGAGTGTTGAAAAGTGAATAAACGACGATTTTTTGCAGATAAAAATCGATCGCTGTATTAATAATAATCTTTCGAACGACTCGTTAAAAATTCCATTCAGTAATATCTGTATTAACTTCAACAAAGGCACAAATTCTTTCTCCGCCAGTTCTTCATCTTCAAGTCGCCAGTCGCTTTGAAAGCTTTACGACTCCTGGAACCGAGAAAAAAACTTCGCTTCAAATTATTTGCGGTTCTCGCAAAGCCGTATTTTAGAGTTCATTTATAAAGGGACCGCCCTGTTTACGACTTAAAAGGAAAACATTGTCCAATATTATTTCCATTTTCAACGGTCACCAGAAAAGGTTTAGTTTTGTGTTTGCGTCGTAATAATCAGATCGGTGCCAAGCCAAAGCGGCGATTTTGGTTTATTACTGTTTTTCTATTGGTAGAACTGACACGAAATGTTCCGTTAGCGGCTGTACGATCACGCTTTATCAGTAAATATGCATAAAAAGAACTCGCGATGCCTTCATTCACACCATTCTAATGTTAACAATTAATAGCATAATAAATTATTCCTATTACTATTGATAAATTGCTTCAAAGCACAATGCAAACGATGAATGAGACAATATATCAATATTGTAAAAATGCAAAACAGCATAAACAGTTAACTGTTTTTTTTTTTTTTTTTTTTTTTTTTTTTTTTTTTTTTTTTTTTTTTTTTTTAAATAGGTACGTTGGTTAATTCGTAAGACTGTCGTAGTGATCCAACTACATTCTTACAAAACCTCAGTCCTTCTGTTCTAGTTTATGACACGTCGAGAATCCCAACGTTGCCGGATGAACCATAAAAAATATTCATCTGCGTTCACCACACGTTAAATTTTCAATGTGCTGAATGCGAATTTTTATCCATGATAGTGAACAAATGTACTTTTAGTCTTCATGGAAGTCGTAATGGTCACTGCAGTATTTGAAATTACATTTTAATCGATTGCAAACGCGAATGTATCTGATTTGACACGGTTGGGACTTCGAGTCGCGTAAAGTAATCTAACCAGAGTTTAATTGAGTCGCGAGCTGTCCCGGAGAGGTGGTTTTGGCCGGAAGGACGGAAGAGACCATTGGAAGAAGATGGAGGCTGAGGAATCCTCTTGGTCTTGACACTCTGCGGCGACAATATCAACTCAACTGAGTTAGAGAGTTAGCTACTGTAACCAATCGACTCGACGAAGGATGCCTGTCTCCTACACCTCCATCAATGCTCTGGCATACTGGACATAGTAACTTTGAGCCAAATTGACTTATGTAATGTTGGGACGGGAGTAAAATCAATTACAGTCAATGCAATACGACTGGATTGTGTATTTCAATAGATCGGAATAGCATAAGGTTGCAAAGGCTGTGAATATTTTTTTCGAAGCGTAATTTTGAAAATCAATGGACGTATGTTATAGAAAAATCCTGTTTGATGATTTTCGCCAACATAGAAATTATATAAAATGTTGTTGAGGGTCAGAGAAGAATGTATCTCTTTTCTCAGTTACAACAAATGATTTTCACCAACGTTTCTTCCCCCGCTCCTTACAAATTATAATTATTACGTAAAATCAAAGAAAATGTAGCGTAAAAATATTTAATTGTACACGAGCCGCCGGAGGAAACTCGTCGACCTCCAATACCGATTTAACAATAATTCACTCCTAACCGATAGGGTTAAATTGCAATCCCTCAACCCGAATCACGTCGGAATCCATCGGACCACTGAGTTTCCCTTGGAGGTCTCTCTTGGCAAGTACGGGTCTTGATCGATGAAGAACAGTCACTTCACGGACGGTTGACCTCGCCTCGGGGCCACTGCTTCGGACAGCACTAAGACCAATGGGACCAGCTTTGTGTATCACTATCGGAAGGATTTTTCAAGATAGCGCCTTGAGGGAAAGTTGCGCTTGAAGGCCGAACGTCGCAATCAACATCATACCAAATTCCTTGAAAAAAATGTAGAATATTCAATATCAATTCTATCATGATCATCGGCATTGCTAAACTTGTTCGTAAGTGGGAACATGCCCGTCCTCCAAACAGAAATTGACGTTGAGAATAAATTGAATCGAATTAATTTTCGAAGCTTCGATGAATTGATTTCTCCAGACCAGGAGCAATTTAGGATGTTCTCATTGTAGCTAATTGGTTTTTACAGCTGTACAATTCTCCTGTACTATACTCAAAAACGCTGCAAACTATCGTACAGGGGTTTATTATTCTTTTGTTACAGTAATGATTTAAGAAGACCGACCATTTGTAATAGTAGTTATTCTGAACATTTTTGGACGTTTTAGCCAAAAAACAGATTGCCACTTTAAGGGAAATCTCCGATGCAACTATTGTAGTTTTCATTATTTGCATTCTTCCTAGTTTACAAATAAAAAGCTACACTTTTCGCCTAACGGTAAAGTTGAAGAGTGTTTGAAGAGCACGAGTGCAGAACGATTTTTATAGCACAAATAATTCTCGAGTTCTTATCTCATGCCAAATTTCTGAAAATCTCGAACATTTCACACGAAAGCTGCGATAACATGAGAACTTTTATAACTATCGACCCCCCAAAGGTCTCAGTAGATTCAGCTTTAAAAAATCTATATTTGAATTGATACCAAACACTCCTTTGTCCTTTGAAAATACGAAATTTCTCCCTCTCGAAACCCCCAAAAATACCCTCATAAATTGAGGTAGCGATTTACTTTAAGAATTGAGCAATTGTCAGACGAAGATTGATGTTTGGTGAACATGTCTAGAATAGAGATATTATGGTTTTGTAAGAATAGTGTTGACGGCGTACGGCGATTGAGGGGAGTTAGAAAATGTTTTTTTCATCATTTGGTTCTTTTCAACGAATTATTATTGAATAATAAACCGCAATCGATACTTTCTACCGCCATTAGATCTCGAGACACGAAAGCGGAGTATGAAAGAAGAAAATACCGAATGAAACCCTAAGAGCCCTCCGGCTCTATCTCGAATGTATCGTTGCATCTTCTTTACCGTGAACTGAGTGAGGTCAAGATCCTTTTTCCATAGACTTCTAGCTCGTTTCCCTTCTTCTTATCAGAAGATGTCTGCCTACATCCAATGCTTTCCTTAGAGTTTTCTCTTCACTTCGCAACCTTGCATGAACCTCTACATTTCCTGACCTCCGTTAGTCTAAAGGCGTTCTCTCTCATTACAAAGATGAGGGGGAAGGCCCGGATTTCCGAATAGGGAGCGAAGTGCTCTTTTCAATACGATCCTCGCTATCGCCGCAGTTTTCTTTTCAGTCGGCAAGTTTGAGATAACTCCTTGTATTCTGAAATGGAACGCTCGTATTTCCAATTCGTCGATACGTTATATGACATTTTTTTAATCATGTTTTCTTAGTTATTCAAAATGAACTACATAATTGGGAGTGAATTTCTGAAAATGAATGTGGTAAGAATGAAGATTGAATTACTGGGGCGGTTAATCTTTGATTTTTGCACATCCTTGGAGAATTAGCTGCTCCAAGCCTTGGGAAAATTAAAATTAAAATTGAAAGTTTGGGGAAAAAATTAATTTAATCAATTCTTAAAGCGACAGTAGGCTAAGTAAAAATATATCTCCATTTTTAGGCATCGTGTGTCACCATTGTCACCTATCGTATTAAATAACAGCTTCATTTCACGTTTTCGAGGACAAGTTGCGGAAACGATTGGAACACTTTGGAGGGATCTTTACCTCACAAAATGCAGAACATAGCTAAGAAATAATTTCCGGGTGTGATTCAGTTACCTTAGCAATAATCTTCGTTCCCCGCAGAGTCCCCTTTGCAAGAGCGCGTCTCCGTAAACTAATATTTCGGAAAGACGTCATTTCCTTCGGGCTCCTATCGCTCGCCGCTCTCTCTCTTGGGATAGTTAATGGAGTTCACTTTAATTTCCACAGACCCCACCGACAAATCGAGTGTTAACTCCTCGAATTTCCTTCTCGGAAGTTCTCGCAGAAAAAAGTAAATGAAAACAGAAAAATAAGATGGCACGGAAGTGAGATCGACACGATATAGAGTACGCTCATCACCATTACCTAAAAAAAAAATAATAAAAAAAATCCTTTTAGAGCTTTGGGTAATTGAACAGCGTTTGATGAAGCTTCTTCTAATGTGAAACAGAATAATGAATTCTGATAACCATTTTAAAGATCTATGCAATTTTTTGTTGTTGTTCTACAAAACTAGTTTCAATAGTTTCATCATTTTGTGCAAACAAACGTCGTGTTCCTATTTTCTTCAGTTGACTGAAAATGACTCTCGCAGGCTAAAAGAGTCCACTTCCGTTTTCCCTCCGGGATCGCTTTTAATAACTGCATCCTTTTTATCTCGAATTAGATACAGCTCGCGAGGCAAAGGACATTAAGATACAATCCACCTAATAGGGAACCGGAATTAAATTTCTGTTTGGTGAAGTCTCGAGTGGCTGAAGAAGATTCCTGTGCCCTCGACGGAGATCATTAGGAGAGCGTATACGGAAGTGGTTTAAGCGGAGCCGGAGAAAGGGGAACGTATTAAAAAATATTCTTTGTAGTTCAATGCAAACTCTGCGTCGTGGTAAGTTTTTTTTTCCCAGTGGTTTAATGGTTCGAGTGAATATTCGTTTCTTTACTGAAACATCTCGTGAAATGGGTATTTCTGAATGTTGCTACAATTAATTATCGCCACAATAAATATCTTCAGGTCTTGGAGGCCTGAATAATTCACCATGAAATGATAAAATAATTTGTATTGTCGAATAATTTTGTAGTCGTTTTGATTTTTAAATGAATCATAGTCAGTTATAAGTCACTTGAAGAATCCTATCTGATGAGGGAATATGTGAACATAATGTATTATCGTGCCATCTACACAGCTCGAACCTTGATCGAATCCATCTTCATTTTCTTTATATTGACGCAAACAGCAACTCCTCGCATTTCGAGGAAAACACGTACAGGTGATGTAGAAATAGTCTCCCTAATACTTCATGCACATTAACGTCGGGAAACAGAAAACCATGGCACACATTTCGAGTTACTTCACCTATTGAAAGGGAATCCGAGCATTTCTTTTGATTATTGTAGATAGGACGGTCGTAATGGTCTTACCCTACGAGGGCCCATCGCATCCTGGTCTCCAAAGGGACACATAAATTCTGAAGAACACGGCCCTTTACGACCCTATTTTACGACGCTAATGTGCCTTCATTTTTGCCATCGCCATATATTTTTTACTCTTTTTTCCATTTATGAGTTATTACCGTGATGTAGTGCATCTTGTATGAGAGGAGGACGGAGAACCGAATCGCGACGTGCTCTGCCTTCGCATTCCGCCAGAGCCGATGTACTGAGGGCTCATAAAAAGCGGTGATGCATAAAACTATAATGACCGTCTGAAAATAAGTTACCCCGTTCTGTCATTCTGTACCTATGCGGAATGCGCTCCACTTTCGGAAAAAATTGAATAATGGAATTCTACAGAGAGCTCTCAAAATACTTCAAAATACTTTCAAGACGCTCTTTCCACTTACTTGAGATATTCAAATAGCGACAGAGATTTATGAGGAGGAACCGGGGAAAAATTGATTCAATTATATTAGACGGATCTTGTCCTGACAGTTTTTTTTCATTTCGTCGGAGTTCAAAGTTCTCACTGCTACTTTGACAACTCAAACGTTCTGGGTTCTCTTAAAAATATGTTATTTTGACCAATTTCTGCTCAACTGCCTTCGATTCTGCTGTACTATAATACCTAGCCAAGCCAGCTAAGTAAATGAAGTTCTGTTGTGACAGTTATTTCCACTAATAAGTTGCGTAGGATTTGTAAAGATCGGTAGTTTTCGATAAAACGGTCTAAGTCAGATTTTCTCATGGTAATGCAGTGTTTAAAGTTTTAGAGGTCGTATTGACTGACATTGTTTCCATATACTTACCTATTCAACAAGCTCTTCTTTTCAATAGTTGAAATGAATTATCGTAGGAAATCGTAAATTGTATCTGATGGTTGAGAAGCAGTTTGCAGCCATCCAAAGTTAAACATCCAAGTGTTCGAAGGTTGCCAATCAAATATTCGGCTCGAATACGATTAAAATAAAGGTTTTAAATAGATTGCGTGCAGCAGTTGAAGTTCAGGTTTCATGCATGGTGTTCCAACAGTACGTTCAATTTTAGCGGATGAGATGAAGATTAAATAAATATTTCCTGCTCTCAATATGAGCTTATAATGTTGTTCGTAATATGAATAACAAATCCACTCCGCATAAGAACCCTACACCGTGAAGGAAATTGAAAAACTTCGTTGATAAGTCAGCAAGGAGGAATGGAAGACTTCAATTTGTTGGAATCGCGATGCGGAAGCTAAACCAAATAGCTAAGGAAGGCTTTGCCTCTAGCCAAAAGCCTTGTGAGCTTATTGTGTTGGGATAATATGAGATAACCCCAAAGCGAGGTGAGTTCGGAAGGAGAAGAAGGTGAGTTCCTCACAAAGGGTGTACTACGGTACCTTGTGGAAGCCTTAAGGGCACAGACGTTGGAAGGCTTTATTGATCACGTGATGCGACTTGACAAACACCAGAGATGAAGGAAACTAGACGATCACAGACAGACAGAGGCGGAGGTTCTGATGAAGGAACGTCATCAAATAGGCCGCAGGCTGTGCACATCTCCAGCCCCAAACCTACGTTCATCTCGAGGCCTCGACCACAATCACATATTTAAATTTTCCCAGTCTACACTGGTTCTACACCTAGGCCAGTCTGCGGTCTGCTCATCCCTCCGTACCTGCTCCTGTCCCTTCGTTCTTCCCACTTTAAAGTGTAAGCTGTCGAGGCTGTTCCGGACTGTGGGGAAAGCTCATGAATATACGGCCAATCATAAACGGGGGTGGATCCCCTTTAGTGCATATTCTACCGACAGTCACCAAATGCTGCACGAATGGTGCTGATTTGCGGGTATTCGAGGGTAGTTAGCCGTCGCAGGGAATGCCCCTTCGTCACCCAGTTCCATCACTCAGACGAGGTAGGCGCTGATGTGCATTCATTCACGTTGGTCCCCTTCCGATTTTGAATCAGGACAATCTACGTTTTGTTCTGCAGTGATTCTGAATAATGAGCCAGGTTAGTCAACCGGATTAAACGGTTCGTCTGTTCTCTATTCAGGTCATTCCGCATGCTGACCAATTGAACCAAAATGCCGCCTGACAATTATAGAAACCTTAACCGCCCGAAAACCGTGCAGGCCAAGGAGCGTGTAATGCTGTAGAGCAATGAGACGGTGTCATAAAGGAGAATAATAGAATAAAATAAAAATATAAAATAAATAATCATTGTTTTCATGTAGAAAACAACCGGTTCCTCGATCATTTCAAGAATTTTTCATATTTACAGAAAAACAGACTGAAGTTGTTTTCATGTAGAAAACAACCGGTTCCTCGATCGTTTCAAGAATTTTTCATATTTACAGAAAAACAGACTGAAGTTGAAAGGAATTTTGAAGAAAATGCACGGAAAAAGGTCAAAATTGTGACAGGTGGTGGGAATTGTACGGAACCAATCGACAGAAAGAAGGCGAAAAGGTGCGAGGAAATTGAGCAAAAAAGGAGAGCCTTCGAGACCCGTGCGGTACGTGCGAGACTATGGACAAATCCGGGCCGGGGTCTATGGACATAATAAAGAGACGGGTCCGAGTTTTATACGTTACTGACCAACAGCTACCGACATCTGGTGCCGATATCTTTTCCACGCGAATTCTCCCCCGGATGAACACAAGAAATCCGACCTGATGAAAACGGGTTTTCTCTCCGTTTTCCGACGATACACGTCGAAGTAGGTTTATTGGTAGATCAGGAAAGCAAGGACTGAGTTGAGAAAAGGAACGAGAAGAGAAAAATGTAAACCGACGCTAGATTCCGCATAGCTAGCCATTTTTACAATGAACAACGTAGAGTAGTATGACTTTTACTAGATTGATATTTTCGTTTTGAATTGTCCTACAGATTCAAAAGAAGCGGAACAAGACGATTCTGATTGAGAATGAATTCAATTCTGGGGAAGGAATTGCGTTAGTATGATCGATATTATACAGTATCATTCGTTAAATAGGAACCAAATGAAATTGAAATTTTCCGATGTTGTAGCTGGTTTTGACAAAATTCAAAATAAAATCCTTATATTTCTTCGATATCTTCCAAGATAATATGACTATGACTATCAGCAAACTATAACGTTTTTCAGCAAGGGAGAAGTTGAAATGCTAGTTATAGAGAGGATTGAAAAATCTCACGGTTGATTGCGTGGAAAATAATGTCCTCATACATTAAAGCCATGAAAAGGACTTTTATGAAATGAAATGAATCGCATAATTTTACATTGAGCAAATTAGACAATGATCCTATAACCGGGAGAATTCGTTTGCAAGTATTCGCGCAACCTACCACTTTTGAACCGCAGGTACACCGGCCGAGATCGGAGAGTTTTCATCCCCTAATAAATGACAGGGCCGAACAATGGGCTTGAAAACTTTATTGGCCTTTTCTTCTGTTCTCTTACATCGACGCCTTATCCAGACGGGGATTTTCCTTCTCGATCGCCTCAGCCCTGCCGATCTCAAGGGAGTTGATAGTTTGAAAAGTCCACTAGAAAAGTAGCCATTTCGTGTTGAAACAAATAATACGTTGAGTTACGAGAAAAGAATCAAAGGAAGGGCTAGTGATTTATCGATGCACTTTGAAAACAATCGCGTAATAGCTAAACTAAAAGACCGTTAGAAATGTTTTCTTTCGTCATACTGAGCTGAAAAGTTATAAAATATTTTATTTGCTGTTCTAATGTCGCATGGAGCCTTCTGCTTTACAGTACTTAGATTCTTTCATTGTCAGCCAAGTAATTTCGGACCTTTCGGGCACGAACAGGGCCTAATAGAACCACTGGATCGATTACGGGATCTATAGTTTGTTCAAAACTAGTATTTTTTACTTTCTTAAACAAAACCGGTTGCATCTTAGAAGACTACAAATTTAACGAACACGCAAATTGGCGCAAAGGAAGAAAATATGTTCCAATAGGATCATCGTATTTGTTGATTCTGAGTCCTTGTTATTATTTCAAGCAAAATACGTATTAAGGAAAATGTAATATTGAAGAAAAAATTCTGGACTAAGCTCGGCATTTCTTGTACCATACTGTTAAACTTAAAAGTTGGAAGAAAATCACCGAGATAAACATGTGAAACCTTGTTTTCGTATTGTGATGACGAACCTGCCTTCGAATGAAGGAATTTCCAACGCCAAGGCACAGATAAGCCTCCGAGGGTGATAATGTATTCAGTTCGCTTGGCGATCCCATAGACCCGATTCTCCCTTCGCCTTTCGTTGCTGCTTTTCAACCCTGCCACTGGCGGGTGGGTATGAATATGAAATCTCCAGTTGGGTACAAGGACCCGAAGGCTGAGGAGGTTATCTCGTGGGAGCCAATAGAGTCAACAAGTGCTTTTCACCCATCGTTTCCATTCACCAATTTTTCTCTGTTCAAGTTATTTTGTCAAACCACGTCAAGTCTGCGGTCAATCGGTGTCCATAACTTATAGGCGTAAAAATCGAAAAATATCAATTGAGCACAAAATATATTTGGAACTTATTAAGCGGGATCATCATCCATTAGTGAAAGAAAATTTTGAAAAAATCTGTCAGTACTGGGGTTAATAAGATTAGAAATTGAACAAAAATCTTTCGTTGTTTCCTAAGATTCCCATCCATTCTCTGAAAACATTTTCAACCTACTTCATTTGAAATTATTTTTATTTTTGACATGTTAAAATTGTTGGTGACTCCTTTGTGTAAACTCAAAAACTGATGCATTTTCGCAAAACACAGGCGTAATGCTGATAAGCAACCAAGTATCAGTAACCACATTGTAATTCCATTTTAAAGCTAAAAGAATTTCCACAGCGCCACATTTTATCATTGCGATTTATGGAAAGGTGTTTGGATCACCTTCGAATCGATAAAATCCTGCTTTGTTCCGTAGCCAACCGCTGGAATCAACAACCGCATTTTCTCTTGGCGGAATGTTTTTCAATTCTCCCCTTCTTAAAGTGAAAAGGACTCTCCCCTTTTCCGCTAATGATTATCCATCTTGAAAAGGTTCCCTTGCAGTTTGAAGGGAAACCCTGATCGAGCATTCAGTTGGCATTTTCAGTTAGAAAAACCAAATCTTATGGATTCTTGTTCGAGAAGGCTGTGTTCTCGAATAATTCATGTTCTAGCTGATACCTCTCATGGCTGTTACGCCACTGCATTACTAAAATTGCTATAAACACGTAAGAAACCAGTGTTGTATACAAAATATAACTACTTTACTAATAGCAATCCTTTTAATGTACTATTTCTCGTTAAATTCATTACGTACTGTATTCAAAAATCCTAATACCTTCCAATATTCCAGCCCCGAGTACTGTCTTCTGAATACATATTTTATTTCTCCAATGTTCTACAACGAGAATCTGTTCCCAATAAAATCTGAGCCCTACTATTCCAATAACGTGGTCGAAGTAAGGAGTTCAAAAAGAGGTTTCTTGCGCTTCAGCAGGTAAACAGCGAAAATGTTTCCCTCGAAGTTACGTTAAGTTTGTACTTTATCTGAAGAGCGCCTGTAGAAATAGGAAGAAGGAAAACGTACGTGACGAGTTTACGAATAAACCTTTCCGAAAAAGGGTAACCAAGCCTCGTGTGAAACCTCTGAGACGCACCAGAAGAGGGAATGGCTCGAGACTCTGTAGCAAACTGAAAAGGGGAAAAACGTCAACACGAATGGAAAACTGGCAGATCCACGCTCGCATTTTGGTTGGACAGGTTGTATAAGATGTTGAAAAGATGTCTTCCGCCCATGAAACGTCGAAATGAAAAGAGGGGAAATTAGGACAGTGAAAATTCAATTGATCCCAAGAAATGTTGCTCAGAAAAGAATTTCAGGTACCATAGAATGATGATAATGTAATAAAATATTTTGATACATGATCAATCTGGATACAAATTTCGGATTATGTCGACTCACCTGCCATGCTGAGGGCCAACGTTTCCGCTATCAAAGGACGAGCTGGCTGTGATGTCGTCATCCGCGATAGCTCCAGACTCCATACCTAGTGGTGCGATACATTGGGCTGAAACAAACGAAGACAATGAATAATTTACAACCCGATCTTAGAGAGCTCGAATGTGCAAGCATCTGGTAAACTACCACTACAAAAATACATTATACACATCTATCAACATCATTTTTCTCTTGGGCGATTACTGTCGAATAATATCGTAATTCGTGGATTAATTGCAACAACCAGAAAAAGAAACCAATTTTGTACGAAATTGGGATTCAATGTTATGCTGTTAAGTTTCTATATCATTGACAAGTTCATATTCAATTTCCAGATGGACAAAATAAGTCAATATATTTCCAAGGCACTTTGTTAAGTGTTTTCTGCGACGTATTACATTTTTTGTATTATGGTACTTGTCGATAAAATTATTGCAAAAGGTTTTCAGCAAATTGGCCACCCCAGGTCGCAAAGTTTGATATTCACTTCGACGCAGTAGGACCATTCACTCGGGGTACATGCATTATGGACGATGTCGGTTGCGCTCGAAATACAGTCGCACACGGGAATGAAAGGGGAGAAAATAGCCAATAAGGAGTCGAGCAGGATGGAACCAGAATATTATTAGTGCCAGAAGAGTCCTTTGGGATCGATACGCTTCTTCTTCCTTTTCCCGAAGATATCTAATAGGTTTTGCCCGTTGCCTCTTTCCTTCCTTCAGGGAAAGACGAGTGATTGAAGTCAATGAACTTGTTTTTATGGGATCCAGCCCAGTCAGACCAACTGGACTGAGGGGGTGCCGATGACAGTATTGCCCAATACAGAAGATTCGAATTGCGAGGGTCCGTGGTAAAGATCTTGCACTTCGATAGGAAAAGGAGAGAGAAAATGAAAGAAAAGAAGCCTAGCGAGCCACATAAGAAGGGCTTGGATGGGGCCGAAGATGGTTCGTGCCATATGGTGACTCCTGACGAACATTGAACGGAACCCGAAACGGGCGACCAGAGGGCGACCCGTCCAGAGGGTTTTTATGGTTTCATTAGGGAAGCCAGATGGATCCATGGTTTACGAAGACATGGAGATTAATTTTTGTGATCTCATTGTCGAATTAGAGATTTCCGTTGTAAATTGCTCAGAAAAACCAGACCAGAAAAGCATCGGTTGCCTTTCCTTGAGATAGAAAATGATTGACCATAAATCTAATTGACGATGACGCAAAAACTTATTCTAGTAGGATAACTGGAATAATCATTCAGAGATCGCTTTTTTCTGACAGTCAAAAAACGACTAACATTCATTCAAGTTATAACGGTCTCCAAACTCAATTTCTTTCTGAAAATATTCAAGCTCAACTCACATTGATGAATAAAAGTACAAGTTCTCCATTAACAAGAAACAAGAAAGAAACATTGATTATCCATATCGTCATAGATACCGACAATTCAATTATTTGTATCTAAATCCGGGGAAATGAAGAATAAATAAAAATCTTTTTCCCGTTACTGAATACGCGGAGAAAATTGGGTTGGTTTCAGTTGGGAAATATGGCATTCTGAAGATGAAGAAAAACTTTTTCAAGGAACGTTCGAACAGAAAAACTTCGCTTTCCTTCGACACTTTCAACATTAGTCTTGGACGGAGTTCAGGAGCACTCAATGCTTTCTCTTCTATCCCTCGAGGACGTTCCCTAACTACAATCAACCAATAATGGCGTTCCACCAGCAGCTCCCGCAACCCTTCAGGAGTTTCTAAACTTTTCAGTAGCTTCTTCGAAGGTTCTCCCCTCCTATAGCCCACCAAGTAGTGTTGTTCAAAAAAAGGAAGACAACGAATACGTTGGATCCGGCCAACGACGAGGAAAGGTTTTCCACAGGTGAGGTGTATTCCTGTATATTCCTCGAGGGTTGGACCGTCTCTTCTATCCGTTTTCGTGAGACGAAAACATAGTTTAGAAAGGCAAATCGTTCGAAGGGGAAGAGACAGAGCAGGAGACCGAGAGAAATTGATAGGGGCGTCTCTATCCCAGAGGATCCAGGACTATCCTGAAAAGGGGAAGACATCGGCCCCCAGAGATCCTTGGGGACTTGCGATGAAGATGGATGTCGAACGATTTCCCACTGTACGTGAGGCTGCAGTCGATCCTTTCTCATCGGCTCGCCTATTTAACTTGCACAAGAGGAGAACGTCCTACAGGTCAGGAAGCGAAATATATACGGTAATATCAATCGACCTTGATGGAATTGGCCTAAAGAGATCCTATTGTAGTTTGACGTGGACTTGGTCGAATAAATCCAGCATAGCCCACTTGTAATTCATACGTTCATCATCCTCATGCACCGCGGAATAAACAAAAATTAAGAGTGTTAATCTGTTGTACGACGTGGTTCGCTTTCTACAATCAAAGTTGCTGCATAAAAAAAAAATATACCCTGCCACACTATAACTTCAGCATATATTAGCTTTTTATAAAATGACTAAAAACAGTTTTTCATTTTTCCAATAATGTTGAAAAATGCGAAAATTCAACGAAGAGTAAGAATACACACAATACTAGCTAAAACAATGGGAAGGTTGTGTATTCAGATTCGGCCAAACTGTACTATTCAACCCGAACAGTGGAAGTCCCGGTATAGAAAATGGAAGGGTGATATTAATATAACAAGTTGTAGCTCTCAAGGCGACGCCATGGAATGTATATCGAATTCACGAAGCTGTGCTCTCAATGCTTTTGTCTCGAACGGGACAATTAATAATAGCAAAGCAAGCTTTGGACTAATGAGCATTTCATGTAACGGCTGGAAACTTCTCCGTTTCTAACCCCACTTTCAAATAACATTGTAACGCATCTATGCAGTTGCCCTGTAATGGAGAAATTACAATGCACTGAATTCCTTCTAGTCCAAAACAAGGATTTCGCTTCTGGGAATGATCATCAAAGAATAAAAAACGCCAAACGAGCTTGCAGTGCAACGCGAGACAAAAAATTTAGGGAACTTTGTATATCTCAGTTTTATTGAATTCGTCTTCGTCGAAAAAAACGCTGAGAAATTGGAAATATTGCGTGGAGAAATCGATTTCGGCTCAAAATGTCAGTACTTTCGAACGAAAATTCCATTTATAATAATCTTAGTGCCAGGGAATCAATATGAATGTATACAGATAAAACGATGAATTGACTCTCCCTACCTTTTCGCTTGACGTAACTTTTCCTTACCCATTTTCAAATATTTTAGAGGTAATTGATGGCCTACCATTTTTCAAGAGTATTTAAGTGAAAGGAAAAGTGAGCATTAGCTGAGACGACTCGTTTAACTTCTCCCTGTAGATTTCATAGGTCACACTAAGATGCCATTTGCGTTAGACTGATGCGTATAGGGACTTGGGACGTCGCCTCCCTTTTCTGCCGGTTTTCATTTTCACCGTTTCTTATCTGCAGCCGAGACTCCTGAGCGGTCTCATTTTCAGCCCCATTTTCTTCCGCCGTGGGGGAACTAACAGGAGGCCGTTGAAGAAAATACGAAGAAAAAGGGGTTTCGGTTTCTTTGAAAAACTTACGCCGAGATAACAAGTCGAGGCGGTTAACTGCCAGTATTTTTTCTTTCGTATTTTCATGTGTAACCACGACGTCTTTCGTACCTACTCCAATGGTTATTTCATATAACACCGCATAAATTCAACGATGGGTTTGGCACGTGTAGTAACAACATTCTTATAAGTTTAAGGTATGAAATTGTTCCCTATCACGTACGTCAGAGGTGATTTCGTTTAATCAGTGTTCCTCCAATTTATCAAATATGCGTGATAACTGATAAACAACTGGTTTTGCATATCACGGTGGAATGTGTGTGTTTTTCTAAATCACCTTCCTCAAGCTGTGGAGAAAAAGTCGGGAAACTTTTTCACCTAATGCACACAAGTCACACAACTGGCTCTCATCACGCCATCCCCTCCTTATCTTAGAATTCATTTCTAAACAGTGCATTACATTTTCCCCAGGCCGTTTTTCGGTTTTAATTCCCACGTGCGCTTCCGATTCGAAGCTAAAACTCCAAAACCTATTTATCCTGCACTGACAAAAACCAGCTGCCTCCATACGATAAGAAATCCTATCGAGCCGCGGGATCTCAATTTATTCCGTCATTTCACTACCGGTTGCTTCCTACGTGAACAGTTTCAAACCTCTGGCTGTTCCGTTTTGGCTTCCATGTGATTCGATCAAATGGCTACCGGTGATTCAATTTTATTCTGTACCAAGTATAGTTGCGTTGAATTTTGAATTAGAGCTTCTCCATTCAGTTGGATTATGGTAGTAAATACGGCGCAATTGTCTTCACATTGTCTAGACGTTTTTGTGGATTCCTGGTTGAATAAAATAAACGGCGGAAAAAAAGTAAAAATTAAAATATCCCATTATCAATACCAAAACGAATAAAACAAAATAAAAAGCTGTGAAATTACGGGGCGTAATCTTTCGCCAAGTAAAGCCGTTACGATGACGCAATGATTGCTGTGTGAATAAATGACGTCGATATCGAATGATTGTCACTTCCTCGTTTTACGTGACTTCAAAAACTTTTGTTGACGAAGGTAATCATCAACGACTCGAGCGGACGTTGGGATGACAGTAAAATCGATATAGTTCGTCTCCTGACAATACAAACAATCTATAAAAAATTCATGCTTTTTCTTCGCCCTTTCTCGTAGAACCTAACGGAAAACGCGGCGACAGTAGTTGTTGGAGGTTAATTAGAAATCGTGTTGGAGTTTTGACGTAGAATTGTGACGATCGGAACTACGTTCTGGAGTGCGTGACGAGACGTGGGAATTGTTCACGTGAGGTGCAACGAATCATGCGATGTAGCATGACGAAGCATCCCTTAGCTACGTCATCTTCAGTGTACGTCAAGAGTTCCTGGATAACCGAACTTCGATTCGCAATATGCAATAAATTTCACGTTCACTTTCAACACTTCTGAGTTCATTGATTTCATGTCGGTTAAATAGTTTCAAAATATTTTCCATGCAGTGATAAGAAAAAATGTACTAATTTTACAACTACAATTGGAACGAATACAAAACTATGAATCGGCCAAAAAAATAATAAACGAAACGATAATTTTGTTTGATAGGTATATTTCCAATTAATATGATGGAATAACCAAACATCCCAACGAAACGTAACGGGAGATATTCGCTTGAATTATTTACTAGGCGAATGAAATATTTCCAAATTGAGGCGATTCATTCGAATGTTTTCGAACAGGAATGGCACGAATGGCATAATCAATCGTCCAAATCATAAAAAAAATCAGATAAAAAGTGAAAACATTGTGAATAAAAGATGATTGCAGTTTATATGTTAATCAAGGTGATGTTATTGAAAAAATAAATTATGAATGGCAGCCTAGGTCGTGGAGAATGAGGGTAGAAGCGAATCAAATATAAATAACATCGAAGGAGGGTTGCAAAGAAGGGAAAAATGGAGGTCCTCGTGCGGTATTGGTATAACCCTTGGTAGTCTATAGGATTCCACAGCCGTTCCTGCTCTTCTGTGTGTTGTGTAGGAGAAGTTCTCCATAAAACTCACCACCCTAAGCACATTTGTTATAGACCTTTATTATACTAACATACGTGTCACCCCTCTACCTTCTCGAGCATTATCACTCCTCCAAGTTCCTTCGACTCGTTATTTTCTCATTCGACCCGAAAGAATTCGAACTTTTGAGTTGCCAGTCGCTAATTTGTGCCTACTCGATAGACAATGCGTTGGTTTCGAACCAAAAAACTTTAACGAATGTTCACTGGCATTTAACATTGTTAGAACTTCTGTTATAATGTATAGAAGGTAACGCTAATTCATACACGGCTCAAGGACGAATTCGATGATCCGTTCATTGGCTAATTGATTACGTAACTAAGTTAAGGGGCGGCCAGATTAGCTAAGTGGATGTTATTCTCATCGTACCACCTTGCACGGAAACCGTGAGCTCCATCAGGATATTCCGGAACCAATTCATCGTCACTCGTTCTTCAGTGTAGTGAACGTTCAGAAAATACTATCATCGATACTCTAGACTTGAGGACTTATAGGTTCTCAAAATCCACCATGTTATATGAATGTTAAGGTTTCCTACAGATAATCCAGAAACGCTGGCAAAAAAATGAACACAGATGTTGTAGAAATAGATAGTATAACTCATGCGCCTGAATTGACATTATCATTATTTATTTCTTACCTTACGATTGCTGTAAGAACCGTTTATCATTCGAAGATAAAGCCAAGATATACAACAGTTAAGTAGTGTTCTCGTGAGTGTGTGATTGAATAACTGTGAGGTAACGCTACCACAAGTATATCTCGGCTTTATCTACGATTAAGCGGTCTCTTAGTTGAAAACCATGAACATTTCTCAAAACCAATGGTATTTTCCGTGGATTTACTACAAAAGCAGGGTTTAGCATCCTTCCAAAAAAAAAAAAAAAAAAAGAGAAAGCGGGTTGAATGTAATCACATTATTCACCTTCCCTCTCCCCTTCTCCTCGTTATTTTATAACTCATTAAATATGAACGAGCCCCGGAAAAAAGAACGACAGTATATCGCAAGTACGCAGGCGTCATGAACAACCCGCTAGGTCTATAGCACGCCATCGTATTACCTGATGCATGAGACACATTTACCCAGGTATGCAATATCTCGTGGGACATCCTTTTACGTTTCCTCCTACTTCCAACCCCCTTTGCTATACAAAAGATAAATAACGCGCGATACTTGAGATTTTCCTCAAGACCTCGCACGCATATTCATAATCGCATTCTGCACTAGCTCAAAGCTGAGGGGTAGTAAAAGCGGACAAAATAAATGAAACTGGCTACGTAACAATAGCAAAAATAAAAAATAAAACGATAAAAATAAATAAATAAAATACTGATAAAAATTCACACGAGTAAACTGTAATTTTGAAATTACGATTTCTGTTGAAACACTCACAAAGCGCTGACTGCCATTATTTACTTGAGATTGTAAAAAAAACCGATTGGCGATGTCTTGGACATAGCAGTTTTTATCAACGCTAAATTTCTGGAAAGATCATCATAGCAACAACGGTAGGAACACATTTGTTGTAAATAAATTCCCGTCGCTGAACAATGACGGTGTCTCAATAACTGCGGTTCAAAACTACTGCTATGACTAAACGACTGCCCAGCAATTGCCGTCATCTTATTAAATTATTCCCCTTTTCTGGTCTGGTCCAAGCGCGTAATTTAGAAAACTTCAGTGACAATTAGATTCAAGCACATCTACAAAGTTGTGTAGTAAATCGCTTTCAAGTGTAGGTTACGAAAAAATAGATAAATACTTACAAGTGTCTATAGATTGGACGGCTGCAATGGTCAGTGACAGAACGAGGAGCCCACAGGTCATCGTCGATGTATCGATTCGCTCATTTGACTCTCAGGGAATTACACCTGCAATGAAAAAAAAAAACTGTATTATTTCACAAATTGGTGAGATAGGATTATAAGAATTTTCCAAGATACTTTGACCAATACTTATTGGTGCTTTACTTATTGTGCCATTTTTTTCAAGTTATTTTTTCCCAACGAGTTACTTACTGAATACACCAAGGTGCTTATTGTGAACGGACATTAATTCATATCGAATTTTTACAGGAACAGTAGAAGGTTTTGAGCATAAGTTTCGGTTCCCTCGGAATCCTCATTCCACTCGAATTTTTGCGCGTAAATGGACAAAACAATTTACTGGTTTATTGTACTCGAATTGGGGGATAAAGGTACTCGCCTATAAGAAACGCATGGAATAGGGCGTTATTTTCAATAAGAGATATTATGAATCATCTAAAATATGGATTTCCCGATGTAGTCATTATAAATATCTGAAGCACGAAAATACGAAAAAGACGACCAAGATAAAATTCGAATCACAAAAAACTACCCGAATATACCAGTGGTTTTGAGATTTCGTCAACGCTTAGCTCGGACGATAATATATAATTAATTTACCTCATTCTCCGTCAAACTAAAATGATCGGAATTATCGGAGAACCAAATATTTCACGTTTGAAAAGGAGCGATTATCCTGTTCAGTCAAATCTGACATTTAAATGATCCCGCATTGCGGTTCCGGGTCGAGGTTGACCGGGCAGGCCGCAAGGAATTCCGCAGGAATCTCGAGAGAATCCGAATGGAAACATGTTCATCCCGAATGCCCGAGACTGACCCCTTCGGCGAAGGTCGGACAATCCAATAAACCAACCCTTCTCTCCCAGGCAGAGACAAGACGGCGAGAATACCTACAGGACCTCGAGTGAAGATTTTGCTACGGATTGCGTGGAATAAGGTTTTGGGCAAGTTCTGATGGAATTTGAGCGCGGATTCCGACGGTGATGACGAGCAACCTTCGTGGAGGAAGCCTTCGTGCTGTAGCATCAAGTCACTCCTCACCTGAGGATATATATATCGCGAATTCCAGGGAAAGCATAGTTTGCCTGCTCGATACCGGTATCCGTACCTTCCTGTCGGAAATTCCTGAACCGGGCTGTGGGTTTGACTATTGTAATCCCACCCCCCTTTGCATGAATTATGCAAGGTAGCTACTATCTACGCTCTTGCTCTGGCCGAGCTGCCGTCAAACAATATCCAATGGATCGCATTCTCCGACCTCGTACATCATCCAATGTCCGCCCACCCTTCGAGCGGCCAAACCCTTTGCCTTACCGGTGATTACCTACGTTATTGTTCTGCCAGGGGTTTTGGGGTAATTAACGATCCCCGCGTCGAGCAGGGTCAACTATTTCAGGCTGTCATAGGAAAGCGTGGGTTCCTGTCGTTTTAAGCCTATGCTGCAGGAGTCGAACCACGCTCTCCAAGAATCCGCATTCCAGCGTCAAACGGAGAAGTTTGTATGCCAATATCAATAAGAATTATCGTCGCTGAACCTGACCTTAAGAACAAGAGTGACATCAGCGAAGAAAATAAAAAAATACATAATTTCGACTTTGCGTATTTTGTAACAATCGATAAGTAATAAGAAATCGAACACAACTTTCTCTATTGGTTTGTGACGGAGATAAATCGCTTCTTTCTGGCCCTTGACCCTTCACAACAACGATTCTCATATGGATATGCAATATCGAACCGTTCAATGATCCGAGTTCGAAGTTTTTTGAGTGGAAAGTACTGAAAATCAATTAAAATTGCTTAGTCATCGGTGTCAGTCTATGTAAATTTAAATAAAGTTAATCGTTTACCCTTGGAGAGCAGATAATTATTTTTTCTTGTCAACCAATGCGGCTTTCCTAGCCTTTGGAAACACAAGTGTGAGAACCTCGTCGTAAAATAGAAATAAAAAAGTTTGGAAAACAGTAAACGTCGGCAAGAGGGAGAGGCTTGTTTACCGAAAAGAGACGGCCAATTGATAAAACCTCTAAAGTAAACAGGCGTAAATAACGTTCGGAACGGGAACAGGGGTAGCTAGAAGGAAGAAGAGCCGAACAGAAGTGTAAGCTGTTTGTAGTTGGAAACCATAGAAGGAAGTTATAACTCTAAATAACGTACAAAAGGAACGTAGTTTGGTGACGTCACCAGATTTCAGGACACGTGATAAGGGTAGTTATAGGAGGGAAGAAGCATAGGGCGTGAAAAGTTTCCGATCCACGTCAACTGAAGTGTCGAAGAGAGAAACAGTCCAAAACCGAGAACTGCATTTCTTATTGAACCAATTTTGACTGAGCTCCTTCGCCTTTCGCTTTTGAGACGAGAAACGTAAATCAACTTTAAACGGACAGGGTGCTGCTCTTGAAAGTGAACTTATAAATAAATACAGCTCCTCACTATCTGCCGCAAAGGAAGTTTCTTCTTCACCTCCTCACTTGGATGTTTCAGTTATTCTTGGCAGGTAGAGACGTTAAATCATTTAGAAGCGCCCAGGTCGGCTCGTTCGTCGCTTTCCGAGCCAGTCTCTGCGACTTGACGACTTCCCGCGCCACTTTATCTGTCAGATGTCAAAGAGTCGCGGAGTTGGCAAACGGAATTAGGAAAGCGTTAAATAATTTTATTGGAAAGATCAAGAGGCGAAGAGAAAACGCTGAAATAAACTTTCAAAGAACAAACATCGACGTTCTTCCAAGTCGTTTCGGGAGATTTACGGCCCGTTTTAATGCAAGAGCGAAATGATCTACTTTGACAACAACGGCTAGGTAATTATTTTTCGCTATTCTCATTACTTCAGCTTTACGAAAATTCCAATATTTTAGAAACAGAAATGTGCAAAAATTCTATATTTTTGGCGCAAGGCGATGTGCTTCTAAGATTTCGCTCTCCTACAATTTGATGCGGGAAATTTCATTTCACTTCGCTGGGTGGTTTTTAGTAGATCCTAGAGATCCACTAAATATTAAAAAAAAAAATAAACAAAAATAAGTGCAGATGTAGAAATGAGAAATAAAATTGATCTCTTCTGATATAATCGTTAGAAGGAGATGGGGACTTGAGTGACTGTTGTTGACAGAGCAGATAAGGACTTACGTCGAGGATGGAAGGGTGCATCACGATATTACGCTACACGGTGTCCCCGGTCGTCTCCCGTTCTATGGATGAGAGCCTGAGGAGTTGGAGGATTGATCGAGTGGCCTCGAGTTATCTGGCGATCCACAGGGTGTTAATAGACGCTTCAAGGGGGGTCTGGACGCTTCAGTTTCATCCCCGTCAACAGACAGCGATTATTAGAGATGATTGCATACCGCATTAGGGATCCTTCGTCTTTCGCCATATTATTAACCCGTTATCTCAAAACGGAAACCAGGTTCTATTCTACTTGGAGCCTGAACCAATTAGGAGATTCAGCTAATAAAGTTCGATAGTAATTGGAAATTAGCTGGCATCAAATCGTTATGATAAGAAGTCGGTTAATAATAGTAGTAATCGAGCTAACGTGTTTTATTTTTTATTCCTGACGAAGCTTGGTGCAACAAAATCGAATCGTCAATTTCTTTCGAGGATTTCTCTTCGACCTAAACAGAACCTAACGTCTCGAGAAAAGTACTGAGATTCAACTGGGGTTCAAAAACAGATCACTGAGAGCTATCGTATTGTTATCTCGTTACCTCCACAAACGTGAGTCGTCAGGAACAGAGAAAAAACTGTAATATGTTGGGCGGGTCTTGTGATCAGTGTAATTGGTGGGAGGCGTCTGTGGGGCGCCTGAGGGCGCAATCCAACCTGTGCTTCAGAACCTTTAGAAAAAGGAATGAAGAAACAAGAAGACTGACACCTGAAGATGGTAACGGAGAAAAATTGGATTTTAAAAGAGAACAATGTTTTTTGTTGCGGTGAAAGTTTCAAATCTTTGAGCTACTCTATTTATTATTTTCCAATCATAGCACTTGAAAAATTGCGATTGAAATTCATCACACGAATACCTAATACAAGATCCAACAATTATTGACTTAGAATCATAGTTTTATTTCAAAAACGAAAAAAATTGGAACAAACCTTCAGACCGGAATCGCATCGAATCCATTTATATTGGCAGTTGCTTAGAAAAAATGGTGGCTATATTTTGAAGAAAGGTACCACCACAAACAGCTTTCGAAGTATAGGGTACACTAGTTTTGAACTTAAAAAAAATTTTCCATTTCGGAGACCAGTTCGGCGTTTTCATCAAAATTAATTACGTTGAAAGCAACGCAGTTCACCAGTTAAAAAAGGCAATTTACCCGACTTTTTCGTCGGCTTAACCTGCAGCTAGAACCACCTGCGCTCGAATATTCCCAACTTTCCGAGCTTCAACTTCTCTTGTAATCATGTTACTCCGCCCGCTTCTCCAACCTAACCGCTTTCTCAGTATACCTACGCTAATATTAATGAATTAATTTCAGTTAACGTTCGAAGTTTCCTCGGTGAAATTGCCTTGAATTATTTCGGTATTTTGAATTCCCCATGAGCGTTTCGAATTGTCCGGAATCAAAGGGATCGAGTGGAATACGCTTGTTCTGGTTTGAAACTTGAATTATAAATGTAGGGTTTTTCAATCCAGCCAGTGTGATAATATTTTGACGTATTTTACGGAATATTATCAATACCACGTAGAACAGCGTTTTAAAATCACCGAAAATGATTTCACTTAAATAGAAGGTATAGAAATAATGGTATTTTTAAAAACTATGTCAATTTTCTAAACATGTACTCTCGATATCAAGTGAATGAATAATTAATTTATTTCTCTATACTTATTCCGAATCATCATCCTTCGTTAACTCCCAATCCGTACAACTACGTACTTATATTTCATTTCATGAAAGTTAGGTACGTTGACAAAAACGTTCCTCTGAATTCCGTAAAAATGAACGATTTTATGAAGTGGACTCGTCGAAGCTGTTCAGCCACACCAGATCCATATTCCCACATCTAATCAAAAATCGACTATTATTCATCATAAAAATTAATTGCTTGAAAAAGAGGCGGCCTTAGCTTCAAGCCCGAATTAACGACGCCCAGAATTACTTCAGTCACGCAATTCCAACGCCCCAGCTGCCTTTGGTACATCGTTGGCCGTGTTCTCCAACACTTCCGTTCACAATTTCCTAATATCGAGGCATGCGACCAAGTAAGAAAGAATGCGATATATGTGCCAGGAATATTATCGTGTTTTTCTTAATTAAAAGGCACTCATGGGTTTTGTTGAGCTAGGGCATGGCAACAAAAGTGGTGCCCTTTTTATATATGCAAGCTAAAGCATGCGTCATTTTCAGTTATCTTGAACGTTGTCGAAAACGACCGCTCTAGAGGCCCGAATCTCGTTGAATGATTAAAATGAATACATTTTTAACCGACTTCATTAACGTTAGAAATCTCAAGTACAATTACGTTCTTGCTCAATTTCATTAGTAATAGTGTAGAACAGAAAATTAAAAGCACGTCTACGAAAAAATCCGATAAATATAATTTATCCATGTCCACAAAATCATGTAATTTTTATGCTCAATGAAATGAGAGAATAAAGAACATTATCATGTGCGTGAATCTGTCATAGTATCGTTCAAGGAGCAATAATACAGGTATATTTATTCTGGATTGATGTATAACGATAGAATTAATTCAGTTACGTAGAAATGCGTGCGAAAAATAGAAAATGCTGAATCTCAATCTGAAAGGTTCTCCCACTCAACTTTAACTCTGCTGCTGTCTTTGGCTACGTCAACGAAATTAAGGCCATCGTGATTGCAACAGCAGCTCCTACGAAAGCATCGTTAATCTAAGGAAAGCTCTCAATTAATCGGCTGTCCTCAGCCGCCTATTTCATTTTTAGATTGGCAGAATCTGACGCATATTTGGATGTTATCTTGGCATAGCATCAGCCAGTGAATTGACGTCTGAACTTCTCGATTTATAGACCAGACGTATGAAAACGATTTTTGGTCAGATTTAAGATATGATCCACAGGCAAATCAAAAGCTTACACATGTAGTTTATACTGGTCCTGAGAGTGGTGAAAGTAGAGTAGAGAGTGGTGAAATTGTTTCAAGAAAACCCAAGAAAAAGGTAACAGTGAAAGGTAACCTCAACAACTCACGATGGGCACTTTCCTTCTGTTTTTCTTCGGATCACTTTACCCCAGGCCTCCTCGTCTGTACTCCTTCCCATTCCACTTCCTGACCGTCCGGCAACAGAAGATAAAAGGTGCAAGGCAAGAAGCAAAGCAAAAAGCAAAATGAAATGGCGGGAGAAAAGAGTCCGGCCGAGTAGGGGCACTTCCAGGCCCATTGTTAAGATTAAGGGCTCCCTAGTGACCTTTCCGGGCTTCTACCCGTACATATGGAAAGGTAGATATAAAAAAGTCGCAATAAAAAACGTATACCGATCTGGGAATAAGGGGGAAAATAATAGAAAAAGAAACAATTCTGGATCCTACCGTTACGAGTGTGTTTGTTGGATAAAATCGTGAAATACCGAATACAAGCCAAATTAATTTCAGAAGCAAAAATAAACTTGATGTAGATAATCGGCTTTATATCTGACTGCTTGAAGCGAACGATTTAACACAACTTGTGACGGTGTGCTCCCCGCTTGCCAATGTTCATTAATTATTTCTCGAATCCTTCGGATTACCCGTTCAAATTACCAAACTAAACCAAAAACTACAATTAATTGATTCAACAGAAAATTTAGAACCCATCAAACATTGTAGAGTCGAGACAAAGTTGGCCGATTCCTTAGACGACGAAGCACGGGTTTTTAGAGAGAGAATAGAATACGGAATCAGTCTTTAGGGAAAGTTGTCGGAAAAAAGTTTCTAAGAAGAGGAAAGTGAGAAAAGAATGGAAAACTTTAATATAAGACGGTGCATAGGCTGACTGGGATTATCTAAAGAACACATTATTCTTGAAAACTTGGCGAAGTCGATTTTTATTTCTTACCGTGAAGAGAAAATATTCAACGGCACACATTTCTAAGAGCTTTCGAATCCGTTTCGCGTCGTTATTGAACGCCCTAAATTTAAACGCGTGTGTTACGTAATTCGAGATAGTTAAATTGTCAGTATTTTTTTCCAAAGTCGATAACTGTTTGACAAAACGACGTTGAATTTAATTAACAATAATAGTGCCTGATGTTTGTTACAGCCCTCAATAGCCGGATAGCGTAGGAGGACGAAAAATGTTACCACCGTTTTCTGAAATGTAATTTCCACCGAGAAAAGAAAAATGCCCTTGGGGTAATAAAATGGAAAAATCAGTTGAAGCGTATGATTGTTTTACCGTCCGTTGGTCAAAGTGAAATAATATGCTTTTTGAAATTAGCTCTTGTTTAATGAGCATGATTAATGGTACGGTACGGAAACCACTTTGAGTTTCAAGCTTGAGGAAACTCTGAACCGAAAATTCATTTGGAAAAAAGGAGGTATCTCTGTATTCGCTGAGTTTCATTACAGCGAGAAATCGAAGCAGCCTTATTATGTTCTCCCCGACGGCGACTTATCTGTTCACGATGGCAAATGAAATTATGTAAGTATTGAATTCAACGTGAACATTTAATTTTCCCATCTTCAGGCTCTACCTGTACAAATAAAAAAAAGTACATTATGTATACCTATTACTTTCAGAGAAAAAAAAATAGAAATTATATTTTTGGTACATTTAACTTAGGCAGAAAACCACGTTTTAAATATCGACTTAATTGCTAGCCTTCCGCTTAAGCTTTACGCAGGAGATTATTTCCTGGCCGCGCCAAGCATAACCTTTTATGTTCGAAGGGGACCGCCTGAGGTTCAAAAAGTTTAAACACCAACAAGTAGGATGACAGAGCAAATAGCGGTCCTTTTGCCTCTCATCGTTTTCTATTGGCCATCGCCCAAAGGTTTGCTAACGCTGGTAAAAGGTCTGACGTTGAGCTCACTTTCGCATGCCCGAGCTCGAATATACCTCAGGGTATATATGAGAGATACAAACCTGACATCGGGACGGCAACCAGTCGAAAGACCTCTGGCCTATTACAACATTCGCAATCGTTCCTTCCTCCAAGGATAGCCTCAACCGATGACCGGATGACAGTCACTAGAAACTTCACCACTTGACTCTCCGTCCCGAGAATATAAATCAGTTTCGGCTTCTCGGTAGAGTACATACGTTACTTGAGTCCCGAAGAAGCTACACCAACCTTTCATTCTTTCCTGCCGTCTCATTAGAGACGGCGATACGGTGATTATGGTAATTTTTCGTCGCCGGGCCTCTCCAGGCGAAGTTCAAATGCCTAAAAGGCCGGAGGCCCTGTTCCCTCTTCGTGAGGGTATATTATAAAGCTTTGGTCTATCGAATCGGAGGGTCTTGTGACGTCCAATGGTTTCAAATATCTAAACAGGATAGAGACAAGCAGCCGAAGTCGTTTTTCACCGATAAATCTATCCTAAAACTGCAGCAGAACTATTCCCTAAAAAGACTGATATTCATTAGCTTTCTTCATAGAGTCTCGCGTGGACGTGATCAGTGGCTTACTGATTTTCTCCACGTCATTCAGTATTTTCAAATATGCTCTCCCCAAATTGTTAAATAGGCACCAACTATTTCACAGTTACAATTCAGAGTAGAAGTATCAAATTTGGAATGATTCATTAACCTTGAATGTGTCACGTGTAGGGAAAATATTGAGTGAAATTGAAAGGGATTGTTCATACATTTTACGAACTTGGTGAAGTGCCTTTTCTGGGATACGATTCAAGTGCAGGTAATTTTTTTTAAACTTTTTCGTACCTCGTTCGTATGAAAAAATATCTCTTGATAAACCTGAACAATAAACCATTGTAACCGCTCACGAAAAAGAGTTCTAACCCCCTCAAAATTGGCATTCAACGTTTTGACGCGTGTGAAATCCGATAGTCATACGAAAAAATTCTGTCCGCTGCCAACGCTTTCCTGAGGATGCTATAATAACATATTTGAAATGTTCATAAAAAATCATTCGATGGCTCAATTATTTAGCCATACAAGTCAAGGTGAAAAAGTGAGTATACATATTATACGAGTGTATACGTTCCTAAGTTCATAAACACGTGTGTGTTTGATATAAATTTATATGAATCTTTTGACGCTGAATCGAATGAGACCATAACGGAGTTAATACCATTTATGTTTCTCAAATTATCGTAGCTTTTATGTGAAATTTTCAAGACTTTCAGATCATTGGGAAGATGGTATAGCTCCATCATCAGTGAAATTCTAAAAATCGTTCTATACTCGTAGGAAAGTTCGTCAAACGCTCTCTTTCGCTGTATCGTCGGCAATTACTTTGGCGTTAAATAAAATAATTGAGAAAAATAAAAAAATTGAAAATTAAAATGGTAGCCAACAACTTCGCTCGTAATTACCAACGTTTTTGTCGGTCGAAACGTTCACGAGGGGTTAATTCTTGTTATGTAACAAGCGGATGGTCTTTTCAAATCATGATCGAACCAAAACCAATGTGCTATCTTTTTTAGTATTTTTGGTTTATTATTTCTACTCTATTTAACTTTGAGCAGGATGATTCGCCATTAAGATTTCATTTGAGTCATAGGAAATAGGGTCTTTCCTACTCTGAAACGCACGAAGGTATATTGAAAACTGATCGATTATTCGATTCGCCGAATGCCGAGAAATAATTCATTCTCTGCTTATCTAGTATTTCATTTGAACAAAAAAAGTTCATAAAACGTTCCAAAACTTTCAGAAAAATGCAGGGGAAAATCGCAAGAGAAGTCATTTATTCGGCAAAAAACTGTAATTTGTTCTAATGAATCGAACGCTAAAGGGTGGGTCAGATGATCCTGCGAAATTAAAGGGGTAAGAGTTGTATGGGATTGATGTGATGGAATCTGGCTTCAGGGCCGAGGGACGCTTTTGGTCTTTCTGATGGGGTGACAACCCCTCATTTTTCAACTGGATAGTATGTGTGCGCCGAGCAGCCTGAGAATGATTGATTGCCGGGTTCTTCGCAACAGACGCTACGGCTCGGTCGATAGAGATCGACAGAGAATGACAGCAAAATAATCAAAAATGTTTAAGCTGTACAGTGACGCCGAAATACATTTGCTGCAGGATGTCATAATGCCTAATGAAGTATTAAGCTTATAATTTACAAATTAATTTCTCAAAAATATACGTTCCTGACTTTATCTCCCTATTTATGAAATAAAATCATTCGGACACAAAATAGCTTTTTCTATCTTTCAGCCGTCTATCTTTCAACGCATTTAAGAAGCCTGAAATAGGCAGAAGGGAAATATCAATCATATAAATATATCCTCCTTACAACTCACAGAACGAACATTACTTTCACTCTTTCACTGTGATTTCCTCGCCAAAAGCAATGATTTCGGATTTCCTGCTTCTTCATTCATCGTTGTATTTTGGGTCTTCTAAAACAACACGAGGTAGGGAGAAGGAAGATGTAATGGCTACTACAATTCCTGACAGCTGGAGTACTGAGTTACGCGACACGGTTACGCTGGAACCAGGGACGCTTTTATAAAATATTTCTAGTCAGTTCTTTCATTTCGCTCGAGAAATTTTTTAGATCAGTCAGGTGTTTAATAAATTGCGCTGCTAATTTTAAATTGTTGGTTGTCGTGAATAATTATGGACGCGACTTCAAACAACGATCCATAATCTCTTCTCTCGAATCTTTCTCTCGAATGAAATTACGTCGAAAAAAAAATTGAAAATATACACACTTGAATATATTCAAATTTACTAAAATTATCATACCGATACCTGTACATTTTTCATCAAGGATCTCTTAGGATCCAGGCATCATTGCGGAAAATTTGGACTCCTGGAATTGCGTTTTGGTTTATAATATTCACGTTTCAAACGATAGTTTCTCATTTGTGTTGATTGATAGAGATAGATTTTATGATTGATATAGACATATATTTCGCTTCTATTAAAAGCAGCAACTGGCAAAGAAAATTCTTCGTGAGTCCTCTAATACAGTTTTCAATATTTATTACTAGTTAAATGTAGGAAACACGACTGAAAAAAGATTTTAGCCACCAATAGAAACGCATTCGGCATAAGGTGAATGTACTTTCAATCAGCTCCGCCCATTTATCGCGGTAGGGCAACGATTGCCTCAAGCTGGTAAAGGTCGATATCGTATCACCTATACAGGACCGTAAGCGTTTGACTGCACCCTCTTCTTGACCATAGTTGGAAGACCCCGTAAGCTGGGTGCACTCCTTTTTGCCAATGCAGATCCACCGAAGCCCGTGCCCGCAGTTGAGATAGCCCCATTATAATTATTTACTAGGAACACAGACAATGGGCATCTAATTAATGCCGGTCTCCGTCTAGATATCCAGATTCGCCGCTGACTCTGTTTCGCTTTTTAATCCGGTTACTCGACATAGGAGTGCCTTACTGATTATTCACCTATGGGTCCTAAAAGGCGATAGCAGATAACGTCACGATTCTGCATAAAGGTCTTCGCTGTTAGAAGTGACAGTGTGCGGATTTAGGAAACGACATCAACATCAAAAACGCTGCAAAGGATTGTACAGTGATTTATTATTCCTTCGCTTCACTCATGTTTTGGAAAGATTTGACCAACGATAAAGCTAAAGAGAGTGTTTGACGAGCTTTCTAACTGTTATTATAGCTATTCAATAATACAAATGATTGAGTTATACCATCTTGCCAAATTCTAGAAAATATCAACTAAAAGCTCCAACAACTCGAGAACCATTGAAGCAATCGACTCCGTTATAGTTTCATTCGATTCAGCGTCAAAAGCTCTATTTAAATTCATGTAAAACACACCTTTTTTTTAAAACACGTATCCCCCCACAACAATCCCCTTAAATTTGAGGAAGCGGATTGGCCAAAGAATTGAGTCATCGTCAAAGAGAATGATTTAATTTTGATGGAAATTTCAAATATAAAGGTCTTATAGTTTCCTCGTAGAAGTCTTGACGGCGGAAGAACAAAATTTTTTATTGAATACTGGGATTCTACATGTTTCGAAATGTAAAACATCAAATTTTATCGAATAATAAGTTTATGTATATGCGCTAAGTAGAGTTGGAAAAGAGAAACCACGCTCTTAACTATCAAATCACGCCTTTAAACTTTTGAATAAGAGAATCCATATGAGTGATGACACAATTAAGGAGCTCACTCTGTTAACACCTTCACTCACGACTCACTAAATCCATGTATGCAACACCTGCACCTGTCAAAATCACCAGTCAGTGATATAAAATGAACACGACAAAATAATCCAATGCTCAAGTCGAGCTTCCAATGAACTCTCAAGGCTTGGAGTATGTAGATACAGCATGTAGATATAAAAGTTCCTTTCGACCTCGTTATTGGGGTCATATGAGTGAAAAAAAAAAACTTTCCACTCACGCGAGAATTTCGATCGACATCCGCTCAGGAAACTCCATAAATAGCAGCAATATCCCTTTCGTGACCTTTCACGGTTTTACGACGAATACCCCGTTTCGAAGTTATCCAACATTTTCGCGACTGATTGGCCGAGATTTATCGTCAAATTCGATAAACAGTACGAACTATTCCTCCAATCTCGGAAACTGAATACCGTTTACGACCGACAGGCCCGCTCGAGGACCGCTCTAGAAAATGGATATTTACAGCCACCGCACGACTGCCATAACGACCCGGGGCACATGTTAGTGGATCGTGTGTTGAACGTTTGCCGACTGAAAGCTATTCAACGATCCCATGCTCGATTTCAAACAACCAGTCGTTAAAACGTTGCATTAAGTTAACGAGAATGCCGAGCTAATAAGAGGATGATGCTGGCCATTCAGTGCTCAAAGCTAGTGTAATTTTCAAAATGAGTAGTAGTAACACTCAAATTTTTCAGCCATAACAAATTCCGCAAAGAACATGAATGTGGATATTGTCACTGTTATCACTCTTCGGCTGTCAATATGGGAGTATCTCTTGAAATTATCGGCTTCCGATTGAAATTACGTGCGGCTATTAGGTACTAAAAATCAAAAAATTCCAGAAGAGTTTCGTGACGTTACTTAATCCGAGAAACTAGTTTTTCCTTCAATTTTCTAGTTACCACCGATAAAAAAGTAAAAATAATGCACTGTACACGAAAACCGCAGCTGTTCATAAATAACGGATTTACAGGGAATTCTAATCCCACTCAAACATACGTTTCTTCCAGTGAAGCGTGTTAGTTGCGTTGGTATTTTGAATTGAATAATTAACCATCGGTTCGAAGCCGATTGATTATTTTAGCTACCTCAGCAGCAAAGTTACAAGCAAAACAAGATGACTTTCGATTGGAAGACAAACGGCCTTTTCACCTCATTCCCCTCGTCGCATCGACTGGCTCATTACAGCTAAACTTTACCAGAGACACTAATTAGCTCTGTCTCTTTCGGCCCACGCGCGCTTTCCTACCTTTGATAATTCATTGCCTCCAAATGCCGTTTGTTCCCAGTTACAAGCGTTTGACGATACAAACGACGTCGAATTTACATATATATGCTATCACTTTTGATCATGTTCAAACAATGAATACTGAGGGAAAAGCGAATTTCCGTATAAAGAAGTACAAAGAAAACAACGTTTCGTTGACGTCATCAAAAAACGAGACGAGCGGAAAAAATATAAGCATTGCCAATTTGTTTCTGGGAGAAGTGAAATTTTGAAATTTGATTTGAGGTTCTGCCGTAGTACTATATTTTGAACTAAATTTGCAACGACCGTCGGTTGTAAAAGTAGGAATACAGTAAACAAATTTTCCATTCGTACGAATGGAAGTACTTTCAGCTTCAATCTTGAAAAGTGGCCAAAAGCCAACTAACGCATTTTCTAGTTGACAGTGGTCAATTTGTAAAACATTCCAAGCTCTCTCTGCCATCGAGCTTGACCGGTAAATTTACGATCGCGGGACTGGCGACGGGTTGTCCACATTACTCTCGCACTTCCAAAAACCACACTGAACTAACCTGACCCTTCGACATAGGGATTTGTGACAAATCTTGAGGTCAGGATCGATCCTATCCGAGGGGAATCATCAGGGACGAGTCAAGCAAATACATGACTTTGGCTTCTGTACTACCACTGTCATCTACTTCAACGTTTTCTCGACTTTTCCTGATTTTGGGTGTAATAATTTTATTTTAGTTCTCAGAGAAACATCGCACGTCCCATAGCTTACGAATAAAAAAATGCTGTAGCCTTAAAAACGGGCTTTTTCGCTTTTCGTGAGGGCGAGCAATTTCAGCTGAGGTTACTGGGTTAGCTGTAAACCTCAAGTCCGTCGAGTTGATTGTCTTATCGCAGGGCTTCGATCTCCAGGTAACTTCTGACTGCCAGTTGGAGAGCAACGCAAGAGTAATAAAGTGAGCCGTGTATAAGTGAAGCTATTCCAACTTAACACCACATAAATAACGGCTATCTCTACGCTGCTTACTATATTGCAGAAGGTCGTGAAAATGCGAGGCCTACGCGAGTTTTTCAAAAGTTGCACGACAACGGGAATGTATAGTAGCGTGCCAACTCATAGGTTTCAAGTTTTGCACCACTGAAGTTGTTATTCATGTCAAGTTTCAAATGCACTCAAATAAGATCACGCTCTCACATCCTCACGCGCGGGTTTTGCTATCGTAATTAACATTGATTCCTAGCTGCAATGTCTAGTAGGCATCGGGGTAAAAATTCAGTCATCGTGCTAAATCAAGGATTCAATTCTCTGAAGCATGAAACGAATTTATACGCGTTTGAATTGAAATTCGATTTTCTGAATTCACTCAGCGAACACTGGCTAATACTTAAAAAGCACGGCGTAAAGCTTCGATATCAATCTGACGCTGTGCTGATAAATCAGATAGAAAGTGAAGACGAGTTTGAGTTTATTCGTCTCGTTTGGCTCCCCAGTAGTAATTGCCTAGTTAAGGCGCCACCACTCGAACAGGGTGCACTTCAACTCCTCGTCGCATTTACATAACGAAGTAGACGAGCACACGAATGGCAACAGACGCGTCTGCAGCCATTCGGCATTGCTTGAATCTCATACTTTGTGTTGGGATAAATTTAATGGTCAATCAACGTAAAAAAATATAATTTCCGTTCATATTTACTAGACTTTGTAATGCGGAGGCCGCAAATTAAATAAAATAATCCTTGCGACCTCTTTTTATTTTTAAAATAGAAATGAAAAATAAAATGAGAAAATAAAATAAATGAATAAAAAAAGGGGAAAAAGTTGACGTGTTAGGCCATAACGATAGGAAATTTCGGTGCGAAGCTCTTTAATATTTACTTTTTTATGCACAACTGGATCCGTTCGGTTATTTCGCAGTTCAGCTTCAGCTTAAAGATGGCAATCTTTAACTAAATTTCAAACCGTTTGACCCCTTGCGATCCCAGTTGTGGATAGAAAAAAATCATTCGAAGGTTTACCTAAAAGATTGATTGCATAACTTGAAAAGCTCCACAGATTCAACTGATCTCGAAAGGATTCCACCGCGAAGAGCTAGTTGAACTTTCGAATGACGACGACTTTACAAAATCATCAGCTTCACTGAGATCCCTTCATCTACGTCTAACGACCATATCCCGCGAGAACTTCAATTTAGGGAGCGATGATTTTTTCCACCGCCAGAAATATCCGGCGCGAGAGATGATTGGACTGCATCTAACGACTCGACGGTTTCCTCATCACTGTAATCTCGGGGCTCCCTTGTCGACAGCGCTGTACCGGCTTCTGACTCTCAACCTTCATCAAAGTCGGAGGTTGGCGACTGTTCGTTTCGAAAAGTTCAGAACCGTCCCAGGAGTGGAAATTTCGAAGCGCCTGGCCGATGAGTAAGCAAAAATGGCAATTCGAGTGGCGGTTTTGTGCGAAAGCGGCTTCGGAATTACAAACCGCAATTCGGCTCAAAGATGGCTCGAAGACTCGGAAAGCTACCTTGTGTTGATTGCTACCATTAGAAATACAAACTGATGTCGTCCGCTGGGACCGCTCACTTTAAAAACAGTTAGACTTGAGTAAAGCTACAAAGCTAACTCTTTAGAAATACAGTGCACACAGGCGGTTATTAAAACGGTACCTATTAAATTACAATGATTATTAGCAATATAGATTATCCATTTCATTGATTGTAATGATTGTAGTTTTGGGAAAATAAAATAAAACTGGTAATCCACTAACACGACAAGCTGGACAACTTTTGAAGTTTGAAATTCGTATCATCATCAGAAATCCCTTTGTATCGATCATACATACAAATGCACGTACTCGCAAAAAAAAAAAAAAATCCCACATTGCAAAAGAAATTATTTTTGGATGAAATGTCTGAAACTTATGAAGTTTCCATTATGTGTGAGCGAGTGTGACACTATTGCGATGATCAGATGTTTACTCTAGTGGGTATTCGTCCTGTTTTCATTTTTGTCTTTTCTTAGGTTATCTCGCACGTATAAAATAATTTACGATAACCGAATATTGTGTACTCTTCAATAATTTAAAATTAAAACTTTTTTGAACATAAAAAACCAAAATCTACAATATTGCACAAAGAACGTAAATCACAGACTGAAAATGACTAGAGGGCCAAAAGAGGGCCATGGCACACACCTCAACTGGTTCATTCCTGAAACACTTCAACAGCAATCTATTGGTTGGATACATATGTAAGATTCTTGCCCAGCCTCGAATCTCCTTGTCTCGCCTTTGTCGGGACCGGACCGGTACAAATGTATTGCATTTATCTATCAATGTATCTTGAACTGTAGTGACTTTGTTGTTCGGCTTGAACTGGCCTACAAAAGGCGTTTGTTATGAAGAGGGAGAATTGAGACGGTGTGCGCTCTGCTGTTTCTCAAAACTTATTGTGAAACTTAGTTTGTAACCGCGGTTCCCGCGTGTCTTCGTTTAGTGTGGAAAAATATCATCGTTTTCGATTCTCAATAAACCGCTGAGCATCGACCTACGATTCGACTCGATTTGTCTGCCCTCACTCTTACAAATCGAAAACGATGATATTTTTCCACACTAAACGAAGACACGCGGGAACCGCGGTTACAAACTAAGTTTCACAATAAGTTTTGAGAAACAGCAGAGCGCACACCGTCTCAATTCTCCCTCTTCATAACAAACGCCTTTTGTAGGCCAGTTCAAGCCGAACAACAAAGTCACTACAGTTCAAGATACATTGATAGATAAATGCAATACATTTGTACCGGTCCGGTCCCGACAAAGGCGAGACAAGGAGATTCGAGGCTGGGCAAGAATCTTACACATAATCAACCAATTTTCAAAAACAAATTTTATTGCATTACCCTAATAAAAATGACGGTGACGCTGTCATAAACATTTTATAAAGCGAACGGTCGGAAAAAAGATTAAAAAACCTCTTGTGACACTCTCGTCAGCCTCGACCCGTCAGAAACATCTTAGTTTACCGCCTCTCCAAGGCCTGTCGTTTCGACAAGATGTCTAACAAGAGTTTAATGAACGATAGTTACATTCCTAGTTAAAGGAACGCTTTACAGTCCCCCGGTCTGGAGCTTCCCTTGTGTCAAGTCGACCGCTCGCTCGTTTCCTGGCACCGGTTCAACACTGTTGGAAAGTTATTCCTGCAAGCGCATCACACGGTTTTACGAGTGAAATCTATCAAACTTTTCGCTGGATAGGGCACGCATAAAAGACAGGCGAATTGTTGCTTTCATATTCTCAGAGGGCCATTATTCTTTCATTAAAGATTTCATCAGATGGAACAATTCTGTCATAATTTCATTTTACTAGCATTATTTGATATATAATGCTTCACACGTGCGATAGCAGCTTAGCACTTTTCAACAGCTGAACAATTTAACATTCAATAACTTCTTCGGTACTCTTCTGTAACCGAGAATTCTAATTTTTTCGAACCGGCGTTCTGAGGAAAATGGAGTAACTGAAAAAGCAATTTCCATAGGTATTACTATAAAATAAATACTGTCTGTTGTTTAAACTTCTAATGATCGGAACGAAATGATTTCTTGACTATGGAATCAGGGGAGTTCCCCTTCGTGAAAAAATTACTAAAGCCAGCGTAGGAAATTTCGTATAAATGGATTTGCCGGATCCGATCATACAAAGCCAAACTCAAAAATAATCCTCGTTCTTATACCTCTCGGTTCTTCTCTCTTCTCACCAGAATGTCAATTTAAAAAAAAATTCTGCATAGTACTGAGGAATGATGGAATCGTAAGAGGCAGTAGATATGATCATGAATGTGCATCTATCATTTTGACGTGAACGATCATTTTTGCTTCAAGTAGAGTTGAAATTATGATTTTCAAAAGCTGTACGCTCGTATGTGCTTGACCCAGTTGCTATCCATCTGAAGCCTCAAGGGACACGATGTCGACCGAACCAAACACGGGAAGTAACTATCGTAGATTGTCATCTGGCTCCGTGAGAAAGCAAACAGCAATCACAGGGAGGATAAACCGTGGTCATCACGCGTTCAACCTTCGGTCGGTATACGATTGAACCAAGCAGCTGGTATCATCTTAATCAGATGCGAGGGCATTTCAAGCCAGACGGTGGGTGCAATGTTTTATCATTGCATTCACAAGTGTTCGTCCAGCAACGATAAATAACGCCGTCGTCGAGAATCATGTAGATTTATCATGGTTCTGGAGATACAAAGACATTTCATACATCGAGCGAAAGATGTATTTTTGAGTCAAACGTAGAAGCAAGGAGCTTTTGAAAAAATAGCCATTATACCTCGAACGTCGTATTTATTTCGGTTCTCCTAATGATAACAACTAATCTTCAGTCAAGTTGAAAGGACTACCATTCTTTAACATGTCGGAAAACGAAGGAAAGGCTTACGTCGATTTCAGGGGAACTCGGTGTGTGGCCCGAGGTAAACCGGCCTATTATAAGTTTAGAGCTCATTCTTAGTTTTCAATTATTCTCAGCAAATAATATAGCGTTTCTAGAGTTAAAAACATAAGGGGTTTATTGAAGTTTCTTTTTTTATTCAGGCAAGAAAATTGTCTATAGTAAGTTTTTCAAAACAGTATTTTTTTTTGTACTTGAACTATAATAATATACTTAATCCCAAATCTTCATGGAACTTTTATGGAAAATAATAATTCCCCAAATCTGGCAGAATCAGACGAAATACCTATTGATTTTACTCCTCCTTCATTCAATTTGTAGAAACAATTGTTGTTGGGAGGAAAAAAATTGAAGCAAAGTTGAAAGTGGTACTATTTTAAAATTACGGAAAAAATAATCATAATTAAATTAACGATCATTAATTACGATTTTTTCTCTCATATTAGAAATAGGAGTGTTAGCGGTTTATCGTGATCAATGCGAGTGCAACACATATTTCCGATAATGATATTAGTAGTATTAGTTGAAGCATGTCAAAATTATTTGAATATGCGTTGATGAAAATGATATACGATCAATTGTAATAAAGACCGAATCTTCCGTGTAAAAATGCGTGGAACGATTTTGTACGATCGCCTCCGATGTAAGAATATTTTGAACGGGAACCCAGACAATTTGAAAATTGGTGGCCGACTGTATCGCTCTCAACGCAGTAAAACTCCTCCGAAGAAACTATTCGGCCGTTCCAAGCCAAGTAATTAACGACAGCTGATTAGAGCTGATTGGAACGAATGGGTCGTGATCTCCAGACGATGGATCCGTGCCGCCCTATGAAGTCTTCGTCGGATATACAGTAGAGACGAAGAAGATCCGACGATGGAGATTCACCAGAAAAGGGGGAAGGAAATGGAATCGGGGTCAATTAAAGGGACATCCATCTCATTGAATTAAACATCCATTATCAATTAGGATGGCTTGCTGACGTAAGCTAGGCAGCAGTAGCAGAGACGCCGAGAGGAAGGGGTTAATTTAAATCGTGACGAGCCGAAAGGGTTCCCTGCTCTAGTTTAAATCTTAGTATTGTTCCCGAAAAAAAGGTGAAACCGGGCGACTAACGATCCTTCTGTTTTATTGGACGAATTGAATGAATTATTGGTTTAGTATGGGAGCAATGGGAGCGAAGCTGTGAACTCTCCCACGGACCGTTCCGAAAAGATAGAAACTAATGCCAACTAGTGTAACATCTGGAAAATATTGTTGGTTCTCTCACGATGCATTAGGTAGTTAATTATAAAAACAATATTTTCCAAATCTGGTCAAACTTCGGTAGAATTGGGCTGAACATGATCAATCAAAATGTCTTTTGAAAAAATCTTGATAGTGTATTTTAAAAATGAAAAAATGCACCCAGATCGTTGAACAATTTATTATTGTTGCGGAACTATGCGTGAATCGCGCTGGCAAATTTTCACAACCCTGCCACCCAACAATTTGCTTTTAATCAAAATTCTATGAATATCAACGTAAAATTAAATAAAAAATATATCAAATAAAATAGCAATTTGTCACGTTCTATCGTTTCAAGGGTAGCAGATTCTTCATCTCCAATATCAGTCGACATCTGGGCCAAATCATGTATTCAGAATAATATTAAGAAATTGAAATTCACGCAGAATACCATTTTAATTTCAATTCCGAGCCTCAATATTTATATACATGGCTTTGTGATTCATCGCTTCCAAAACAGTCGCCTTTTCCGCCGTTCGTTTGATGAACTAAGTTCTTTGTTTCATCAAACGGTTCCTGAAGAGCTTTTGTCTGTCACGTTCTGTGGAAGATTCGTGACGAATCATCGCACCTTACCTTCCTTCCTCGGTGCTCGGATTGACAGCATGTCCGTTTCTCATGATCCGTTCGTTGGCTTCTCTTCCGTAGAATATCATCCGTAACGTATATGTATAAGACCGACTCTAACTACGGGTATTCAGTTCCATATCCTTCCTTCTTTATCTCCGGAACTCGTTCCCACCTCCGGACAGTCGGTCGTCCCTTTGTGAACTCATCTGCATTTTCTCCATTGGTGGTCTTTGTCGAACGGCTTCGAACGTGGAGAGTAAATAGGTTTTTTCTTATCCCAAGAAACTTTTTTATTTAGAATTATGAATGCTGTTGTAACTGTTCACTATAATTCGTGAAGTAGATTTCGCTATCTCAATCTCTATACTGATCGCACTACTTGGTACGCTCGTGGAATGAACGAAAATTAATGACCAACGACGATGAAGCAGAATGTTGTTTCGAATAATTTGACGGAAAATTAATTTGACCGAGTAGAAGACGTTTTCAAAATTCTTAAAATTAATTATTTTATAATTCAATAGGTGCTGTATGTATTAGGTTCTAAGAATGTTTGAAACTCTGCTGAATGTTTCGAAAGCTACGGAAAATATAACTGAGCTGAAATTAGTTCCTTTACATAGGTCAAGTTACGTGCAGTTTTTTCTTCCCCCACTCATTTTTTATTTCAACGTGTTGATGCTATGGTCGATTATTGTAGTCAATTCTGTCTAACTTTACTATGTTATTTCATACCTAATGGTTTTTTTTAATTGTTTTATTTTTAAGCATGGTTATAATATATCAGTAAGTTTGGATATCGGGGAGAATTGTCAATAAAATCGTGTTGGAAGTCTCTCGACAACTTGATGGGATACCGGCTTAAAACTCAATAAGTTATACAGAGCTCTATGAAAGGAGCGGACAAAGAGTTCTGGGGTGCGAGGCATCGCTTCCGGTCTGTAGACATGAAAAGAAGCCGAAAGCCATTTGGCAGTCCGGTCAACTAGTGCTGTTCTGAAAGACGTCTCTGACATCGTACACCCGGCAAACGAATAGTTAAGATAGCACACTCAGCTATTCGTTTGAAATGGCAGGACGACGAGTTTACTAACAAGAGAAATGAAATAACAAAAAAAGACATTTCTTCTCGTAGTGGAGCCGTAACACTTACGCGAGTCTCGGCTATGGATGTATGCGGATCTTTCAACGTCGATTTACCTGAAACATAGAATAAAGAAAATGATAGCTATTGATGAGGGAGAAACCGTTATTAATGTTTACAGCCCATAAGAGCTTGAAATAAGTAATTTCTAATGCAAGAAGAGACGATTTGAACGTATAACGGCAATATTAACGTTCCGTACGTCGTAAAACGGCTGCGCGAGTGTTAATATTCCTCTCTACTATGAATGTTTGCTTGGGCCGAACATCACCTCCATTCATCTCTTCACGAACGTATATTATCTACAATGCAATTGAAAGAGATTATCTTCAGTCTGTGGGCTCTTTTTAGAGAATTTTTTCATTCCACTCACAGAATGAATTATGTACGAGTGACCTCCGGAGAAAGGCGTGAGAAAGGGTGGTGAAAGAAATTTAGAAATCACTATCGCTCTATATACCTACATCCGAGCGAGCTAAAACTTTTTCGAAAAGTTTACAACTTCTAATGAGAATTCGATCGAAGGAAATGAAAACTATTTTAATATTTAAAACTATGGATTTTCTTTTCTTTTTTTTTAATTTTTGAGCATAAACAGTTGCTGTTAATAAATGACAATCTGAAGGAGGTACGGAGAATTAACACCCCTGTTGATAAATCTTCTAATATGACCAAATCGCGGAGCAAATTCCTATCCAAAAGTTTCAAGAAGGTGGCGTTTTTTTCATGGAATGGAAGAATATGAGGTAAATAGTCAGGACAATGTTTGCCCAATAATAATGTTTATGGCAAATTTTATCGCTTGGACGTTTTATGAAGAACACCGAAATTCGTCATCTTTGTTTCCGTCGCGACCACGAAGTCTTAGCGGCGGCAAGTGCCTGGCTCCGACGGAGAGGTTGTGGCCACGAGTGGAGATGAGCTTCGCTAATTAAAGTCAACTACAAATGTTTGTCAAGTGCATAATCCCCCAAGCTGATGGGATGTTCAACCGAAGGACGAGCGTTGTGGCTGCGCAAATGTTTGAGAAGTAAACGGGTCGGACGTATCTGGCGCAGCCTTGAATTTCCTTTCTTGAGTGTAGCTTCTTCCACCTAATTACGATAAATTTAATTAAATCTCCTGGAAAAAGGATGAACGCTATTCTGACAAGAAGATCAACTGACGAAGATAATGAACAAGCTCGGGGGAAGGGCAATATAAAATGTTTTGGAGCAAGGGAAGCGGTACTTCATAAACGTTGACGAGTCGCGCGAAATAAAAAAAACCTTAGAGGACAGATAGGCCACAAACCTCCAGCAGTTAACTTTTCTGCGGTGAGCCACGTATTTCAGATAATACGATATGGAAGACCGCAAATAATTTTAAGCTCTAAAACATGCTTCACTTGAAGAATAAACTTTTCCATCCAATTTTCCATCAGAGCATTCAGTTTTAAACTTGCGTACTATAGTACGTCAACAATTGTGCGCGTTAGAGGTTTGAAATTGCGAAGATTGTGATTGAACACTTTATCGATACGTTCAGTTTATTTCTTCGCAGGTTGAACTATTCTCAATACAATCGCATAAATATTTCACTACTCTCAAATATTGACCATCAGTTCTGAATATTTGAAAATAGAAATTACACAAAAATGAGGATTCAATTTGGATAATAGATTTAGGATGACCAACTCGATGGCGTGAATATGTATTAAATCAAATTTTCAAATATTGGAAAACGTTGGCTGAACGCCATGAGAGGCGTCAAAATTTTCGGAACAGGAGCGAAAGGTGACTCGACAGAGTCAAAGGCAGAGACGTCAATACAAATATTTACCCGCGAAAGAAAGAAATATTGAGACTTGCCTTCTTGAGAGGAGAAGATCAAAGGAAAATGAAAGTCGGGAGAAAAAGAGGGAGGAACTTGGCTGAATAAAAAAATACAACTTCCTCCGTAAGATTACCGCGCAGCAACGTAACAGAAGAAATCCACACGAACCAGCCATAGGTGAAAAACTAATTCGGAACGTATCTATGACTCACATTGGTAGAAATTGCTACTCACACTAATGGAAGGAAGAGAAGAAGATACGATTGGAATAAGTATAGTTTTGGAAAGTTTAATAACTCTGTGGCCGTTTAGTTCGCAATAGAATATAAATCAAATTCACTCAATCCGGTTCGTAGTTTATTTCATAAATTGAACAAAATCAGTTTGCAACGTTTGAGTCGAGCTACGTTCGCTCTCGTTTTCAAACTATTCCCTAGATACTCCAGAATCACCTTTATTTCAACTCGATTTTCGCAGCTGGCAATAATCGATCGAGAATTACACGACGGAAGCCCGATTGTATTTCGGAATATTTAATGATACAGATTACTCAGCTATCCGATGAAGGATCCGAATCCGTTCACGTGTGATACACTGATTTGTATACTTAAGAACATCCTCACCTCAGTTTTCCTACTTGTCAGATCATTACGGAAAATAGGAACCCTCGATCCATCAGTCTGTCTCTGGCACGTTAACGTTGTCCTCTCATTAGCGGCGAGGGATCCATTACGCCCTCACGCTAAATTTTGATGAAGGGGTCTAGTTTCCCAGTTCCCCTAGTTCCTTTTCTTTATACAGGGAAGATCGCTTGGGTCGAGTAATCTCTGGACCCCTTGGCGCCGAGTTATCGCCTTCGCTTGAGAAACCGTCCCCTCCTAGCGCATCGCGATTACTTCCGTTTGTCACATACAACAACCAGACTGATAAGACAAACTACTGCTTTTTCTTTTCAGCATTCCGCCTTCCCTTTCAGTATCCGTGAATATACACTACGAAACATGTTCAACATATTTCCCAGAATAGTCTCATTGCTATTAAATAGTCCCATTGCATGTCTTTCAACTACGATCATCCTGAACACGTCGAACGGAATAAATTTTTTGAAATAAAGCTTGATCTAATGCGAAATCTACAGTTGAAAACTGACGGTTCTCTCGTTTTCGTAAAAATAAAAAATAAAAATATATTAATATGCATTATTTAAAAAAAAACCTTCTCTTAAATCTTACAGAAATTCGAACACCTTCGATCTAATATACAAACCATTCTGACCAGGTCCCAGAAATACCAAATGCTATTTGAGGTTTTCTTTTGCACTTTCCACTAGCGCGGTTGTACGAGTCTTGACGAAGGTGTTCATCATTTCAAAAGAAAAGTTGAGAAAGATATGAAATATACTACTGCTCCAAGACAATTTCGTGGGTCGATGAATGGAAACACCACGAAAGATTGAGTACGGTCCATAAAAGAGTCGAAGGGTTCTCATATACGAGTGATTGTTGGAACTTCAAATGGTATACGGAACATTGGCACGATATTGTATTCTTTATGACTGCAAAAGATTCGCAACGCAGTTCCCCCTCTGTTACACAATGCTATCCAACGCCGATAATATTTCCATCGTCTGTTCATGTAAGTCTGAAACCGACCCAGTATGAGGAGCTGAACTGTGAAGTTAGTTTGCTGAGAATGCTAGGTCTTGTGAAACTCTGCCTCAAAGGGAGGGGAGGCCGTTTTGTTTGTTTTCAAGCCTCTTTGAACGATCTCGATACGTTGTTTATTCGTTCTGTGAGGAGAGCATTCCCGCTCACCTTACACGGGCGCTAACGGGTTGCTATTGTCATCTTCATCTCTGTTCTTTGTTTGCACAACAACCCGGGGAATATTAAAATCCTCGCAAATTGAAACTTTTAGAGATTTTCATCTCTTTAATAACTCATTGGATGAATGGACTCATAGAAAATTTCTTACACTGGCCAAAAAATCGGTTTTTGAACATTCCTCGAAGACTGAGGTTTCAACCGAATATTTCATGGTTGCAACTTTCAACAATGAAACGGCTCTTACTCAGGAGGCATTTTCGCCATACATGCCACAAAGTTAACCGAAAAACATCTATGTACACTGGCAGAAACATAATAACTTTCTAAAAGTCGGATCCTGAACCGATTGGGATTCAAGCATCCACCAAGGCCAAAAATTAAGTTCCGTTTACAACATAATATTATTATTCTGAAATCGATCTTACAGAAAATGCTATGAGAAATATTACTTCATAGTCGAAACGACGTCTTTCAATTCTGGGACTCGAATAATATGAGACAATAGGAAAATTATATCTCATTTTCCATTCTATCTACTCAGAACATATCAATGGAATTGAAGTACCCAAATGTTCTCTCTTACTGAGGACCTATCGAAGAATTGCTACAACCAGACGTTAAACATTCGAGCTTCACTCTGTTGAAAAAATTTAGAGGCTAGCATAAATATGAAGCAGTAAAATTGGTATAAAACGAGAAAATGCAAGAGAACTGTGTTGCACCGGCGCATATTTTCACGCCAAGAACTCGAAATGTGAATAAATAAAGAGCGGAAAATAACTTCGTTTCACGACTTGGCATCACAATTTTTATTGGCTCGGCGAGGTAAAAATACCTGAGAACGAATGATGTCGCCCGCATTAAGACATTCAAATAAAAAAAACCGAGTTTTACGATCGTTACCGGACAAATTTTATCGGGCAATCAAACGGCCGACGATGGCCGAGGCATCATTTGGGGATATCGTGCGCCGACAGGGTACAGGAACCGAGTTTTTAGTGCTTGGACCAAAACATTGTTGTGTTGATGGGGCGTGCACGGGCGAATGATAAACAGGGGGTGCATCTGTGATGACATTTACTTCTGCCATAGCCGTAAACGCACGAGGGGTGGTACAATTTTACTGTTACATCTCACGAAGTGGACCAACCTATACCTGCGGTAACCTAAACTTCTGAACAGTGAACTTTTACGGTGGTTGATTGGAGGATTTAATTACGTGATTAAAACAGGTCGGAAGGGATCAAGTTTGCGTTATGATAGCCGAGCGACGTAAAGGCTTCATTTGCGATATTCGTATTTTAGAATGATTTTTTTATGAAGCGTTATTTCTTCGCAAATTTCACCAAATATTTTGGTGAGCTGAAGCGAACGCAAGTTCTAACTTCACAACAGTATTTATAGCGAAGAACATTCTTCTTGCAGAGTTGAACCGGGGCGATCCAACAAGAAAGGCGCATCCTCGAGAAAGATCTCGTCAGGAGATCAGATACATCGCTACCACAGAAAGCTTCAACTCGATGCATTGGGTGGCACTAATTATATCACCAAGCATGTGTAAGAAAAGGAGACCCTCTTGTGCTCCTGGGTCGAGCCAGATGAGAAGGAATGATTACACGAAACGAAAGTGCCGAACAAAGACGGAAAATACAGCTGAAGGGCGTGGGTGACTTCGAGGAGGCAATTAGGTCTAGCCCGCTACTTCCTTATCGCTTAGAGCTGGTACTCGAGGACTATCGGAACCTTTCATTGACATCATAGTAATGGAAAACAGCTGATGTGACAACGGTGTGTAAACGAAGTGTAAAAAAACGGAGAGAGGCTGAGATAGGTATCAGATAACCTAAGGAAGTAATTAGGCTAAAAGTTTATGATAGGAGCGTGATAATGGGGATAATATGAACCCACAACTACTTGGGACTGTCTGTACGGTGTGAAACATAAAAATAAATTCTGATCGTTCATTATTTTTCCTACTGATTCATATCAGTACGGTGAACAGCCGATTTTTGAGATTTCAAGATGAAAAATCGCTCAGAAACAGCGCGGATACTATCCTATTTCTTTCTTTTTGACAACTATATCCTTTATCTGGAGCCTGTTGGGCGATAATTGAAGAAAAACGGTTCAACTTCAATGATGGGGTCCAAACAATGTGAACGAGCGACGTTAAAGCCAATTTCAAGGAATGATTCATTACTATCTGAATATTTTCTGATTCAAAATGTTAACTCGGAGGCCACGTTCCTCAGATGACTCGAAGCTCTCGCGATATCTTTTGCACAATGGCGTTCCACGATTCAAACGTATAATTGAGTCATGAAACAGAAGGAAAGGCAAAAAACTTTCATGTCGAAGGTTGAACCAATCATCAAGACATCCGAAGAACGCAGGGTTCCAACGCGAGGGGAATTGGCACGAAAATAACTCGAGGAACACTCGCTTGGATTAGCAGATGAAAACATAACTGGATAAGACGGAAAATATAGAGGGCGGCGAGGCACAGACACCTCAAGGGAAATCTCTATGTATTAGGTGGGTAACCCTGGGTCTTCTGCCCGTCACAAGTACGGCATACGTACGGAAAAGTGAAGAGGAGTAGAGAGGAATAGGGGTTTTTTTTTGTACAAAAGGAGTTTCACCACGCAGGCAGGGTAGTCTTCTCCAAATGTACGTTTTTCCCCAGACTTGGGCGGTAATTCTAGAGTAACCTTCTGCTTAAGTCCACCACAAAGTAACCGGGAAGGCAGGGTGCTTTGAAATCCGTTGCGAGTTGAAGGGGCTGTAAAAGGTTTAGTTACCACTTCCCTACGCTTTACTTGAAATGCATTACCGACATTGTTGTTATAACACTGTCCTGTTTCTTTGTGCGATTTTCAATTGGCTTCCGAGGAAAAAAAATCAAGTTGATCTTCAGTTGTCCGACAGAGTTTTACACAATCCGAAATTCCTTCAAAATTTCTACTCAACGTAAGTAATGTTGTCAAGGAATTTTTAGGAAGACTAAAACTCTTTTTTTTGGTCGAAATCACGGCCCCACGTGGAGTGGAAATCTGAGTTTCAATTCCAGTGGTTTCCAAGCTAGTGGAAAGGGTAGATTGTGCTGGACACTGCGTACGTGCAGGTATCGGTCGTCATAGGTGCGAACATAGCAGCGGATTGCAACATCCACACACAGCCCCTAAGTGGAAAATCTTGTTCCTCAGTCCTGGGTGCATTAGCAGAGCCCAGCTCAGAGAGTAGTTACGGTTTGTCCTCGCTATTTGTCGACCTTCTGAACTCGAGCCTATGCTCTCTCGCACTCCTCAGCCGAAGCCTCGTTCGATCATAGGAATCCGCACACCGTCAACACCTTTGTTGGCAAGAGTGCAGGAAATTAAGCTCCCCGAATTCCTAGAATCCAATGGTGTTGAAGCAGGATATTTGAAATGCTAAACTTTGGGTTTGACGAAGGCTTGAAATTATATTCAAACCTACTTTTTGCTAAACAAACTGACGCCTTCGAATACATTACCTGCTTCCTTCTGGTATTCATTCATTGGAAGGTGGGCTACATTAAACGATTGAAACAGATCATAGAACACCGAAAGTATTAGGCATGATCAACAGGCTTTAACAGGTGTTAAAGGGTTATTCCAATACTTTACATTTTTTCCGTTTTAAGGAAGATTACAATTTTTCTTAGGTACTTAACACGTAGCAAAAACGGCTGGAATATATAAATATAGTGTAGCAGCTAAAATAATCATCGGTCCACTATCAAAAACGCATACAATTTTCTTCCAATCACGTTGGTTCCTTAGATTCGAAGATCAGTTTTACCAAAAAATGGAACTAACAGACAAATGGCTAGGGTCAAGAAGCGGCCGCGTACGACGCGAAATACATCAATTACGAAGAGATGAACACGGCAATAGCGGACTGACTACGAAATTTCCGCTGAAAACGACATTCCACGTCATAAATCAGGTTTATGAAACGGGAATAGAGAGCGTACGCTTTTCTTCATTGTGGAAAAGAGGTTCCAACTGTGTAAAGCCTTTTCCAGCCCTTGTAAAGGCGCTCTTTTGAATGCGAAATGGGCAAACAAGTCGTGGAGGTCCGTGAAGGCTTTGAGAGTGCCAGCTGGCGGATACAGAGGAAAAAGCGAAATAAATGAGCTGAGGCAATTATTATTCAACGAACTCGGTGGACAGGGTATTCGCTTGCCGCGTGGTAAAGGTTTTCCCGGACGACAAAAGAAGAACGCGGGGACCACATATAGAAGGGATCTAATGTGAGAATGTGGCCAGGTTGTGTCAACTTCACCGAAGACCGGGTTTTCGGAGGCAAATGCACAGTGGGAACTCTCGGCTTCTCGAAAGACTGCGAACGGTGTCCGTTGAAAAAATAGGATTACCAGCAGCACCACGTCCGGTTCAGCATACTTTCATTCTGTGAGATAACGCAGAGGCCAGAGGTTTTTCCGCTCACAAACTGTACCTAAACTATAATCGCAAAATGAGGAAACTGAATAGACAGAAGAGACAGGAATGAATGGCGGGATTGCTAAACGAAATTTCAGTGGTTTTGAGATAGCTCTTATACACCAGGGGTATTATAGAATCTTGAGGTTGGTCTGCAGCAAAACAATGAGATTCCGGAAATTCAGCGGTAGTGACTTAATTAATCTCAGAACATTATATGGAGAAGGTTATGAAGCCAATTTCGCTACTGTATTCTCCAAAATGTCGCCAACGTCACTCGTTTACATTTATTACAGCTTAACATTTACTAAACCTGACCTTACCCTTGTAATGCATCGCTAGAAATCTATCGAGTTTAGCGATTTTTCACATTCAATATTTTTGTACTCTCTAGCAAAACAGTTAAAAGAAGCATTCTTTGAATCCATTTTGCCATACTGATCTGGAATATTTTTAGCCGAAACAAAAAAAAAAAATACTATTCTTTGTCTCGCAAGAAAAAAATTAATTGAAAGTTTAACTTGAAGCGATTCTAGAGTCTGAAACAGGTACGGACCCACTGAAGTGTTAAAGCTTCGGTGCATCGCGTATTGACGTGTCATGAACATTCAATTGAGTCAAACGATGAAGGGACCCGATGAAAGACACCTTTTGCTTCTATCAACAACTCACGAATGAGTGTTCTCCGTCGCTCATATTACATTTTGAGTTCGAGATTCCTATTTGAGAAAAAGGAAGGTGGCAAAACAAGAATGGGTAGTATAATAACTCTGATTCTAATTGGGCCTTCGTCACGAAACTCATTACCAACAATAACCATCAAACGGCAAGGACCATCGGAAGGAGTCGTTATTCTTGGTCGATGTTTAATCATTTCAAAACTTTCAACTCCCTGGAGCGAAGGTTGATTGTACTGCTTCTACCCAAGAATATCCTTTGATAGCCATGGTTTTAACGATCACCCAACCAGAGCTGAATCTTCCTGCATCACTTGTCAATTTGCATCGATGCAAATTAATGACGTTGTCAGAATACTCGTTATATTATTGTAGTTGAGGTATTCACACGTTCTACAGGAAATCTATACGCAAATGAATTTAAAATTAATTAAATTTATGAGAAAAATGTAGTTATACCAAAAATGAGCTATATGAAAATCTATCTCTAGTGGCTGGGTATAGTCTTTCTAGACCCCTAACTGGTAGGAACTGAAATATAGCATTATAACTCGGCATCGAAGCCAAGGTACAATCCGTTTCTAAAAACTTAGTTTGCCATATCGGAATAAGGTCGGAGCTCTTCGAGAGGCCGAAAAGTTTGTGCGGAACGCTTAAGAAATATTTTCTTGCTATTGAAGATTAGCATTAGGTGTATGTAACTTAATTCATTGTACTCGATGTAACCCGATGGTCTCGTTTCCCCGCCACGGGCTGTGCCATATCAGGGACATTTTTTGTTCAAAGATTTGTAATGTTTTGTTATTTTTCAATTAAAAAAAAAATAATTAAAAAAAATGTCAAAACTTAAAATTATACTTAGTCAGCGAATTGTTAGCAAGTAATTCACGTTCATTTTAGGAACAATACTCTTGATTGGTACATTTTTATTCATAAATAGTACACCCGATTATTTCTTTGACCGACTTTTGGGGGATTCTGAAACAATTGATACTTCAATCTTGCGATGCCCAAGCGAGAGCTCGATTCTTGCTATGTCTCCGGCGAGTACTATTTAAGGACTCGCCAGTCTCAAGAAAAGGAAATAGTCGGTGAACAGTGAGCTACACGTTATCTGAGGCAGTTGCTCCCTTCCAATCGTAAAAAAATAAACTCTGGGTGCCACCAACCAGTTGGCAAAGCCCGGTTGCGAACTTCCATTGGAGACTCGGGAGATCTCGCCGTATTTGGCAATGCCTAGAACGTGCTAAACCCCAGACGATCTCCTATTGTACGAAGCAGCTAGTTCACTTCTTCTTTTCTCGACCATGTAACCTTCTTTCCAACATACACAGTGGATTATTGCATGAACACCCCTCCCGTACACCACATTGGCAGTTTACACGTTCTGTTCGTGAACTTCGTGCAATATAGAAAATTTATAACCATAAACCGCGAATACCGACAAGTTTGACTTTCGAAATCGCGCACACGTTTTTCTGAAGTGATAACTCAAGGGAAGCGGTCATGAACAATGGGCAGATTTTGAAAGGGATAAGACCTCACTTGTGCTTGACAATCTGTGGAGTTTTATCATCTTCATAGCTTATACGCTACGACTCAGTGCTCAACATTTCAGAAGAAATAATCGTCGACCGTCAATTCTTGGAAATAAATTCATTAAAAAATGAGCTATATATTGAGAAAGATGTGATCAACTTTTATTTTATTTTTTAACGTTCATCCATCTATTCAAATCGCTTTGCTAGAAAACGAAACGGTCGAAAGAAACAATATTCTCTCTATAATTTCGGTGGTTGAAGTGAATCATGCTATTTTACGCTAGTATTATCTAGAGGAATGACGTAACCCACAAAAGCAGGGGCGAGAATTATTCGCGTTTTATGTCGATCGATTTTTCTGGCTTTGAACGATCGGAAACAGCAGAGGTGGTCGAGCTTATGATGCCGTGTCTAAGATCAAGGGTTGCTTGTTAGCTCAACGTGCCGTTTCCAAGCTATCGGGGATCTGCTGGAGTTGTAAGAGGGGAACCTGGCCGCTAAGCTTCTCTACCGATCACCGTTGAGCATACGATTCTAAGGATCAACCCAAACCTTCAACGTCGTGTTGAAAAGAGAGTAAAAATACGAACAGAACATTCTTTCACCTGGAACACTTGATAGGCAGATTTTACGATTGAACATCCTCACCTGAAATTAAAAAAAAATGTTTAGATACGATGAAAATTAATACGGATACGCAAGCAAATCAGCTACTAATTATACCTTTTTGATAGAAATTGATGTCGAACGCATCCATATTTTGATAAAATTAAATACGAATTTTCCTCTCAATACCAGCCAAAAATTAATGTAACTCCCTCAAAAATATCCTGCAAAAATAGATAGCGATCTGGTTAAATCATTGAGCTATTTTCTGACCAAGAATGATTTTTGTTGAAAATTTCAAGTATATAAGTCTTATATTTTATGTCCTCAGAAAAGTGTTGAAGGCGGTCGGCCGCAGTCAGCGGAGAGTTTTTTTTTTGTTTGAATATTCGGATTCTATAAGCTTTGAAACGATTACCATGGGTTATTATTCAATAATAAACGTAAATCGGTTATCGAACCAATCTCATGAGTTTACATACATTTTATAATGAAATCTCACATGGTTTTTTCGTTTTGACTAGAAGGAAGTAAATTCAATCAACGTTACGTTATTGGTTTCAGGGACCAGGTCTTATGAGGCAACCCTCTTCGTTGACAGAAAACACAGGATAATAGTCATTCGATCTGCTCCACATCTGTCACTCCGAAACGCTCATCACGTGAATACTTTGAGAACGCTCCCTTAAGAAACACGATCACCAAGTATCCAGATCGTATTTATTTAGCCACTACCCACGATGAGAAGGATCGTATTCCAAGGTTGTCTCTGTTTTTGTCTCTTCCTTTTTTAATTTCTTCCAATTAGAAACCTTGCGTTCGCGTCTGAAATAGCTCCCTTCCCTATTAGGAAGCGATCCCTTTGGGACTGAGTTGATAAACCGAACTTTCCTCAGGACTCAAAAACCCATTTGTTTCTTGACAAAAATAAACCAAAATTTCGACACAAATCCAGAAGATCAGATTTTCCAGGACCGCTCGAAGATTCTCATTAATTAAAAGTACAAATTTAAAATTGTTACTTTCCAAGGTTTTATTTTTTTAACGATGTGGATTTTACCAATATTTAGTTGCGTCTGACTGTTGGATATTTTCCAATTTACAATACAACGAGCTCCTTGGGAAAATACTCACACGAAAAACCTAGGAGTTTTCGTGAGGAAAATAGCTGAAACGTGAAGTTCCTGGAGGGACTGAGCCGACGGAATTCAATCCAGTCGCCAACGTTCTGGCGAGACCCATCAATCAAGCGACCCCTTTTCTTACAGTATCGCATCGCCATAGAATGGAAAAATAAAATAGGACGGGGAAAACCGTTTTCCGCTTTTCTTGCAGGCAAGAGGCCCAGAGGGGATCGTAGGAATTGGCGTGGAAACGCTTAGATTTTCTATGAATAACATCACTCCTTAAAACAAAGTCGCCCAAGGGTCACGATTTCGCCATGAGCATTATTTATTGAAGAGAAGCATTCCATGCTATCATTTACTCTGCACAGAGACTTCACTGCACAGAGTTAAAGTTAAAATTGAAATGAAGAATTCGACGATAAGAAGGATAATGGTTGTTCATATTGAAGGATTCGTAAAAGTTCGTTAATATGTTCTGCTACAACTTCATTCGCATTTTTGTAAGTTTGTCAAGGCTTTTAATCTTTGGTTAATAATAATAATCATAATGCTTTACAAAATATTTTAAATAACTTATTTTTTTAGCAAAACTAGTGAAGAGGTGACGGGTATAACTTTGGAACTATAAGGCTCTGATTCATGGCACAGATCTAATTCGATTTGCACTGATGTATGTCAGTATTTACTAGCTTCAATAGTCAGAGATAAACTTCTAAAAATGACATAAATATATTATGAGACCGTTTATCTCGTGTTCAAACGATCCTTTCTCCAACTTGTGAGCCGTTTGCGGTTTAAGTTTCGTGGAACTAAGATCTCACGTTAAACCAGCAGCCAGAGCAGTTTGAAAAGCGTATTAACAAAGTTCATAATGTACCAATTAAGAACGAACTTGGGCTACGAATAATGATAGGATCAATTTTAGAGCTGCCGCATTATCAAATGTCGCCGCTGTGTTATCTTGAGCTCGAGTATTGCTTTGCGCATAGTCTCTCTATACGAGCATGCTTAGAATAACAGCAGGAATGGACCAGGATCAGGATTGGCAGAGGTTTGCAGTAAAACAAATACAATCATAATAAATTAAAATGAACCAAAAACTGTGAAATCGATCAGTATAAACACGTCAAAATTACTGCTAATAAAGATCACGTGAACGACTTAAGGGGCCATGATCTTCTGGAGCAAAAGTGTTCTGTCAGTAATCAATAAGAGATTGGATAAGAGGGTTATTCTATTCTTCTCACCCTCAATAAACGTAATTGGGAAGATTTTTCCAAGTATTTACGTTCGCAAAGTGTTTCCTGTTCGTTAAAGATATTCTTAATTGAATGATCAATTGTGAGAGTTCGATTTAGCGCTGGAAATTCCAAAATTAATTAATACGACAACTGGAGTTTCGGTGGTTGAAACGAGCAACGTCCAGCTAATGACAAATAAGATGAAGAAGAAAATGTACCTACCCATGTAAATTCAATATTGCAGAGAAACTAGACAATTCCCGATGATGCACTGTTGGTATAGCTAGGGAAAAATTGCATAACCTGTCCCAATGATGCGGTACAAATATTTTCCTATAACCTTTATCGATCACATCCTTCATACTTCCCTCGATTCTTCCGAATGATGCAATGGGAAACGAGTCCCCGTAAATGCGATTCGCAAGCGAGAGTTGTAGGCCTTTTTCCCCTTCAACCCTCTAGTCGAGCGTCTCGTGAAGTGATGAGACGCAGGAAGAGGCTAAAGGATATGTATATTACGAGGGCGCCATCTCCGTCAAGAGATGAAGACCGGGCGAGCCGACGAGTTGAAAAGGGGAAGAGAAACAGCAATGTCCATTCCCGAGAGTGCGGACAGGAGTAGCCCATTTCCTGATGTGTATACATGAATGCGGAGTAGGCTTGCGTAAAAGAGAAGAATACGTGGGATGGAAATGGGCGTTCAAAAGGAATACACCGGTGTCTAGTACAAAGAACGCGTAGAAATGGACCAGGTGATGACGAACGTTCGTTTTTAAGTGAGGTAAAAGCTATTTCAGAGCAGAGAGTTTGCCATTGTAAAAATGATTCTGAATTAATGAAACTCATTTAAAAATATTTGCTAATTCCTTGGCGTAAAAGTTTGCTAATTTGCGCTCCCTTTCAACTTAAGGTTGGTAAAGAGTGATCCCTCATCTTGCCCTCATCATTCAGGTATACAATACAATAATATTTAGGCACATTGTAGGTTACCGCTGATGTAAGTTATTATTTTAAAACGATATGCGACCATTATTGTAGTTATGGGTATTGTTCTAAAAGAAACGATGAAACGGCCATTTTGAAAATTTCAAGCTTTGAAACAGATAGTTGAGAAATCAATTCCAATGCCAAGTAGGTAATTCCGCTTCTATGTCAAAAAAGGAAGTGACGATTCAGCGTTGAACGTGGCATCCTCTCTCGCACGTGATAGACCTTCTAGCGACACGTGCTTTGTTGTAATCCTCAGTTCTATTCAGAGGCCTATTTTAGGATAGGCTGATTATAATTTCCCATCATATTATCATCAAGTCCATTCCTTGTACCACGTAATTGAATCACCAAATACTGTTGAATTTTTTGCTTCGTTAATAATAAGCCACTGTAATCGCATGAGAAATTTTTGTTTCTAACCCACTCGAAATTTGATGTTTTACGCTTCAAGGAATGTAGAATCCGAATAATCAATTTTAAGAAAATCCGCCCGTCCACCGAACGCCGTCTGCACTCTTCTGACGAAACTATAAAAGCTCAATTCATGAAATTTTCACGATAAATCAAACATTTTCACAATAAATCAAACATGGCCTGACAATGGCTCAACTCTTTAACCGAATCGCTACCTCAATTTCATGAGTATTTTTGGTGGGTATTGAGGAGGAGAAAATTCGTATTTTCCAACGTTTATCAGACAATGGAGTATTAAGTATCGATTTCTATTAATTTTTGGATGCTGAATCGAATGAGACTGTATTGTGGGGTTAATAGCATTATTGGTTCTCGAGTTATCGCAGCTTTTGTGTAGAGTTGGGGAGATTTTCAGCAATTTGGCATCAGGGTAGAGCTCGAGAGTTCTTGGCGCTATAAAAATCGTTCTATATTCGTTGGCATGCTCGCCAAACAATCGCGGGCTGATAATAATTAAACAAATAGATAAGTAAAAAAAAAATCGTCAATTCAGATGTTTGAATATACCAAAAGATAGGTAATTTAACTGTCCACATTTACCTAATGTAATGTACCTATCCATTTTTCAACCGTTTTTGCGTTATTCAACAATATTAGTAGACTATACACGAAAACATGACATTTTTCAACTTTAAACGTTATTTTCATCTATTTAGTGCGAAAGAAACAAAGAATAGACCATATATTATTGTAATACACATCATCAACTATCATTATGCTGAATTTGAGCAAAATCTATTACAAAAAAATTTTCGCGAAAAATCCAAGGGGTACCCCTGCGATTTTTTTCAACCGATCAGTTAACGATTTTTTACTCCTCTCTCAATACAGATAAAAATCTGAAATTTTTAGGAAAGTTGTGTCTTACCAAGATGTATTTTTGTGATTTTTTTTATTTCTCGGAAAAATCTGCAACTGGTCCAAAAAAATCGGTTTTTGAAAGCTCGAAAATTGGACTTTAACCGTGATTTTCGGGGTCAAAATAAATGCGAATCAATTGTTTTATTATGCAGGAGTCTTCATTTGAACGCCATACATACGTACATAGCAAAAAATTTGGTGAAAAAAATTTAAACAGAGCCAGAGAAATTATTTTCCGTAAAGCGAGTTTTTCGCCGACCGAAATTCCGAGCTCCGCTGGCATCGGTAATAGTGAAAAATTAAATTTTCGTTTTAAAGCTATTATTATAGGAAATTCAACGCTGAATCCGAATATGACGTCAAAACGGCCGAAATTTCACGACAACTATCAGTTTTTCCAGTTTAATACTACGCCACTCCTACGTTTTTCAACTTTGAAATTCCGTTGCAAATACTTACAGTACTGTTCAAATTTGATTGGCTAATGATTCCTACAGGAAATTAGACGTAGAATTCGAATTTAAAGTGAAAACAAACAAAATCGAACGATTATTAATTTTTTTCGAATTATTTTCAATTTTCATACTTTTGAAGTTTCAACTTTGGGATTTTTTTTCGTCACGTTCCCGAAATGGGAACGATTAGGTGCTGTGGAGGAAAATGAAGGAAATTTAATGTAGAATCGATTAAAAATAAGAAAACGGCTAGCGTAAATAATAGCTCTCGAGATATATTCCACTTTATGTCAAAAAACGGGTTTTGACTTTTCTTCAAACGTTAATGGCTCCGCGGGGACATAACATAAAAATATAATTAAATACACCAAATTGTGGTGTTTTGATAGCTCTTTCTCGCCTGTGAGTAATATACCTATGTAAAAGTAGTCGGTTCAAAAGTTATTTGCGAAAAATAGGCGAAAAACGCGAAAAATCGGGTTATAAAACCTTAAAGTGCAATAAAATTTGAAAAATGTAGGATATTATTGGTACGAATTCCTTCTATACGATCTGAACGTTGACGTCCGATCCCTTGCCAAAAAATCACAAACATAAACCTGATAGAAGAATTTTTCAACAGTTTCAGCATAAATTTCAGACATATCGCGTGATGTCATGTTTAGGCTAGCGGAAAAAATGGACGCGCCCTATCCTCCTCGTGTGAATTACGGTTTGAGAACGGAACGTTCAATCCAATAATTTAAAGGTTAAACTGCGCCTGACTGACAAGCAGCTGCTTTTCACGGTCTGATAGTCTCGCTTTTCCCGTCATACGATCTTCCACAACCCGTATAACGTCGGGGCCCTTTGCGGAGGGTTGTACCGAAGTCGAAGCTGTCCTTTTCCAAAATGACGTAGATTCGTTAACAAGGAAACTACCACACGTGTCCCTTGTTTACCACGTGATTTACCTCTAGGGCCCAAGTGTGATGCAGCGTACCGGGGCAATGGAACACGTGTGACCCGTCCGCTGACTTGAAACCTCAGGGCCACCCACGAGGCTAATCGGTTCTAACGTGTAACTACTCGGGTTTTCGCGGTGGGGAACCAATCACTTGAGAAATGGAGCTTTCTATTGGTAATCCTGACTAGGCTCAATTCGTTTCTTGTCTCACCAATTGAACTCTGTCAGAAAATTAATAGCTAGGTAGTGATGTCCTAAGGATTTCAAAAGATGTTAGAATATCGTTTGCTGAACATGAATACTCATGTATTTTATGAATGTACAGATGATGATGTAACCATTACCTGTTTAAGGAATTCCAACAATGAGCTGTAAAAGACTAGGAGAAAAATAAAAGTATTTATATAATTCATATTTTACTTTGCGACTCAGTTACTCATTAGAGTTGTAAAGTAAAATTTCCAAAATTTTTATTTAAATCAATACTATTTTCGGGAATACTCCAATGAGACGTATGGGAAGTATTGCTCTAATACCTAAAAGCCTGACTTTTCCAAAATTCTATCTGCTTAAATTTTCAAATTTAATTTTTTTTTCAAAATTAAAACTGTCTACAAATGACGAACATTTATCGAGCTACCAAAATAATTATTTACTTTCATAATGAAAACCTCAAACAAACATTATAATGACCCTAAACAAAAAATATAATAATAATAGGAAACCGAATGCAAGCGACCTTAGGTGGAAATAAACAATACAAAGCCAGTGAGTATAGAAGTTCTATACTCACTGTACAAAGCGTAAATGGATGTGAGACCAAGCCAAGAAAGATGGTATGCATTGGCGGTCTCTACTGTGAAGCTTCCTTGTCGTCCGTTACCGATGCTGCGGCGTTACGCCCCACAACGATATAACAAGGCGCTTTGAAGGGCTCATACGGAACTGAAGAGGAGCTTTTGCTTGAAATGAGGTAAATACCGCGAAATATTGCGATTACGTCTAAAGTTGACAGATTTATAGTCACTTGCCACGGTTACATTATTATCGTATCATTATTACCCTAAGTGATACAATTATTGAATACGTCGCTTAAATAATAATTGGTGATTGGAGTAGTACAAGTGTAGTTCTTCGGGTTAGGAATATAAGTGTTTTCGTAGGTACACAATATTCTATTACTCTTTCCCATTCTTTAAAATGTTTGGAAATGATACTATTAATAACTATCTAGGTATATAAAGATGTATAATTTTTAAAAACGAACTAATATGTTTATCTATCCTTTTTATTTTTATCTATACAGATTTAGAATAGTATATGACAATAATATATTTTATTAATCCATAGAGATAGATTTAAAAAAAAGTTCAACTTTGTGTGTTAGTGGACAATATCCTGTCACTTTTTCCCATTCATTGAATTAATGTTTATAGATAATACTAATGATAACCATCTATAGAGAGAGATATCGATTTTCATAAACAAATAATATTTATTTATTTCCATAGAAAGATGAATAAATACACTGTTCGCGACACCTAGCTTCCACAGGCTGGTAGTTACCCGTCACATCATCAGCCCTTTCTTCAAACATTCCACGCTCTTTGACGTCCTTTTCTTCGCAGTTATAATGGCTCTTTTGTTCATTCATTAACTACTTCCCTTCCTCACATCTACCTTCGTTTTACCCCGCTTTTCTGCCCGTTTGCATACGGTGCAGGTATCACCAGCCCTAGGTTTTCATCAGTTAACGGGAGAATAGATCGTACTGAAGAACCGTTGGAAACGCTATTCTCCGCACAAGACGTAGTTTAATCGTCTCTCGGCTCCAGTTTGAACGTCAAAATACGGATATTCAAAGCATGGCTTTTATTTGACAGTTGGCTAATGTAAAGTAGAGTATTCAGGAATGAGTGATCTTCGACAAAGGATAAACATACCGTGTAATTTCTGGCAGTTTATTAATAATATTATTATTATTATAACGTATTTTTATGATTGATTTTATATAATATATAATAGTGATAAAAAAATTCTTAAGAATTAAAACGACAGACTCGCAAACAATACACGAACACTCGTATTTTAGCAATGAGCACCTACTATCTCCGAAGGTCATCTGCATTATGCAATCGTAATATCATTTTAAATACCTAGCTCAGTTGGCGCATTTTGAATTCGATCTCCATCTTGGACGGTAGTGTTGGGTTTATCGTCGATGATCCTTAAGAGTAAACAACTTTATTAGCCCTGCAGTAGATAATCTTTGCAATTAAATTCTGATCGATACTAAGCTGTAGACTCGAATCTATCTACTGATTACAGCGATATAACTTTACACCCTTCCTGGCGTGGGCAGGAATTACTACGCTTGACATTATTACCCATTAAGAAGGAGGCAGTGAACCCATTACTAAGGTTATCACTGGGAGAAATAATGTAGGCATCAATCGCTCTTAAAGAGTAATAGTTCTCAGCTCAGTAAGTTTTAAAAACAGACCAGCTAGGCGAACCACAGCTTAATTTCTCTTTGAATTGGCCTGTATTCGATTTGCAATTAGATGTATTAGCTGGCGAATTATTAGAATTCTATGAGATGAAAATCAAACTGGAAGATAGTAGTTCCTACTTTTCCCAAACTATACGAGACCCGAAGCTTACCTCAAGTAACAACAGTAACAACCCCAGAAATATAATATAATTTCGGTTTCTTGGCATTTTTCGGAGTTTGAAGTATAAAGAGTATGGAGATGAGTTCTACGGCCAGGATATGTGGATACAAAGCTATAAATAAGCTATTTATTAGTAATAATAAACAAAAAGCTTTTATAATAAGCTATTATGCCAACATAAGCTAGAATTATCAATAATAAACCAATAATAAATTAACTGGAATTCCATAGTAAACGCAACAGTGGAACAGCAGAATAATTTACACTTTCACTGAAATACTTGAGTTATTAACATTTGGTTTTAAGAGTTTTAGTATGACGAGTTTTTTATGGTTTTTCGAGTGCATAATTATATATTTGAAGAATCCGCAGAAAAACGTTCTGACGAAATAGTTTCCCCTCTTCGATCACCATGTTGTACGATGCCTTAAGTATTTGGTAGGCAACACAAATGTCTGAAGCATACCACTGTGGGCTCTTTAAGAGAAGAAAAATTGGCGCCTGATCAAGCATCTCAATAGAAACGGTGTTGATTCAAGACGACAACCGATCTATTGGTCTATTATTGCTACAACGTTCCTCAGACGAGTAACACAAGTCAGGACAGTCTGCAACCGAGAGCACGTATGCCGATTGGGTGTGAAGAGAAGTCAGCCTTCATAAATACTTCTTTCGATTTGGCAACGAGAGGCGATCCGAACTTTAGAGCTGTCAGAGTCAATCGCATAGTCCACAGTCTAAAGTTTAAAATAGGCGCTTTCTTTACCCAAACTACAACAACCGCAGCCAAAAACAGCCAGACGTCTGACACAAAAGGAATAGAGACTTGGTTGTAATAACAGTAAACAGTATAGACTGATCTTCTGTGAAATGAACAGGTAATAGTTTACTAGCTTTTGAATGATCCAGCTCAACATCGGAATGAAAGTGCGCCTTTTCTAAGATGAAGATCTAAGAATTTTAAACGTTCAAAAATATCTCTAACCTATTCAGTTTTCGCTAAAACAGGCTTTAAAAAGGAAAATATTACCATTCATCATGTTCCCAAGATTTATATCTGGAGAACAAGAAAGAACGACTACTTCTTCCCTCTCGTCGTAAATCTTTTTCTCCTAGTAATTTATAAAAGGGAAATGCTCCAGACCCTTTCTTAGATCTTCCCCAGCATCTCATCTGTTGAACCGGTGGAACGGGTAATGTAAACATTCTTGAGAGTCAAAATCACTTTTGATTGTAAGAAGGGCAGTAATTTCATAATATAGCTCTGAAATAAACGCATTTTTCCCGAGGCGTTCATGAAAATCACTAATTATGCAGAATGTACACAAATAAAATAGCTACCGTAGGTCGATCCTAAAAAATAATTTGCAACAACTTTTGCCGAATAGGAGCCCAATAATTTCAGCTTTTCAGCCCTGTAAATGCTTTCACCCAAAAAAAAAAAAAAAACCGAGGCTTTTATAATTTTATGATTTTTTCGTGTGTTCGACCTCAAATCACTATTGTGACCACATTTTAGTTATTTTTTCAAACTACCTAACCTGAAATCCGATTCGATACCGTTGATTTCCGATATCTGATCAACTTTTTGATGCAGGATAGCACTGATAATCGGGATAGGAAAATCAAAACGCAACTTAGCTCGAATCCATGAAATCTTCCATGAAAAATGTAAATTAAAAACCTATTTGATCTGATATATGATTAGAAACTATTGAAATTACACCATTGGCTCCATACCGATAGTGTAATCAAGGTAGTAATGTTCGTTTCAGTAAGTATTTTAAAGAGGGGAACACAAAAAAGTTTCGAAAGTTGTCAAAAAATGGGGTTTTCGAGTGTTATGAAGAATTCTATGGTACAAATTTTTTTTTGTAGAGAAGTATTAAATATCTTATCAGCCTACACACTTCATAAAAACGTCATTTTGTGCTCATATTTTTCCTGTCGAGAACGGACAATTCAAGTACCCAGAAGACAGCCAATAACGGTATGACCTCAATTAGTGCATTAGAAATCCGCAACCGGTAAAACTTCTTTCAACACTTTTGAGTAATTTGATTTTGCAGAGATCCTTCATTCTCAGGTGTCCCGCGATCATTACGTCAATAAAAGTCTACCTATCACAGAGTTGAAGGCATGTTTCTAATGGTCCCAGCTCGGGCTTATATTTCACGGCTGTTAAGAGCCATTTTCAGGTATCGGTAATTATTGAGCGCATGCTTCATAATTACACCTACAAAACTGGGCTCTGCTGAACAGGAATATCCTAATGGTGAGTTATTCTCCCGCAGGCCACTGCTTAGCTGGAGAAAGGGGCAAGTTCCAAAGCCGCCTTTCCCTTCGTTATACCCACCCGAATCCAGGAGAATCTCAGTTCGTTAATATCCACGGCCAGCGCGAGAGTTCGTTATCGGAACTGCGTTGCACGCGATGGATCTATGCTATCATCCGTGGGTAATGATAGGGCATCGTCTACGAGGAAGTTCAAAGAAGGTTCGAAATCATTGATCGGAATCGAATCCACAAGAATGTTCCTAGAATCGATACAAAATCACAGTCATCAGAGCAGATATTGAGTATCGTTGAAATTTCGATTATGACTCGTATTTCCTCAATGTATATCAGCACCGGTCTAGCTGATAATATGAAGTGAACTCCAGATTCGATCAACAAAGTACGATCTTTGATCGGATCCCAAGGCAATCTGGAGTAGATTTTCTACATTTTTCCTATACTTCAGGTTTGACATTACTGATTATTACTTCTCAAGGATGGCGACTGCGTTTCTAATGAGAGCAATCGAGAATTTGAAGAAAAAAATTATTCAAAAACTATGTGTGAAATAAATAACACGCGAATAACCGAATGTCGGCTCAAAGGCCTGAAATATCATCAGTAGGATCAAGGGATTCGAGTTTCAAAAATTGTTTGAACCGAAGCGAGATACCACGTTCCTTACGTCAGCAGTTGTCTAGGTCTAGTAAAAAGGATGCGGCTTGGTAGGTCGTAGGTGGGAAAGTAAATGCTCAGCAGTTTCCCTCTACTTTGAGCTACTTTTCTTCCGTAAGCAGTCAGAGCAATGGTTTGTCACATCGCAAAAATACTACAATCTCATCTCTGATAAGATCGAGAAATAAAAAAATTCGAATCTAACATAAATCGTCCACTCATTGGTTAAATTGCTAGAATCGTAGTCGAACAATTGATACAGAACGTAAGCAGGAACTTAGCATAAGATCTAAATTGAATGTATTGGCTCGAGTTGTCCAATGGAAGACACGTGACAATCGTTTCACACCCTCATATCAGCACATTCGACTCGGATAATTGATTAAAGGATTAGGTACTTACTCCAGAACCGACTAAACGGTCTTTGTCCGACTAATTGAGAAAGATCAAGAGCTCAAGTGCCTTCGTTAGGCTAACGTCAGGGACCTGGTCATACTCTTCAATTGCCCTTGCTACTTCATGAGGTGGGCGCCCTCATGTTGTCGCTGTGTTTACAATGCCTCTTGAAAAAAAAATAGCCGCTCAAGACAGAGCCGTCATCTTTGAGTTGCCCCGGAACTTCCTGAGGGACTGAAGTACTTGAACTATGGGGCAGTGTCGTGATGAAAACAATAAAAGCTCCGCATGGTTTTTTTACTCTTGAAAGGGCACATCGTTCTTAATCATGCATTCACTGACAAATTACCGACGGTGTCGGTAATTTTTCCAGTCAGCGCGATGAAAAGAACAATCTCCACGACAATTAAAAATTGAAATTGATAATTGTGGATAAATTGGGAAAATCGGGGAGCTAGGAATCAATGATTTCGTGAATAATAACTCTCTAAATCACAAAATTCAGTTCTAATTCTGACTCAGTTCTTTACAAAAACGGCAAGGAGTCACTTCAGAAAATTGAACGTGTGCTCTCCCAGATGTACATCTCCATCATATATTTATCTCAGATATTTCAATGTCCGTCTTCCAGTCTACTACACACGGGCATTGACGAATGTGGAAAATTTGACATAGCTTCTTTCAGACCTACCACAAAGACGGCAGATGGGCATTCTTCGTTATTGGTCCTCCAGAGTTCGAGACTTTTTGCTAGAATGTGAGCTCTGTTGTACGGAGAACATGGCGCTCGTAAACCAGACCAAGATTGATGTCCTAATCTCGAGGGGTCCGAGTCGTTTCGCTCCACATTCGCGACGTTCGCAAGAAAGGGAACAGAAAAAGTAGAGATGTCACCGGTAGCATAGGTATCGCATTAATATTAATGGAACTGGCTCGGGTTTTGGAAGCGACAGTAGCCCTCCTACGTTGAACGAATTAATATACGCATCACTTTTACGTGACAGCTCCAAATAAACTGTGGAACATCAGAGCATCCATTCTCGCAGAACATGCGTTGCAGCAAAGAAAGCTTACATGATACCATAGTAGAAAAAACTACCGCTCAACAAGTCTTTAAAAAGTCCCTAATCGCCCTCGTCGTATATGTTTCTTGAGCTGAACGGAATCTGGAGGGGTTCATGTGTGGCCGATGACGGCAACCGCTGACAAAGAAGTTGGGAGGAGTTCTCGCAGGGAGTTGTGGCATCGGTTTTTTTTCACAGCAGAACGTTCAAAAGCTCAGCACAAGCCCCAACGGAGCAAAGGGGTAGTTTTTTGAACGATCAACTCCCAGTGGAGGCGAAGTATGAAAGAGCAGGAATGAATTACGGCAAACAACCATAAAACATCCTTTGGCTTTCGTTTCCGCAGTCTGAAGAGGTTTGAAGAAGAAAATAAATAATAGGCTGTGTGTTTTTGAATTATTTTTCTCTCCTTTCTAACCAGTTCATCAAAGTCAACTAATTATGCAATGAACGCAAGAGAAAATAATGACGCCGTGAGTAACACGTTGTTCTTACATAAAACATCTCAAGAAGTAACAGTAACAGTCTATTCCAAGCTCAACCCAACAGCTATTGATTTCCACGAATCTACTAAATTTTGTAAATTTCCGACGAAAAAACTCGCGAATTTAACGAAAATTTCGAAGAAGGTTCCTTCGTCTTTCAGGAGTCGAAGCCATTTTAATTTGCGATTGAAGGAAAATATAATGTGAAGGGCGAAGAGAGTTGATGACTATAGTCTTTTTGCTCATTAATCTTTGAAAAATAAGGGCGAGTTATTTAGAAGGAAAATCTTCGCAAGTAGTATTCTCCTTAAAAATATACCAACTCAATATTTCGATATCTTTGTTGGCCCAGAGGCAATGGATCGATTTTTCATGAGTTGTAGCTGTTTCCCAAGGGCAAAAGTGTTATCGTAGTTCATAGTTTGCGTCAAATGGCATTGAAAAACTTACACGTCATAATGCAAAACAATGTGAAGGCGAATAATATCTCAAAAGCGCGGATATTCAAAGCTCCTGGGGTTTGATTTTTATTTATAATGTAAAGGCACATAAAATTCAAGGAATTTCGTTTTTGAAGCCGCCACGAAAAGGAAAAAACGCTGCTGATTTACATTTTCGCAGCAGGGACTGAATAGCATGGACCACCTGCGATGAACCTGATTCCTCGAAGAGGATAAAAAGGGTCTCAGCAGTTGTTCAGAATTGATTCGACTCATATAGGCAATGCGAATTAAGATTTGTATCATAAAATCTAAGGAGCTTTCAAACGTGACTGCCAAGCTTACCAAAACAAATTGCATACAATACTTGAGGACGGTTGAACATTTTCGTGCTCAATTTCTCGACTTTTACATCTATATTAAATATTTCAACGATTTCAGACAACGCAATTTTTCTCGAGGATATTTTGATACGCTTTATTAAATTAGAAGTAAATTAACGGAATTCTTAAATCTGTTAAAATACGTAGAAAGAACTGGTGTACGTGTTAAATATTGAGAAGAAAAAAGCAAAATAATTTATTATGCGTTCGCAATTGAGATTTATGGAGTGAGCATGATGATAGCTCAGCTTTTAAAACGAACCATCTTCGTAACTGAACGGTTCGAAATTTAAATATTTTCCCAAACTCAGATTCTCCTCACGCGAGTTAGCACTTAGAAAGCGGATTCGTTCAAATTACAAGGAAGCGACGAAGACAAGCATAATTGACAAGATAATACTAGGCGATCGGACTATACGAGTCGTGTGTTCGTGTGAGGTCTTTCTCTGAGAAAATTGCGCAACAGGCAGTCGACGGAAACATAAAAAATGAGCGACTTCAGGTCATTACTAAACAGTCGAACCTGGTTCAAATCGGCTTTTGGAAATGATATACCTTTGACTCAAATGGAACAGAAGCCAAATTGAGGAATAATACATGAGTGTCCTCACAATCATACTTGAAACAAAAAAGAAAAATTGAAATTTTAAGGAATTGTTTTTCCTTATTTCTGATCGAGTGCATATAATTAACTGAACGACATTTTAACGTGGGGAGTTCAAGAGGAAAAATCATGACGACATTTTATTCTCCGATTCTTTAATATTCTCTGCACCGAGTAGTTTTGTACCTTCGAGCATAATCAGGGCATCATTGAACCATTAGGGGTCCATTATTTGAAGAGATTCTAACCAGACGTTCGCTTATATTATAATCATCGAAATCGTTTCATAGATTCAAAACTAAGTACGCGTTTTTTTTGGAAACTTTGTTTTTCACGAAAATATTACGTTTTTTATAAGAGCAGAAATCACCGAAATTACTCCTACCAAACTGGTATAATGAATTCCATGACAAGCTTCCGTTCTTCTACAAACGGTTAAAACCAGACACGAATCACAGCACCTTTCGGATATGCCGCAATATGACATAAGAGTCTGTAACTGCAAATTACATAAAGTAACTCAACGGATATTGAATACGATGCTATAATAACCCCGTGTTCTCTCTTTTGTCTCTTAGTGCGAACACTTGGAAATGGGACTCTAGAAAGTGCAGAATAATTTAATTTTTTCCAGCAGTTACATCCTCATTCAGATCCACAGTCATCTGAGTGTGGATCGCGCCAATTTTACGGCGTCTGCCTCTCGGTCTGCTCAAAAAAGAGATGCAAAAGGCCGTAAAGCAGCCGCAAGACGAGTATATCCGAGCGGGCTGAGGACTTTAGGACTCAATAAACACGTTATAAAGGCGAAACAGTAGAGGAGGAAGATCGTTAAAATTTATCCGAATTGAATAAAGCTCGGAAAACATAAGTCTCTGTTCCTTCAACTGGGCGTTGTTGATGGAGTCAATAAACCCTTTTCCACGGGTGGGATACGAGGCACTAAAAACAGTAGGGATTCACTACTGAAACTGAGTTACGAAGGCAGGATACGACAGAGCAACTTTCCAAAGACCATCTCCTATTATGACCGAAACGTTTTTGTCTGAAGGCGAGATTCCCTACATCAACGCATACTTTAGTGGGCATGAATAGTTTATGCATGCTACCAGTGTGAGTAGTGAGTTTTTAGAGAGTTGTAAGTTCTTGTGTTAACGACAAAGCAAAGTCCAGATTTGGATTCCATCATGATATAGCAAGAATAATTTGAAATGAAACATGAATAGGTAGTTTTCGATTTTTTTATTGCACAGCGAAAAATATTGTAGAATAGATACGGCCATGAAGCGACCGATCAATGGCTTTTTGTTATTCGGGAAACCTCTTCGAAAAAATCCCGGTTCTTATTCGTTCAATTAACGAAAATCCCAATGGAATCTCCCGCTCCTTCATTGCTACTCTCAGCTTCATCTCTGAATACAAAACAGTTAATCCGAAGATATCCACTAAGGAAAAAAAAAACATCTCAGAAGTCTAATATTCACCCTCGAATCTATTAAACATTCACCCTTCGGTCCTTCTGCTTGAACGGAATAACCCTTGATAAAAAGATTATATCGCATTCCAAAATAATGAAACCACTCTTCGCCAGCTCCCACTGATTATTCGATTTTAATGCTAGTTGCTAACTCAATCTCGCTATCCTTTAGAAAATTCTCTTTCGCTTTGTCTCAACAGATAGGTAGTCCACGAAACAACGCGAATTAATATGCTGCAGAATCAAAAATACACGAAGGACTGTAACATCGATCAAGTTCGAGAACTCATAATCTAGGTGATGAGATCATGTAAATAATAAACCAAATATAAAATGGTAACAGTTCCAAGGCTTTAGATATACCTACATTATTCTCAAACCTAATTCTAGAATACACTGTGTTGGAATAAACAACTGCACTGGATTAAAGATTTTTGTTTCTAGTATTTTATTTTATTATTATTTTTTTTTTTTTGTGGGTTGAGGGGGAGAAAAACGAGGCGACCTCTTCTCCATTTTTTATTATTCAGCCCCCATTCAAAAAAAAAAAAAAAAAAAAAAAAAAAAGAAGTAATGCGACCACCTGGAGAAGAAAAATAGTATTTTATGTATTTTATATTATTTATTTTATTTTTTTTAACCTACCGGAAATGGAAAAATTGAAAAAAAAATTATGCTAGTCTTGAGTCTTGACAGGTCTTGAGTTCTCAAACTCAGCTTACAAGTCTGTAACGAATTAATTGACGGTAGCGAATAAGAGTTAATGAACGACTCAGCAGTGTGACAGTCATATTCGGCGTTGGGTAAACTTGAATTCAGAACGAGTGAATTATGTAGAAAACAGGAGGTCTGTAATGGGAAAGTCTATACAACGCCGAACAGATGTACAAATTGGCAGGTGGACGGCTGGCAAGAGCCGCGAACTTGGAATTACAAATGAAGCTCCAGACACCTCGCGAGGAGGGCGCGATTGTCCTTTTGAGAGGACTGACTGGCCTTAAGCTTGAATCACACGTACTGAGTTATTTATTGCCATCGAGATGACAACAAAGCACGCAAAGTTTGAAAAGGGAATTTTGACATTTACAACTGACAGGGTTGACATGTAAGCAATTTTTTCTCGAATGCTATGAGAGAGTTTGACTTCAAAAGATTTCTTTCACCTAACAGGAAAAAAGATAAAATGGTCGGCGGATGTCGAAGACAAGAAACCGAACGTCTCGACTCGAGATTAGATGTTGGAAAGGACAAACGAAGCCGGCTATGTTTTCGAAGTGCGAAACCGATGAATCAAGGCGAGAGATTTCGATCGGACAAGTGGGACAAAGCCCACACCCGATTCGTGACGATTGGTTTACACTTGCTAATGCGATCGAAGAAAGGCGGCTCTTCTGAGCCTCCAGTTAACATCGGTTAGTTGTTTTCGAAGTTGTTCTTACTTCCAATTCTTTTTTAACGCGAAATTTTGTTTAGGGGTTCTTGAGGAACCGTCAACATGCGGTTTTAACAAACATTCGTAAGTTTTTTCGACGAAAACAAATCGAATTCAATTTTGATATCAGTCGTACTTGCTTCACGATTATAATTTGACCTCCAAATGTTAAGAAAACTATCTAATTCCGTCTTCTGTGGTTAATCTTGTTCCAGAGCAAAATTATACATCTTCCCATAAGAGATCAAGAAATCAAGAATGGTTTTATCTGTAAACCGATGTATAATGTTATTTCAATATATCAGAAAAGGGCCTGAGTCTCATTAATTGGCCTCAAGATGCGACAGACTTGAAAAATTGATCGTTTCCAGTTGATAAATTTACTTTGAAAACCTCTACTACGGAATCCCGAAATGGAAATACACTATCCTAATGTAGTCTATCGTTCTCACTGGTCCAGTAACACGCGATGACGGGATTTCAAAGCTACCGTTGACTGAAGCTCTCTGATATAGATATTTAATGAAACAGACCAGGTGGCCAACAGGTCTTGACCAAGGAAATAGAGCACACAAAGCCTTCGACGATGGGTACTTCACCTTCCAATCATGGGGCCATCTTCGTTGTCTCGGCTGCTACCACGACATTAGGACGGTTCGCAACTCGCTCAGAGGACCGTCCAACGTCCACCCTTTGTAAGAGACTATAGTCGGTCCTTACCAAGAAGAGTAAGTGAGTTAGGGCCAGTTCTATTACGAGCACCGCATACCTTTACCAGACGTGACTCCGTCGGTAACCGTTTCAGAATTAAATCCTATTGCTTTCCGTGGTTTTCCTTTTCGGAATTTTTCGATGTGGTTTATTAAAATTAGACCGCTACCTTGATAGAAACAACCTGCTTCGTATAACCAGATTATAGGTTGGTCCTTTCTAGCACACGTTTCCCAGCTGTTACTACCGTTGGCCAAACTAAATTACTTGACCATTAAAGCAATCACGGGAGGGCGAAAGCGTCGAGTGCTGCCACTCCATTTCGGTCCATTAGCGACGGGAAAAGGCCTGGCCGATCGGTGAAAATTCGTTTCCCACGTGTTCATTTTCTGTTGCGACGGAATTGCAGCACTCTGCATCTACTACTAACTGAAATATCGTCTCTCCAAGCAATTGTAATCAGGCAGTTGCAAGTGTATGCCTTAAAATTGCTATCCCTTTTGTTGAATGCTGCTAGACATTCTCGTGCTGGGCATCCTCTTGCCCTACAAACTATTATTATTTGAGAACATATGAATAATAACGTCTCATTTAATAAGGTATTCCATCATCGCCAATTTCGACCCATTTTTCAATGATAACGTAGACTTTCTCCAAGGTTAATCAGTACCGAGCGTTATTGACGAAAATTCTCCGAATATCCTGATACTAGTGACTCTTCCATGTATCGCCAGATAACAACGCTGCAAATGATCGTACAGTGGTTTATAGTTATTTAAGCTACGGCAACCTTCGTCTAAGGCCCTCGTTAAGACTTCTCCCATGCATTCTTTATGCGCGTGGTCTTTATGAAATTCTTCTCGACACGACTCGACGACGTTATGGGAGCAGCCGAGTTTTCGTGATTACATTTTACGGAGATGTGCCGACGATCTTGGCACACACCACTCTCTCTCACTCCTACTTTTTTCTATCATTACTATTGGTTTTACTTCTTCATTTTTACCATTTCTGTAATACTATTTTAATTTCACAATTTTTACTCTTTTTTAAAATTACAATTATTTATATATTAAGATTGCATAGGTCTCAACTCGTCGGTCCCGTTGGAAACTCCGAATTTTCGTCGGCACCTTATTTGAAGAAGTGCAGACACACTTGGCGTACGCCGGCCTCTCTCCAATCATCTGCCGGGATTGTGTATAAATTTCTTTTCATTTATTTATTTACTAATATATTTTTCATTATATTGTTTCTTGTACCTCTTTATTATTACTTTCTTATTTATACAATTTTTCTTTGAACGTGATTATCTTCATTTTGTTTTGTTTTTACTGTATTTCTTACATTATTATTTTAATTTTTTCCTTCATTATTTCAACTCCAATTAACTGTTCCTCTCACGAGCGAAAATAAAGTAGATAGGTGGATAGATAGGTATACGAAGGTGCACAGTAGTTATGATGCTAATGGCAATTACTATGGAATGAAAAATATTTCTTGAGATTCATCCAAAGTTCACTCACTACGCCTCTTCTGCGGCACAAATCTTGATCATACTTCAACGCATCTGGTACGACAACAACACTCCTTCAATGCTGTTTCGAACGAGCGATTTCTGCAGTGAAATTTTTTTACATCCCCCAAATATACATAAACATACGTACCTACGCGAATACATTATACAAATTCCATGGGGAGGAGGTTAGAAAAAACATTTCTTGGGCGATTTTAAAGGTTTAATAGTAAACAATGAACCAGCAATTGTTGGTGGAAATATATACGATAATTTATCGATATATTATTCCAAATGCCAGTGGGTGCTGTCTCAGCTCACTAGCACTTGGAAAAAGAAGGCCGATGACACGATCATAACCAGCTAGCCAAGCTGTTCACATCAGTTTTGTGACCTCCCTGTGCCCGCACGATCGCTTCAGGTTCAGAGGCTCTTTCAGAGAAGACCGTACTTTACGAGAAGGATTACCTACCCGACTACCGGAGCACCAGCTGTATAAAAAGAAATTCAATCCCCTCTTTAGAAGTATCCTACATCGGCCTGGATGGCCGTGGGGAGCACGGGAGTCGTGCGGGAGCCGTAAACTACAATCATACCCCACCCACTCAGCTGACGGGTAACAGGATTATCCTCGGCTTGGAAAACCATCGGCTTGACCCCTTCGATGGGAAGAAGCGAGCGCGGGGAAAAATTACTATCGATTAAACGGTCCTACCTGTAATAAAAGGGTCTTCAAAAGAGAAAAGAAAAGAGATTGTGAAAAGGTGAGAAAAACAAACTTTGATGCTTTGCGAGTAGGCACAGGCGAGTTAACAATGAAACTGGTTATCAAATTGTTTCATTTTTGCGAGGTACTTCTTCAAGACTCAACAAGTGTAAGTGTAAAAATAAACCATTTACACTTTTTCCTTTTTTGAAGAATGATTCGTGAAGCAACCGAAAAAATATGGTAATAATTCTGGAAGATTACTGGAATACAATTATTATCAATTAGAGCAGTCCAAACGACTCAAGTGAGTGTCCTAAAAGAGGAAATGCCAACTAGAAAATGTTTACTGATCATATGGTTATAGTTATCCCAAGTTATTTCAAGCAAGCGATGCTCATGATTTTGTTCTGCTTTCAAAGATGTTATTAAACATCGATTTCTACATAGTTCAAGAAAGGCATGAAAGAGAAATAGTTTTTTTTTAACTAGCCTATGATATCATGCTAACTCTGATAAAATTACACGCTAACAATAATGCTGACAATTACAACAACGCTAGCAATAACGACGATTACATGCTAACTTTGACAAAAACCGTAAAGGCCATCGTGTGTCAAATACACACGCATGATGGCTTTCCAGCGAATGCAGCTAAGAGAAAAATATGGAAATACCGCCCGTATGTGAAGGACATCAACCTCGATAAAAGAATGGCGCGCGGGAGGGGAGATCTCTACACGTGGGCACATAGAATATTCTCACCGCATTGCCATTCTTGGGCCGAGTCGGAAATAACTTAAAGGCAGAAGAAAACCGGAAGGGAAGGGACATCAAGCGAGGAATCCAACGGGAAGAATACGACAAGGTCTTCGCGCATCTTTGGAATGTCTGTATTGACGCCGTGCGTTGTGTAGGAAATCGAAGAAGACCTCTGCACCTATTTGATTCCAGTTATGAACTGTATGTTGTAACGCATTCTTTAGAGTTGCAATACGTTCTTTGATAGAGAGGCGAGATGCGTCAGAAAAACGAATTCACGCCAGACAGGGCAGTATAATTTTTTCGATAGCGCCTTCAAGAAAACAAAAAAAAAAAGCAACAAACTATTTTTTGGGGTTTAATAGAAAATTATGATTATTGATTATGTAAAATTTATATGAATGCGTTACAATAAATGTGAGAAAGCAGAGCGACAGTTTTACGACGAAAAATTCTATCAACTGTGATAACCGCGATTCGATAATTAACGAATCGACCCAAAGCAATGTTTTGCGTGTTTTTTATGCACTTCGTACGTCTAATTCATTACCAACGCATTCGAACCACTGCGCCCGCACAATTTTGTCACTTCTAAGCTTTCTAGCTGCCTTCATAATCGATTTTGAGCACGACTCGCTAACGGTACCCGAGTTCCGGAGCTAATTTGTGATGAAGCCATACTCTCTGAAACTGAAGAGGAGCCTAGAAAAGTGATATCAAGGTCTGGAATCTGAAACACGCACAGGCCTGCCAAACCGCTCATTTATTATTCATCGAATCGCCGTATCGGCGCAACGAGGACACATAAAGAAGGCGAATTTATGCGAGGAAAAATTATTATTGTACGTATATGAGGAAATTCCGTCATGAAGCATGTAAAAGTCTCGAACTAATTCAATTTAGAAAAGGAAATTCCACAAGCTCATCTAATTCATCGAAAATATACCTTTTTCAAATCCATAAACATTTTCCGCTAGTGCAAGCTTATTTCGAATTCAGCCCAAGTTTCTTTTACCGGCAAATAAAGCCGCATACGTAATCCAACCGTATTCGCCCCTCCTACCCTATGAAAATCCTACACTTCACCTTTTCATACCATCCCTGAATGCACCTGCATTCGATCAATTATTCCAGCGCCTCCAAACGCATGCACAATATTTTATCTCTGATTGAATCTGCCCAGTTTTTCCCCATTTGCGAAGGCACCCGGGAAAATACGGCAGTTGGTTACATTCGGGAAAAGGGGAGCCGCGGGCTTTGATTAATACAGGTTATTCTACATAAAGGATTAAGTGACCGCCTGATTGGGTCGAATTTTATCCACCCGATAAGCTCTCCTCGGATTACGGATCTCTTCTCCGCTTTTTGCTGAAAAAGAAATATATTCAATATTTTCGAATTTGAATTGCAAAATCTTTCGCTGTGTTCGCCAGCGCGAGGATATCGAGGTGGGAAACGGCTCGCGGGACATGGTTGGCTATGTTTTAGTAGTTCAAGACACTTCAACATTTTTATTTTGATTGAACGGAAAATACTTAGTGGAACTTAATTATAAATTGGAGTCATCACACCTGCTTGTTCCTTTTTTTACTGCAAAATTATGTGTAACTCATCTTATATTATACACAATTTGGTTCACTCAAATATTGACACAGCAATCGACAGTAAAGCTGCAGTCAGAATATTAGATTTTCGTAAATGCGTAGGTGAAACGCTTACTTATTTTATGAAGCAGCGCTAACCAATTTTTTCCACCCTGCCGTTAGGTGTCTTGGAAAAATCAATACTTACCCCCGTTATAGGCTTATTTCATGACAGGTCGTTTACCGCAAGGTAATTTACATCCAGCCGAGTAATTTACCAGAAAATGATTTATAAAGGCCACGAACTTGGAGCGCACGCGGAGCAGGGAAACAGGATTTCCCCATCACTATAAATCCCCACGTAAAATCTCCAAGGACTAAGTCGATGGAAATGTTGGAGGAGGTGACCTGACTGTAGTTCGGTAGCATAGCAGGCTGTGCACTCGTGCTCTGAGAGGAACCGCACACATATCAACTAATCCTTGGCGGCAACTTCTAATGACAAGCGCAAACTTCCACGGAGCTTGCGAATTTAGTTGGGCAAAAGTGGCAAAACTTGAATGACGACTACCTCCCAAGCGGTTGGGAATCATTTGAACGGAGTTTGTAAGCAACCAGCTTCTTCGAAATAAACATTACTTCAAATTACTTCCATTCATTTGTTTCAATAACCTTGGTCAAGAATTGAAGGAAATATAAGTACAAACATTTTTGTAAAACGCTGATTTTGTTTCTGTTCAAATATAAAATGCATTCATATGTTTACACAAACGTGTAGATAATGAGAAGCTATTATTGTAGCCTGAAATGAATGAAGCTTTGAGAAAAATTAAAACGAGGATATCACGGGATTAAGTACTGATTAAAACGCTGCAAATTATTTTACAGTGGTTTATTATTCCTTCGCTTCAATAATGATTTAAGAAGACTATCCATTTGCAGAAAACCTACAGAGGAGAACTCCGTAGCAACTATTGTAATTTTAATAATTTTTTATCTCAATTTTCAAATAAAACGTTAAATTCGACGAGCATTCTAACGAATATAGAACGATTTTTATAGCTCCAAGAATTCTCGAGCTATGCCAAATTTCTGAAAATCTCCCCAATCCAACACTAAAGCTGTGATAACTCGAGAACCAATACAGCTATTGACCCCGCAATGGTCACATTCGATTCTAATTTTTCTGAAAAACTTTGGAAAATTCAAATTTTCTTGCCACTCAAAACACCCCAAAAATACCCTTAAAATTGTGGTAGCGATTTGGTTAAAGAATTGAGCCATTGTCAGGCCAAAATTGATTTTTGGTGAAATTTCAAAAATTCAGCCTTTATAGTTTTGTCAGAAAAGTGTTACGGCGCACGGCGTACGAACTGATTTTTTTAAAAAATTTTTTTTAATTGGATATTCGGATTCTACATGCGTTGAAACGTAAAATATCAAATTTTGAAGGGGATTAGAAAATTTTTTTGTTGGGCGATCACAGTGGTTTATTATTGAATAATAAACCAAAACTGGAAAACAGGAGGAAACGAATCGTTCCGCTCAAGATATTTTATAAACCGGAACAAAAGGTTTCAAGCTAAGTTTTTTCATGTATGGAGTTTTCTGCTTTAGTCACATGAGTTAACAAACTCTAATGCTGATTAAAAAAAGCTCGAACCATTTTGTCGGAGGAAGAAAAAAAATTGATGGCTTGACTACCTGTAAGAGCACTGGCGAACCATTCGTACCATCTTGTCGAATTTCTCCACTCACGTTATATTGGTCTCTACTAGCTACCAACCACTACTGTAATTTCACCATTCTTTTCAAGAGCTTACGGTTTTTCTCCTTTGGCGTCAAATGACCTGAACGGGTATTCCCATCCGAGCGCGAACCGCTGATGGATTGGAAAAGTTCCTTCGATTCAGGGTCTCAGCCCAATGTTTCCTCAAGCCTGCCTTTCTCGTAGCTTACTTCGTTTTCACCCCAAAACCGAAACATTTTTCCATCGTCTCGCAGGATTTCCTTTACCCATTTTCCGACTTTTATCGCCGTTTGTTGCACCGCAGGCCATACATCATCTGGCGTTTTAATATCAGCTCACGTTTTCACTCTCAGAGCTACACCGATCCGAAAAAAGGGCTATGTATAACAATTTGATCCATGCCTCATCCGACATTGATTCGTTGATACTTGCCAAGAAAAGGGGTGATTCTATCGCTGACGTTGGAGCGCATATCAAACGTAGCATGAAATGGTTCCAGAACCCCGTACGCACAAAATTTCTTTTGCAGAATAAATAATTTGCTCAAAAATACCTAGCAATTATCGCAACGACGCTAGTATTCAGGCTCTTTTGCTCGCAAAAGGTTACTTATCGATTTGTTCATCAATTTTCTTAGCGTGAGTGAAGCCCTAGACACCTAAGCGCATAAATATGGCCTTATGGCCTTACCAATATATCGATAGCTACAAGACAACATGTGTTATAAAAATTTGGCGGGTTTTCAGGAGAGAGAAAAACCTTATAAACATAATAGGGCAATTAGTGTTATGAAGAGTGCAGAACTGGGGCAACCTGTGATATCACCAGGGCAAATTTTCATTACGACGCTACATGCATTCCAAGCTAGATAGTTGTTCAATTCAGGAAAACACATTGATAACACTTGTTGCCGACAAGAATGGTATAACACATCAAGCGGGAATAACTCATTCCCGCAGTGCTACCAACAAAAAAACTGAGGCCACCACGAGATTCGTCTTGAAATTCTGAATAGAAATCATTCAAAACCCATTTTTTTCATATCGCATGTTGTCCTGTAGCCATCGATATGAAAAAAGTGCTGCATGCAGCTGACACGTATAATTTTGATAGTTGATAAGAACACTAGTAGAACTCATTTATGCTGAGCCGGCACAGCGGCACTGTTGTGAAGGTTTTTTCTGTTGTATCAGTTGGAAGATGACATAAAAACAATAAGAAATAACAATCACCAAGGTTTAATAATTAACAAGAATATTGCCATTAAATAAAAATTAAATTAAAAAGTAAGTAATTATTTATTGAGAAACTATAGTTTGTAAAATCGTATCCACTTTTGAGCAATTGTTCCTGAAAAGCTTCTTTGTCCAGACTAAAATTGCTAACTAGTAGGCAGTTTCAACTTTACAAGAGTCACGTTCTTCGGCTTAGCAAGACCTGACCGACATCTCGGTCACATGGCCATAACAGTCCATCACAAGGAAACGACCAGCCGTATCTATAGATCATTCGTAATCCGCTGAACCGCGGCGACGTACCCATTTCGTGGGTCCACGTAACGGCCGAACCTAATCCCTACAAATAGAATTTATACAACTTTTACCTCTTCTAATGACCGTACTATAAATTCAACGGTAATCCACTCAGTTGAATTTAACATCTCAAGGTGACTAGAAGATAATTCGAGGTAATGTGACAATAATAACTTCCTGACTTTGCTTAGCAGGTCAGCTCGAGCATAAACAGGAATGAACTAAGATGAGAATTGAAGAAAATGTCCAATATCCGTGCATATTTCGAAAAAATTTTCACTAATGTCAATGGCATGGTTAAAAGCAGGATATTCCAGTTTTGAAATCGAGATACCATTGCAGCCAGGTTGTAAATAGGAAGGACGGCACAATATTCATACAGATGAATAAGCCCACTTGGCTCATAAATTACGTTCTGGGAGGACGTCACAAAACAAATCGTCTCGTAATGTGTCCAAGCTCTCTAATAACAGGTAAAATCAGAGCCTATTTGATAAAGTCCAACACCATTTACGGCTGTATCAAAACGCTAAACGTACGAACAGAAAAGAAAAATAATGTTGCCTAATAACGGGGCCACTGAGATTAAGCAGGACTTTGGAACATAATAAAAGACAAGTCGTATTTAAAACGCTGTGCCCAACAGTAAAAAGCGTCAGATCAAATTGTTTCTTGGTTGGGTCTATAAAACACAATATTAACTCTGTGTTAGGATTATTTGGGAACGTTTTACGACGAATGGCCCAGGGAACGAAGACGGCCCAATGATTTACGGCAGTTTACAGGGATAGGGCTTGGATTTCGGTTGGGGATACTCCCAATTAGGCAGCCGCGGTGGAGTTTCGAGTGAATGACACAGCCAGCGACACATTAATCTCTCCTACTCCCTTCAGCGGCCCGCTTTCTGTCCGGAAATCTCGGCAAGCATCTCCTATCGCTGAGTGCGGAGAAGATTATGCCTACTCCTCACCTTATCTCATTAGAAGCCTTACGACTTGGCTATAGCGAATTACCGATCGAGGAAAACCAAAAATTAGAAGCTTGCAACGAACCATAAAATAATCACAATTGTCTAACGATTTGGCGAGTGACATGAAATCAATCTGAACTTTTACACTTCGAATTTCTTCCAACCTAATCAGAAAATTTACCGACACTGAATGTTGTCAATATCCATTGAACCTAATAATTTCAATTCAGACAATATTTCGATAATTGAGATTACTACATTTATATAAAAATAAATTATACTGACACACTAAGAACAAAGTAACTAGTGCATAACCTCTAGAATCGACCCTGGAATCGACTTCTGGGTTATACCTCAAACGTGTCTCCCTCTGTTAAGGACATCAGGCGCCAGGTCCGCTTTTTCTAGGCAGTCGCTCAAGTTCCAACGCCAAGCCGTCAACTCGGTCGTTGATAATTTATAGAAGTCAAGCGAGTAGGGATAAAACCTCCACGTCACATCTGTCAAGTTTACATAGGTTCGACTGTGTTTACATAGTTTCTCGAAGGGCAACTCGCCTAGGTCGCTGGGCTCCGTACGACCTCAGAAAAACTTAATACCCCAGTGTGTACCAATGTGGTCCTCCTCAAGATAGGGATAACATTTGACGTGTCGGAGATAAATAGTGTGGAAAAAGGGACACCGGTTCGGGTGTGGAACCGTGAACTAATCCCTGAGGATCGAGAAAAAATGATCGAACGTTCACTAGTCGTATGAAGGCACTTTTCACAAGATGCCCAAGGAGGAAGTGACAGCTTTTGAACCCATTCGATATAATCCGCCTTCTCGATATCATCCCGCCTTCTCGATATCGAAATTAAAGAGATACTGAAAAACACTTACCAATAAGCGATAAAATGTTTTTCGTATAAGTCAAATCATTTACCTGGAACAGAAAAAAGCTATCATTAAAAAGAAAATAGTTACTTCATGCGTAGGTAACTCGATCTCAAAATTTCGAAAATGTCGGTTTCAATCACAATACATATATGTATTATATTAAATAAATTTCATAATTGAAAATATGGGATGGCATTACAAGTAATTGATTACAAAATTTTACAACCTTCTTTATCTTGCTGCTAGGTAATTGAATACATACGCTTAGTGAATGTATTCAAGAAAATATGTACGATGTATTCTTATCCTAGTGATCTTGAAAATTGATCGAGAATTGAATTAAGCGAGAATGATTTCGGTCCTCGTACCTTAACTATTGTAAACAAGCCATTAAACTCATTAAAGTTTTTCACCAAATAAACCAGTTCGAAATCTCTAAATCTTGAAGACGAAGCCAATATCTTCAGGGAAAGACGTCCACTCGTCCAGGTTCCAGGCACACAAAACTTTTATTTAGCCTAGTTCCTTGATTTTAAAATCCTGTACTTTTTTTCCAGGAGCTAACCTAAGTTCGACGTTTTTTGCTTGAGCTGACATAAGTTCAAATGCGAACGCTTGATCATACCATTTTGTCGAGTTTGAGTACACAACACTAGAAATATTTGGTGACCGTTCACTTCCCAGAAAATGTTCAAACATTTTACCAACACTTCCTCCTCATGATCAATCATCGGTACATAGCAAACGTTATCGGTCGTATATAATCTGCTATGCAGCTACTCCACGAACACCCTAGAACGCGCGGGCAACTCGAGCGAAGTGAGCTGTTCAGCAGGCGTATATAGGTGGCGAAGTTTAGATTGCACTCTGAATAATTCAAAAGACGCGAACCAGTCGAGCCCAACCTACGTCGCTATATGCGAAGGGTATAAGGGATATTACTATTAAAGTGCCCGACTATTCCCAGCAACAGCCAGGGCGAGAGGTTCAGGAGGTCTACAGTAGGAAGGTCTCTATGAGGGTTTATACGGGAAAAGTATTCGAAGGAGCCGACGAAGAACGAACGAAGGTGATGGAACGAACTTAAATATTTGTAATGGCAGGTGTAAGCAGTGGAGACTTGGGAAAGAAGGGAGTCTTTGGCCGGGGAGACGGATAACTTGGTCGGATATTATTCAATATTCAAAAGTAAACAGTCAGAAATGTGAGTGAAGTAAGGAGCAAACAGCTAAAGCGGATAAAGAAGCCCTTACTTTGTCGATCGAAGGGTTTTCCAATTGACTAATAATTTTTTCTCAATGTTTTCATGCGCGCAGACGATAAAACGACTCCAAAAAATACGCATACTAAAGTATCTTCAGGATAGCTACCGTTGAAAATAAAACGAGCACACATTAGACAATGGAATTCTACGTTGAATTCTAAATTTCAATTTCCAGCTGATACATTCTTCCCAACCAATCAAGTTCCTTCAACAATACTAACATTCAATTTCAATGACGTCTACCAAAAATTCTCTCTAAAAAACCGACTTCGAAATCATTTGCCTAAAACAAGAAAAAATTTAAAGAAAAAAAATAACAACCGGGTCCCAACTTCACACTAACGCAATCACCAACTACACATTTCAAGGAATTTTTATTAGTATTATGATGATAATTATATCAGACTATATTACTATATTTTACTACTCGCATTGGCCTAACCACTTCGTGGTTGGTTTGACCACCTCCCCGAATAACACAAAAATAATGATTTCTACCATTTACCGAATGGTTGAACGACTTCCCTTTTCACCTCTCAACCGCCTCTAGAATTGCTACTTTTTGCAGTCGGCTCCTATCTTGCAGATCGACTTTAGATTTACCTGTGTGATCTACAGTTCCTGACGGGCTAAGCTAAATTAAATATCATATTATGCTCTTGAAGACGGCCAAAAAAAATTCATCGGTTCAAGTGGTTAAATCTACCAAAATATGGGTTCATGCCGATAAAATCACCATCCACAAAATTTCGCTTATTCGGATGCGGGAATTAGGTATTTCGAAAAGCACCAATTTTCGGGCAACGAATAGTAACTCAATTACGATCTGAAGCGCGAAAGGCGAAGAGAATTTCCATGCTTGATTCAGCCCCAGCAGACTACATACGCAACGAAACCATCTTCCATGAGATCCACCCACTTTTCAACGTTCGTTGAGGGGTCGTATCACTCCACCTCAGGTTATTAACATTCCCTCAGCTGGATGACTTGGAGACGAGGAAGGTGCTCAGCCGAGGGGGATAGCCCCTGCAAAGCTAGGTTGAGGGCCTCGAAAAATTCCTGTAATTAAGGCCGGAATTTGAGGTATCCGAGATGAGGTTAGCGCAAAAGCGTACTTCCACCCCTGCAACTGGATGAAGTTGGAGAGGGGATGGCAAACTGTCTCCTATTGGTTGGCATCACTGTAAAACATAAAAGGAAGTAGAGAGGTGATGTTCAATAGGGATAACTGCGCTACGTATTAACGGTAAAGGGGTGAAACTTCAAGCAAAACCTGCGGTGGCTAGCCCCAAAGCTAATATTCCCATAACGCAAGTATAATCGCCCGACGGCGCGGCGGCCCCGACAATAGGGATCTCTTCAACCGCGTTCGAGTCCCTTGTTTTTGTTATTAAACGGTTCCCTCATCTGAAACCAATATTGGCCAATATAAACCAACGGCCTATCTAATAAATCGATCTGGAGATAACTTTATTCGCAAACAGGTTCATCTTATTCAGATTTACGATTTTATTATTCACTCCGATATTTGAAAAAATCTCGGTTAGAAAAATATCTCTCCGATGAGAAGTACACGGATTTAAGTCAATACTTAAACTTATTACAGGAGAATGATGTGTTCTCACTTACGACTATGGAAGAGTGAGCTAGTCATACCACGTTTGACATACCGCTTCTTCCTTTCGGTAAAATTGAATTATCTCTTCAGGACGGCTCGAAGAAGACTCCCCCGCCGTCACTTAATCTGTGATAAGGTAGGAAAAAGGGGCAGATTCCCCGACATAAAATTATCATCCTCGTCGAAGGTAAATCAAATTACTGGGAAGGCCTCCTCCGTGGTACGCCAATTGTATGCTAACGAAAACACCTCCTTTTCCAACGAAGATAATCTCGTTATTCGGTGAGTTCCTCCAGTCTCGCCTGAAACGGGCGCTCCATCAGTCAGCCGGCTAAATTGAGAATTATCATTTCAAACTCCGATCATACTTTGAGACAGGCTCTCATCACTGAAAATTTCTCCGCGCTTTGTAGGATCGCATTTTTCACGACAGTGAATGGCAAGCTCACCAAGCTTCAAAGCCGGAGAAATATTTCAGGAATAGCGGAAAGTCAGGCTATCTTGAATTCCCTATCGTCGACTTGAACGATTTTTTCTGTTCGACAATTCTAACACGAAGTGAATCAGTTCAGCATTCCAATCAGTCATCAGTCATCATCATCAGTTTTTTTTAAAATTGCTATGGTACATTTGCATTAATTTGTAAATTACTTGTATAGTGTATATTGTGTAATCGCGGTGTGTAAGAAATTGAAAATCGGTCTCAGCCCATTTTGTCGAAGTTTCGGATGTTAAAGGATTGAAAATTGGTTTTTTTAAGAGTTTATTGAAACGAGAATGAACTCAACGATATCATCTCTTGGAATATGATCATTCATAGTAAATAACATAAAATAAAGTTGTTACGGTTATATTGAAACGCAAACATTCAAATAAGCTGTCATGAAATAAACGCGTACGTCGAGGATACGAGTGAAGGTAAAATGGAGAACAAAAATCCACAACCCACACTACATTTAGAATCAGCAATAAAGCCCTGGAGTATAGTGTTACTCGAGCGCAACGGGCTTCTCTCGACTCCTTTGAATGCGAAATGGCCTATAACCGGTGCATGAGAGAGCATGTTCTACCGGGAGAATAGCATGAGGCGATAGGCACCCGATAAGGTTTGACTGAAAAAAGCACCAGCTATCAAAAGTGGAAGAGCCCTGTATAAAGGGAGTTCGAAACCTCTCATTTCCTGGCTGGCCAGCTTCGTTCAAAGACTACCACCGCCATACACACATATCACCCGTATATATTTAAAGTGAAAGAGGAAGTCGCGTCCGCGGCTTTGAGGGGAAAAAAGAAGAAAAAAAAAAACAAAAAAACTTTCATCCAAAAGAGAAGGTGCATGCGATAAAATACGGAGCTGCGCTAAGTGCTACTAAAACCTTCCCTTTGTGTGAATAGTTTCTACGGTGTTCCAAAATGTAGTGTTTAACTTGCGCCGTACCACGTATAAAATAAACCTATCGATTTTAGATAGTGAATGATTTTAGTGAACTTCCGATAACCTAATCTAAACAATCATAATGAACTAAGCGGATAAGATGAACTGCATGAACTGATGTGCATTTTCTTGCCATATTTATTGTCACCACTCATTAAACCCTATGGCGCTGGGCTCACCTAGAATTGTTTTCTTTTTTTACTCTTTGTATTCATGTCAATTGGGTTCACGCCCGTACAATAAATAAATAAATGAAAAAAGCTAAGAAATTTTTAGTTTTTTCTGTTGGTCTTTTAGGTTTTGATCATCATCTAAATTCGTACAATTTACTCCGAATCACTTTGCCTCTTCAGCTAATCACTTGAAAAATACTGAGAGACACTGGCCACTTTCAATAAATTATAACTGTGCGGCATTACTTTCTGAGCTCGCTGGAGTCACGGTTCCACAAATATGTCTTCATCATGAACATCGTGACGAAGTCGAAGGAAATCTACTTTTAAGTCACGGAGGCGTTGGAAGGAAATGACGAACCACAAAATATTCCCACAACCGGTAACCTAGAGATCCTTCGTGTTTTAAATATGAATAGACGTTGAAATAATCTCGTTTTGAATGCGAAGGCAAATTACCCGACAGTATCGCAAGGGAGTGCACTTCAACAAGAAGCGTTGAGGACAGCTGTCACCGCTGATCTAATTACGAAGCACCGCCAGGGATTGTAAAAGGGAAGGTTTTCCTTTAATACAATAATCTCTTTGGATTACGCCAGAAGGGGTAATCAGGAAGAACCACTCGAGGTTTGCTCAGGAAAGGGGATTTAGAAGGAGAGTTAAGGCTCAGATTAATAGCTCCAGTGTCAAGGAGCATCGTGTTTTCAGAACCAACTGTTTTCAAATCTCGGACCGCAGACAAGTTCCGAATTGGCCTTCTAATGAATTGGAAAATCAAGCGAGGTGTTGGAAATTCGATAGATCCGAAGCATTTTCATTATCATCGCACAATCGATTCGATGGTATTTTGTCGAATAGACTGTGGTTTAATTTCAACGGACAAATTTAGCCAATTGTATGTTAGTTTTATATTTTGCAGTTATTTTGTCAGTTGTGATTCGCCGAGTAGAGCAAAAACAGAAGTCAGATATAAATCGTCGTACGAAATTATCTTCAGAATTTTTACCTCTGAACAGTCAGTTCCAACTTACAAACGCGATTTCATTTGAACGATATCTAATTCGTTTGTGACTATTCGCAATCAATTCAGCGTCAGAAAATGACGTATGCCTTCGATCTCCGCCTAAAAACCCAACAGTCCACGTTTCTTATCTTCCCTTCAACACTAAAAATTATTTCCTCTGTTTTAATTTCTATTAGGGCCAATATTATGAATTCAATATGAGAACAGGAATAATGATTCAATAATAGTATAAAAAGTACGCCATATTTCCGTTAACACCACGAGATTATTATAATTACCGCGACCAAAACAGTAAGATTGAGGAAGTCGGGAGTGCTGAAAATGAGGTAACATTTGGCCAAAACATATGGCACGTGGAGCGCATTGACCACATAGGAACCGTTGCGGGGATCGAAGTAATGTATTCCTCCTGCGGCTAAGGTACCACCTAATACTAGCAATGCTGAGCCACCCCTCGACTACCCGTAGGAAACCCATCGCGCTGTAACGCCTCTCTTGTTGGCCTCTAATAAATGCAGATCCTCCCTTCTGCGAGCCGAAGGGTCCGACTGCTGATCGGAAAGGAGCCGGCAGAAAAGCTCTTACACGATTTTGATCAATACGGCTGCGTTTCTTTCAGTTTAATGAATAAAATTTCCGCCGATTGGAAACGTTTCAATAAATATGTATAAATTCTCAAGGCAAATTGAAACCATCGACACAATGTTATTACGTAATTATTACGGTCGATTATAAAAAAATATTGACGTACAGTAAAACATCGAACGTCTTTTAGTGAATAATTGTTCAATTTTTTCATTCTCCTTATACTTCCATGTTTACGTAGTAAATGGAGGTATCGCGATCTTCTCAAAAGTCGAATTTGGAACAGAGGTCCTGTAGGAAGAAATTTTCATATCACTTAACTCAGAATCACTTTCAAACAAGTGTCTGTGCGTCCGTTCGTTTGACAGTCATTACGTCCGTCTAGCCTTGCATCCGTCTCTAGGTTTATGGTTGGATAGTGAAAAATATCGCCATATCTACCGAACAAATTCTGGAAATGAAATATATTTATCATGAAAATGATTCAATGAATTATTTTCAGAGAATGTTCTCCCAATGCAAATAAGACGAGTGATCAAAATTTCAATACCTAACACACACTGCTTCATATGTATAAGAACTAAAACATTATTCTATTTTGTTTATTGTCATTTACACCAGCCATAAAAGTCAATATTTTCGAATCAATACATTCAAAAGTCATAGTGTTGAAATGTTCTTCGTGGCTAGCAGATTTCCTGATGATTTGATTTTTGCGAAATAACAAGGTTTTTCGTCACCCGAAAACTTGTCAAACGTTTGATACTACTACTCTAATAATAATACGGCTCAAGAGTCGATATCCAATCTCTCTTTCGCAGAGACTTGTCTTCAAACAAGTCTGTTCAGAGTGTTGAATTTATTTTGTAAAAATCCATTACGCACTCCACACAGAAGAAACTTGTTCAAAATATATCTTAAGTCTTGGATCGCGGCGGAAGTATAAAGCGATGACGAGAGGAGGAAAAATTGAAAAATATTATGTGTGCTTTGCATGGAAATTTTTTCCCGAATAAGCGTTCTTCACGGTACCTACGGTTCAAGAAGAAAAAAGATTAAGGAAAAGCCGGGCGGGCCTCGATTATAACTCTCTTTTGCGAAGCTACTTCACCCGAAGCGCACACATGATCGGCAAACACTTGATATGCTAATATCAAGTGCCCGCCCACGCACTTTTGACGAGCTCGTAAGGAAATTGAGTAAAACAGCGATGGAAGAGCGAAACGAGAAATTTCAACAAGATGAAAGTAGTGTTTCACTTAGCCATCTTCATTATCGCGAATAGGAACAGCTAAGTATCATTTTGAGCCATTTCTACGCCTCAGAGGTGGCAGGGGACGACTTTTTAACTCAAGAATCAAATCAGTTGGGAAACCTGAGGAGAGGAATAAGTGGGCTACAGTTCACTCGAATACAAAGCAGAAATTATCAGACTTGTGATTCATTGACGCTGTGTCTTGCTTTTTTCAAAGGGTCAGAATTTCCGAATTTTGACATTTTTAATATCACAAATCACCACTCAACACAAAACGTTGACGGTGATATTTGAAGTCAAGCACTCTGTAACAAACAGTAAATTCGCGTTTCCGGCATGAAGCCAAATCGATCGGAGCCACCCGGAAACGTAAGAGCCTTCGACTTTTCCACTCGGTCCGAGTAAATCTCTTATCCGGTTTCGAGAGAAAATAAACAAGGTGATTTAAAACCGAATGCTCTTTTGGTTTTTCCGTGTCGTACGGTCCCCACTGTCCTCCTTACGATTCGTTCGTATTGTTCCTTCTTTTTCCCCTCTCACCCGCTATCGGCTTTCGATCGCTCTCCTCGACCTTTTCCAACTCTAAAAAAGGGAAAAGAAAAAAACTCTCTCAGATCCCTTTTCCTTTTGGCTGGCAAGAGATGAAGTACAGTATCCTAGAAAACGAGTATTTCAAGCATAAGAACGGAAACAATCTACAAAAGTAAGGCTGAATAGGAAATTCGCCTTAACTAAACGGAACTGAGGACCAAAATCACCGAAACCAGATCACTTCGTTGAAATTATTTATGACTAGAATCCATGAATGCTTATAAATAAGTTATCGAGACAAAAGTAATTCGTTTGTTGGATTCTTTGTTGTTGGAAAGTAGCAATAGCATCGGTTCTGACCAATCGTCAAGGCGTTATGAGTATATTTTCCAACATTGGTAAGTACTTAAGTTTCGAAGAATACGGAAAATAGAATGATAAGTAATAGAAATAGTAAGTCGATGAATCAACATTTATGGAAATCTCTCGACAGTCTTCTTAAGTCGTAAAATAACAGATGACCGAACAATAAAAATCGAAGATGATTCAATTGGAGCTTGACGATCTGAAACTTTCCCGAATCCTATTTTCAATGATGGCCAACATTTGTACGAAATTGCCAACATCCTAGGAAGACCGCTGTATCAGAAATGAGGAAGTTTCGTCGTTATTATGATTCATATTCTCGTTCTTATAACTGGAGGACCTCACTGAAGAAATTTATGAAGATGGATGGCGGTTGGGAGGAACCGGCCAGTTCTCAGCTTGCCACAATGTTTCCCCTCATTGGATAATAACCGTCGGCCTCGTCTCGGAAGAAAAAGAAGTGGAGTCCGTGGAGAGTCCAGTCGATCATATCAAGTGACCTGGCTGACCTTCTTGGTAAATCATATTCTGACTCAATTCGCCATCCGAAATAGTATTACACATTGTGCACGATCTCTTTGACGACCGGATGCTGGAATATTTTGAAAGAGTTAATAGAACAAGGAGTGAATGAAGGAGGAATAAAAATACCCGTGGCTATTTTTGAGGTTGACACTTTTGTTAGATCTGCTTTTCAGTGACTAAGCATAAAATAGTGATATTTCTCTACGTTGTCACTCTGATCGCTATCAGGTTATCACTCGGATCGTCATTTCAACCTTCGTATTTTATATACGGGACCCAGTGATTTGGGGAAATATACATGTAAAGCCAATGCTTTCGAATATTTTTGTAACGTACACTTCATGCGAAAAAGTACCTCAAGATTGCTCAGTGCTTTGCAGTATTTAATATTAGCTTGAATATAGTGAATTGAATCATCTGAGCACTTTTGTCGAGAAAGAGACACATTTTTAAAAAGGAAATCCGCCTCGTAGAAATGAAAGAGTTCTTTGCGTTAGCGTTCTGACGAATGTCTCAATTTTGAAACGTTTAACAGACTCTGAATCATACCAATCTAGAAGAGTTGAAGTTTTTTCAAAATCCGTTTTAGTTTGGCTCTCGGTCTCTAATGGTCATTAGATGATAGCCCTGCCAATGACCTAAACTGGTGTAGACGGACAGAATTGGCGCCAAGGTTGAGGTCGTTTAGTCATGATTCTCTGGAAGGTCTATAAGTGAGTACCTGTTAGTAAAGAGAAAACCTTTTGCTCTAATCTGAAGTTAAAGACTCTTGGATTTGTTAATTGACAGACCAACTAACCATAACCAACAAGTTATCAGCATGAATCAAAATCTGTTTTCACCTTATTGAACCAAGAAACACAACAACAAGGAACGAAATGTTCTTACAGATATGACAAAGTAATGACTCCTCAATTAATTATTCAGCACAGTGCATTTCAAAATAGAAATGCAATAGGTAATTGAACGTAATTTATTTCACAACAGGCAATAAAAATAATTTACCATCACAGTCTGTATTGAATTCAATAGGGAAGTAATAATACCCTCTCGAAAAAATAATATTAGAGAAACATTTGGAACTTCATTCGTTCAGAGCTCTTTAGCCACGAGAATTCTAATAAATTATACAGTATAGCTTCAAAACGAGCTTGCCAGCAAATGATTCATCACAAGAACGCCGTTGAAAGGTGTTTATAAACTAGAAAAACGTCCAGGTTGAAGATAGTTGATGATAAATTATTGTAAGAAGAAAATGCGTCTGTAATTAATATTGTAATAGTTTCCTCGCTCTAGATAGGTAGCTCTTCGGTTTATCACTTAAGGCCAATTACTATAACTCACTCAACCTAACCACGAGAAGACGCCTACTCTTTATTATGAAAGGACCGTCCGTAGATTACTTCCACCGTCCGCTGCCATTTAAGGCCAAAGCGTTTGTCTTCACTCTCCAAATCCTTCATTATATCAAAATGGAAACGTCAAGCCGAAGAGGACCGATCTACCTCTACACAATTATTTATAGATACGATTCAACAGAGGTTACACTGGTAATCAAGTATAACGTGTTTTCACGTTACCTAAAAAAAAGAAGAATATATAGTAAAAAAACAGGTCATTCAATTGTACTCCAATATTTATCGTACGTTTGGTCGCAGATTTTTATGGGTTGGGAGTAGTAAAAAAGCAGCGCTCAAAAATCCGAAACAAACGTTGAAGAGTGATGAAACTGAGGGCACCTTTAATTAATGCACAGAACAAGTCTAGCAACTAGCACGACTTGTTTCCGTAATTTCGAGCGATCAATAAAATGGAACGTAGCAGGAGTGTACAAGCTATTTCAGTTAGCCCCCCAAGCTCCCCTAGCGTTACGCGTAAATTGCTATGCATCGGACAACGATTCCCATAGGATTGCAGCGTGCATGTTCTATTTGTCAGGTATACGGCGACACAGCGTGGTAATAGCCTCGTTTTCATCGATATCCACCACGAGAAGCAGTCTCGCTATCCGAACAAGCAGACAGGGCTTCTGACAACGCTAGATGTTCGACGAGATTATTCGAACGAGAAGAAGTGAGAACAGTTAATATTTGAAACGATAAGAGTGTTCAAACGTTGACATTTCGGTGAGCTTCATAATTTTTGCGCCCAAGTTTTGTAATTTTCAATAAGTCTTCTAGTTGCCACAAAACATGATCAGAGTTGAGTGAGAGGTGATCAATTGCGGAGCATAGTGTGAAAATTAAGCTCATAATTCACCTATCATTCATTCTGATTAGATTAATACACATAAATACATTTAATTTATTTAACTCGATACTGGAGAGTTTCGTGCATTTCTCGTTTTTTTTTTTTTTTTTTTTTTTTTTTTTTTTTTTTTAACGTGAACGTAGGAGTTTGGTTACTTTGTTAAATCATACTTTTCTTATAGTTACCGCCTTGTGGTGTGTGTATTGTGGTGGCCATTAGAGGCATATGATTTCGCAAAGTAACCAACTCCTACGTTTTTTCGAAAAAAATAAAAAATGCACTAAAACTCACCATTACCGAGACGGGAGAAAACGTTGCCAAGCATCTCTGAAACGTAACTATTGATAAGTAACCTGACAGATGGAATAATTATGTCATCAGCGTATTAGCCTTGTAATTGTTAACATCAATAATTTCGTAGTCAAGTCGGCGAAGCATTTTGTAACATCAGATACGCTCCCGAACTGAAGCTCTTTTTTCTATTTTGGATTTCATACAATGTTCAAAACGCCCAACGACATAAAAACACAATTCTTATTCAGATGAAGGCATTCCGACCGAATGTTAAGCGGAGGAGAATTCAGGACCAGAAAAAGATTGAGGATAACATCTTGGAAAGATCCAAGTGTCGGCATCTATCAGTGGACAAAAAACTGGAGGTTCACAAGGAGGAAGATCTGACCTAGACGAAAGGATTACTTACTTCGTAGATGCTATCGACGACTAATAAAAACCAAGTCATGGTCACTTTTCTGGTAAGTCATCGTGGTAATCCAGCGAGAAAACGTTATAGCTCAATAGGGACTAGGATTTAACAATCTCACAAACGTGGTAGGTAGCGACCCCAGATGTCTATCAGGAGGCCGGTATTACAACATTCAGCGTGAAGCGCATTTTGGAATTCGTTCGGAATACGAAATGAAATAATTGGAACGCTACTGTAAAGTTTCAGGAGCACTGGCGATTTTCACGAACCATGAAAATTCACTCCATTGGCTCCCCAACAATGCATCTCCCTCACGATTGGCTCGTTTCAGAGCTATGCACGGTTTCCAGGTGAGGCTGTATACTTTTGCATTTCAACTCGCATGAACGGCTCTGCCGATGGTTTTATTATGTTAACCGGAGCCACCCTCGCAAAATGTACTTTCTACCATTGCGAGGAATTCATCTCTTTCAAAGGCACGCGGGCACGTTATTTCAGCAATGCTGTTCCCGCCTCTTATCGGTCCAGTTTGTTTATGCAGACTAGCCCCCAATTCGATAGTAGTGATGCGCTAACATAGAAAATGTTGAGAATGACCAATATTGCTGCCGCGAGGTTATGGAGGTATTTATACTCCAATCGTTGGAACATTGTTAGACTTACCGTTCGCTGTAATTTTTCAAATGTTGGGGAGAAAAAGCCGAAAACAATATGCATCACGCTGTTTTATGCGTATTTGAATCACTATGGCAATACAGATGGATTTAAAAAAAAAAAAAAACAGAGTAGGTACCTAGTTATCGTACGTAGTAGTATTGCGTTAGTGTAGTCTTAATTTTTGTTTATTTAGAATAGAAGAAGGAACTGCAACTATTGCTTTGAAAACTGAAAAAATAAGCCAGAAAATATCTACCAGCACAACATTCAGGACTATCTCTAAAACTTTCCTGATTGAATTGTAGTAAATTTGACAAAAATAAGGAATGATCACAAAAATGGTCAGATGGTAGCCCACAATAAGTTATGGCTGCCGAAAGAATAATTGTAAGTAATTCCCTGGGTGGCTGTACCATCTGTGCCTTTGAGGATACAACTGGCAGATAATCGGGTTGAAAGTAAAACGGAACGTATCGTGGAAACTGGTTCAAATAAGAGACAACTACAAAGCCAGAAGGGTAGACAAATTGAAGTGATCATGATGGATTGATCGATTTCCCGGTTAACTTTCATCCTTGTTCTCGTACTAGTTGAGGTCGGGGTCAGCGAAAACAATGAGAATCACTGTCAAATCCGATTAGTTCTCGTCTAATGAAAATTCCACATCGAAAGACTCATCAGTCAAGTCATGAGCTCGGAGATGTATCGCCAACGAGGGTTGAGCAGACAGGGCGTGAAGAGAGAGCACATATATAATGCAACGTGGGAGCAAAAGCAGTTGGTATATACTCGAAGTGCTGGGCCCGTAAGGATGGAACCACCACCAGACGAAGGAAATGAAAAGCATTCGTTAGATGCACTGACGCTCCCCTATACACATCATATCAGAAAAGCGATGAGCAGTTGCTTCGCCATTGCAAGCAGAGCGCATCAAAAGTAGGGATGTTACGGTCATGACCGTGAAATCACGATACCGTCTCCCCTTCTGAAGCAAAAGAAGAACTCCATGAAGAAAATGGACGAGGTTCGATCGACAAACTCGTCTCTGTGGGTCAGAATCAACTGCCACACACGGACAAGATCTGAGACAAGGGCTCATTTCGCGACTCATAACTACAACAGCTATGGATCTTCCAGGCGCCAGTCGAAAGCTCAACGGAGGGGCGGATAGTTGGATTCCGTCTGCAGTTGCTTTCTTGCAGGAATGAGTCAGATGGGACACTCGTGCAATGATCCATAATGTCGTCTATCGGCCCAAACGACAGAAAACCCTCTTGATAAATGCTTAGTCGTGTGGATCTCCACCAATTCTAATTGTCCTGACTCCCAGTCAATTTACAGGCGTTAAAGGCAAATGCATTAGGGCTTCGGCTGATGAATGAGAAAAACATGGTTTTAATTCGATTGTACCTATTGCGAAATGAACTGAACTCACAAACTTGAATGCTCTAACAGAGTGGTATCCATTTCACGCTACGAGTGATTGATCAGATTACAATACACTTCGTCTCAATGAAACAATCGTACTTTTGACTTCAGAGCACTGTTTCTGTGATTTCGTTCTAAATCGTTTTCGGATATCTAAATCAACAGCATAATATGAGAAACATGAAAGTGAAAAATATGCACACGCTGTTTTTATGGCAAACATAATCTCTCGGATTATGCCAGCCGAACTCGCAAGTAATATTATCTCGTCCAGAGAGGCTTAAAAAACTTTGAAAAAACTTGGAATTCCGAGAGGGATTACCTCATTTAACTTGTGCTACCATCTGGGAAAGGGAAGATGTTCCAAACGAAGAAAACTTTCTTCACGAGCTTGCAACGCAAGCTAGCAGCACAAGTATGTCTTACCCTCCGGTGAAAGAAACCCCTTTGGGGAATAGAGCAGCTATGATGGAAGTTTGGTCCATTCCGCAAGCCACCCTTTGCCCACTCTCAACACTCTCAACATTCGGAGCAGAAAGCCCACGGGGAAAAGGAACCCAAAGGCGTCTCTCTTCGCCCAAGCTCTAACTTAGATGTTTCATTAGCAAGGAATGCGGTCTTAGGGCAAACACTCTCACAATTTAATTAACGATATTTTCCAAGTTTAAACCTCCTAAACTATGCTTCAACCGGCGAGGTTTCTTCAATGTCCGGCATTTTGTTTAGAAAACATTCTCTTCCTCACCCCAGCACCGTACTTCTTTTATTCAAGCTCGAAACAACAAAAAATTCACAACGCGAACGAGTTCCGAAAGAGAAAGGAGAAGAATGTTCCCTCCGAGAAGAAAGAGCGTCGGAATTTGGATAGACAGAGGCAGAGACGAATTTCAACTATTTCACGGCTCAGTTTTTAGGCGACTTCGAGCAGCGCGACTTTTCTAAAAGCATTCTCAAATGAAAGTATGCACAACACTCTGCTTTACTCATAACTCGATGATAAAATTATGAAACCGTCTGCCAAAAAAGTGTAGCAACTATTCCAACGACTAATTTCAGACCACTTGGCAAAAAATACGAATTACAGACTTCTCGCAGGCACCACAACACTCGCGTTACAAGAAAAAACGGTAACAGAAATAAGGTGAAGACCGATTAGAATATCTCCAGTCAACATTTTAATTTGACGCAAATCAGAAAAAGGACTTTTTTTAAATAAATTTCTATTCTTATACAAAATATTGGTTCTGAGTGATTGCTGAAAACGCTATAGCGGGTCGATAAAAGTAGTCTTCTCCCAACTTATGATGGAATTGAAACAACGACGATTTGGCGCAACATCGAGGTCGTACCAGGGTGGAATGCCCCGCAAACGACCGTCGCGCTTTGTAATTATTTAAAAGTTTCTCACGATTCCAACCACTTTCTGAAGGCCACGAGGTCGACACTTTGATGGTTTCGGTTTTCTCGCAAGGATAAACCCAGTAATTTCCTAACAATCGTACGGCAATTTGAAACCATTGTAGCCCACATTTCATTTGACGGTAACCATTGAATGCTTACGATTTTACAGAGTATCCAATACTCTACACCGATACTGTAGGAAAAAACCGCTAAAAGCAAAAACTCCCTCTTGAGGAAGACAATTGACCACGTTTGGTAGCTGTCGGTTGACCCCAGTCGCTGACGAGGTAACTGAACGAACAAGAGATGGGATATCGATAGAAACGAGTATAGATTATTTGGTTCCGAAATTTGATATTTTAATATCGATATTCAAGTTATGATATTATCAATAGATCGATAATATCGGGAGAAAATGTCAACAATTACGGAATTGTTCTAAATCAGATCAAGGTTAAAATTTGATTGTAAAAATCCTAAGCAAAACCATAGAGCTAGGATGGAAGTAGAGTGAGTGAAATTATATTATCATTCTTATCACAAAGTTTTATTGAAGCCAAGTAACTCACGCCCATGCAATCATAAAAATTGAAAAATTCAAAAGTATTCTTTGTTTAACTAATATGTCACACAAAAACTGATTTTAAAGCGAATTGAAATTTATATTAGGTAACACTTTTTTTTTTTTTTTTTTTTTTTTTTTTTTTTTTTTTTTAAATAGTGAACAGAAAAGTTACCTACATGTAAAAAAATTTGTACGTTTTGTAAAGTGACTTCCAATTTTAAATGATTTCCCTTAAAAGAACTTTATTAAAATCTATTAAAGAAATAAAATAAACAGTACTTATATTACCGATATTTTCTTTCGACATCCGAAAGAAAATAGAAAAGAATTAGAGAAATTAGAAAGTATAGTTCGAGAACGAACTACTGAACGTTTGTGAAAAAGAAATTCCTGGAGGAAGTCCCTCCATATAAGTAATTGCAAACTTGGCCAAAATTAAGATATCCAAATTAAAAGTCAGATGGGCCGACCGAGAAAGTAGCGGTAGCGAATTCGAATCATATCTTTGTCATTTCACAATGAGAATGGGAAGGTCCTCACACTCTTAATAGGAAGTTCATTAAAACTGTAAAAAAGCTCTGCAGCTAAACTGCTACTGAACTAAGGAAAATCACTTACGTAAATTGAAAGAGAATTCTCATGATATCACCAAGGGTCCATCACTTCCGTTTTGATTGAAACGTTCTCGCTTCGAAACGAAATGGATTCGCGAGCAACGGAGTGAAAGGGTGGAACCGTTTATTATTTTGAATTACGCAGGTGGGCTGTATACAACCGATGGCGGTATATCATCCCCCTCCATACTGTACGAACGCCGAACGCGAGTCTCAGCCGAGCGACACGAGTCCATTACAGGACTATAACAGCCGGAGTCCCAGTAGAAATTGACAACCGTTTGAAATCCGATCAGGTGATTCGGAGGCCACTTGAAAAACCATTTATCTTCCGTATACGATTGTCTATATTTCATCCGGTCGGGCCGCATGGGGTATCCGAGTCGAACAATTACTTTGTTGTCATGAAAGATTCCATCTTCGATACAAGCTGAGGCCTTTATTGAAAATCAGTCGGACGCAGCTGACCCAGAAGGATTCCACCATGATAAGAACCGAACAAACGATGGCACCTGATAATTTATAGCTCCAATTAATAAAAGGCGGACCATCCCTTAGAATTTTTTCTCGTCTCACCAAACTAAAAACAGTCTCTTTCTTTCCAAACCCGGTCGCGAGAAGATCTTTGTTCAACGGTTGTGCATTTCTCGCTTTTTGAGACCTTCAATTCGAAGAATGTCACCTCGATTTCGCCAGGATAATTATCCACCACATTCTTAACTGTTTGAAATTCCTCCCAAACAACACAAGTGCTAGCCGGTGCGATCAAAGTTAAAATTTGAAAGCCGAAACGATCCGTTGAGCGAACGAGTGTAATTTACATCTATTGAAAATTTGCCATCGGATAAAGTACCTATAGGAAATAGTTCATGTTTGGAAGCTCCATTCTCGCCTTCCAGTAATTATATAAAATTCTCTATTCATAATTTACTAGGCAAGAACTGGTTGAAATGAAAATCTATAAATTATAAAATAATACACTAAACCCAACGTTATGCAACGGTTTTATAATATTCAGTCGGATTCGAATCGCTAGTATTCACCTCATTTTGCGGTAAAGGGTTCATTAATCAAATCAGCAATCTTCAAGTTGGGAACACCCTCACGAGCAGACTAGCGACTCTCCTCTGTGGATTCCGAGCAATTTAGCTTGTCCATGCCAGTGACGCCCCCTTGGGGACTGGAATGGGGTAGCTAAGGTTGTTACACACACACCATTACCTTCCACTCCTCAACTCTCCCATATCCATCCTTCCCTGCAGACCCTCTTAATTACCGGCCCGTTCCTCACCTACTGCGTTGCTCAGAAGCAAGTCTCACTCAGAACGTAGGAGAAATTCGCCCTCTTTGAGCACAACTCTAATGAATAGTTAGCGGGGAGGAAAAGGCTGAAGCCGAAAGTCACCAGGAAAGGGTGACAATTTACAGTTATCCCGAGTTCCGGAAACGCTGTTGCTTTCCAACTGACCTCACAGTCTCTCACTTCTCGAGAGTTGGACATGCATGTTAAATAGTTTACTCTTGCTCGAAAGGTCGTCTTTCAATTCGGACCCCCTAATGCAATCCTAACGTTTGCTCATGGGCATCTTCGGTATGCCAGCTACACGAGAGTTTCCTCGAGAAGGGGCCAAAGTCGAGGTAAAGGATTTGCGTACATTTGTGAGAGCTTCAAGTTCAAAAACAGCTATTAACTAAAATAGCATCTAAGCAACTGGTTTAGTTGCCCAGTGCACTCCTGAAACGCCCCGCTTTTTGCTAGAATCAAGTCAGATACAGGTCTCTAGACAACGAAATGCATTGCTTCCTCTTTAGCTTTTTGGTTTATTATTAATAATAAACCATTGTAATCGCCCAAGAAAAAAAAAAAAAATATGACCGCCCCTCAAAATTTGATGTTTTACGTTTCAAGGCATGTAGAATCCGAATATCCAATTAAAAAAATTTTGTCTGTCCGCCGTAAGCCGTACGCCGTACGCCGTCAACACTTTTCCGGCCAAACCATAATAGCTAAATTCTTGAAATTTTCACCAAAAATCAATCTCGGTCCTACGACGGCCCAATTCTTGAACCAACTTGCTAGCTCAATTCTAAGGGTATTTTTGGGGGGTTTTGAGGGGGAGAAAATTCATATTTTCCACGGTTTTTCAGAAAAATGTGTACGTGGTATCAAATAATATAGATTTTTGGACGCTGAATCGAATGAGACCATCGCGGGGTCGATAGCTTCATTGGTTCTCGAGTTATCGCAGCTTTTGTGCCGAATTTGGGAGATTTTCAGAAATTTGACATGAGGGTATAACTCGAGAGTTCTTGGAGCTATAAAAATCGTTCTATACTCATTGGAATGGTCGTGAAACGCTCTCTCCAGCTGTACCGTTAGGCAAAAAATTTAGTTTTTAATTAGGAATTTGAGAAAAATAAAATTAATTAAAATTACAATAGTTGCTACGGAATTTTCCCCGATAGTTACCGATCTGTTTTTCGGTTGAAACGTTTACACATTTTCTGAATAATAAATTACTATCATAAATGGATAGGATTCTGAAATTATTATTGAAGTGAAGGAATAATAAACCACTGTACAATCATTTGCAGCGTTTTTTGCGAGTGACAATGTAACTCTCGAAATTGTGAGCAGTTGGAAAATTGAAGGGAGTTCTAGTTTGAAGCGAAACATTGTCAACGATTCAGCGCGATTGATGACAGTTTCCTTGATAAAGTATTCCGAAGATTTGAATGCAATAACTAATTTTTCGAAACCAAATTTCTCCATCACGAGGACGTTAACATTTTCATCACAGTTTTTTCTTGGGTGGACGTCACCTGCAACCTGTTTGTTTAATCTAACTCGAATTAATTCAGTTGTCAATCGATGGAGAATATACCAGATCATCAACCTACTCTCTTCAGAGATATTGATGCCCGGCCGAAGACAGAAATGTTTACATTTGCACGTAAATTACTTCATAACTGAACGATGTATTGGTTGGAACTGCATGAATTCTATTAGCCTAACGATTTTACCCATCGTTTTACCTGAACTGTAGTTGGGTCGGTTGGTTCACGCGGAGGTGTATGGAGATGAGCCTCCGTTGCTCGTAAAATCCAGGTCGACCGACCAAGTTGGGCAGGCCTCGATATGAATTTCAATTAATTTATGCTGATGAGGATCATTTAAGCAATTAATGGGAGTTTCGTTACTATTGTTTACTCAGTTGGGAGCCGTTTTGTCGGGGAAGTTCGGAAGGGCGAAACTCATCGTACTGTTGCAAACAGTTTACACACCCTGAATCCTCTTTGGGTCGTGACGTAAAAAACTGGGTACACGAAAGGAAAGTTTTTTTTTTTTTTGTTTTGTTTTGTTTTGAAACAGTCTGGCTGTTCAACACAGTCTGTCAGCCCAACGCAAGATGTATCCGACGGGTGTGACGGCGGGACAGGGATAGTTTCCGTTTGAATTTAGCTGACACATTTGATAAATATAGAAATTACGTCGGTTCTCTGTTAAGATTTTAGTTTTATATTATATTCTAATTTTCCTATCTATCTAGCTCAATTTCCTCTGCAGTTGAAGCCGGCTGATTGGATTTTCTACTAATACTCTTGCATTCTCATGGAGATCATCCGAACCTCTATTTCTTCTTATCTTCACCACCTGTAGATCTAAAGCGCAACTGTCCAAGCTAATAATTCAACAGTTTTTTTCATTTCCGGAGAAAAATTTCCTTTCGCTACTGACGAATGACCCAAAAAAGCAAACGATAAATTATGAGTCGGGATCGATTTTCTATCGGGTTGAACACTTTCTCTAATTGGCTCACCGAAAATACCCCCAGACGTATTTCAACGTCGAAAAAGCTCGCGGGATCCGTGTCAACCCGCTTGTTTCCGTCCGTCGGCCAACTTAATTTATACGCAGCCTTTTCCCCGACGAAATTGTTTCGAAAAAAGTCTACCCGTTCGTGGGTGGCTTTCTCTTGTTTTCGTCGTTCTGCCTGTCTGTCGGTCTGCCTGACGGATATCCGAAACGACGAAAACGTACACTTTTGCGAACGAGGTTTTACTTGCCCTTGCGGCTGCGCCGAGGTATAAAGTTTGTTTTCAGAGAACGGAAAGATTTTCCTACGTTTTGGGCCGGAACTAAAACACCCTTCTAACAGGTCCGGATGGATTTACGAGCTTCGAAGGCATATTTTGGCTTAACTCGCGCCACAGTTTTTCACATCCCCTATTTCGTAACGTTCCCCTTGAACACAAGCTATACAGTTTCACTCTTCCAGTCCCCTTGAAAATCCCCCAACTCCTCCGCACGAACTCGGTATTTAATTTTTATCCCGCATAAATAACCAGCCCACTCTCTTCTGCTGCCAGTTTTTATGACAAAGCACCCCTTCCATCCATATTTTCCCACTGCGGAGGTAAGCGAACTCTTTTCGAAAGCCGTCCTTATTATACTTTGCCTACTCCATCGAAAGTACGAAACAGACTATTACACTCATCTCAGCAGAAACCGTAATTTTACTCCGCCGATTTTTTTTCAATTACCTGTCCCCACTTGAAAGTTGAGGATTCGTTCGGTTTCGTAAGGGGAAGAAAGTTTTGCGATCTGGAACGAAAAGGTCGGTTTAATAAATTCATTGCTATTCCCCAGTAATCCTCGGGAAAAAAATCTTTCAATTTATTCAAGCTATGGTGTAGTATAATTTTCATGAGTGTTTCCAACGTTACTGAAGTCGAAACGGAGTAGAAAACCACGTTTTGGAAGTATTATTAGCTATGGAGAATTTTTTTAAACGATTAGTTCCCGGCAGCATGACTTCGATAATTGCCATATTGTTAAACGCTGATTGCGGAACCGATTAGAGCCGGATTTTACGATTTAATTATTCTTAGATATTATTTAGAGATTAATATTTCCACATTATGTTTCAAGATTGAATCTCTTAGCTGTCTCACCAAATTTAGCGAGAAAATGACATACCTAAGTCAGGGATAAAATGAAATTATCACGGATAATTTTACACGTTAGCTTCTATAGGTAGTAAGGCTGAAGAAAATTAGAATCTGCTGGCAAACTAAGATCTGTGTTTCATGACTTCGTCTTATCTATTCACTTTCTGCGAAGCAGAATGCTGAGAACTCTCCGCATAAAATATGAGAAATGGGTTGTACAGCGTTCGTTGGGGTAATTTTTTCTGAACGTCCGCGTAGCTGTCCCACCTGCTGTCTATTTTTACCGGCACCGAAACTGTCATTTACTATTAGTAACGTTTTAATTAGGTTTCAAGTCGCACTCCAAGCCTATTTCTCGTTCCGATCTTTTTATCAACTGTCGACTGAACAGACTTCCGCTTAACATTTTTTCCTCAGAAGGAACTCCGTTATAATTCGAGTTCCATTTCGAAAAGGAAACAGAACTGTTCTTTCACTCCTCACAACTTACATCGTATTTATCACGTCTTTATTTACAAAACGCAATTCATCAGTAGTTCAACCCGTCTTCTTTCTCTTTCAGTTCCACCCTTCGAGATTACTTTTCCCGTCAAATCGAATCATGTTTCAGTCTGAGATCAATGGAGGCTATTCGCCTAAATAATGGAGCCCGAACTTGAGTTGTGGATCCATTAGTGACCTCGTATTGCTTCATCGACAATAATTATTACTGCGCCTAAATAACATGAAGTTACGACAAACATTAATTACCCAAGGATTCAGTTGTAAACGGCTTCAATTATTTTTTTTCATTCCGGCATTAAGTGCGTTAATCGGTCAATCCAACAGCGAGTAGATCATCAAGCTCTTGCGTGCAGGTGTTTTAGATTTGGGCCAAAACTTCACCGATATAAAGTTCTGAATTATCTAAGAAAAAATAATCTGAGTTAAAGTTGAGTAGCGTTAATGATTATTAGCTGATGAGTCAACAGATTAACAAGTAATAGTTAAAACGCTACAAATGATTGTACTGTAGATTATTATTCCTTGCTTCAATAGTGATTTAAGAAAACCATCCATTTGTGATAGTACTTATTACGAACAATTGTGAACGTCTCCACCAAAAACCAGATTGGTAACTAACTATAAGGGGAAATTTCGTAGCAACGATGGACTTCTTAGTTTTCAAGTTAAAAGATAAATTATTCTCCTAACGGTGCAGAAAAAGAGTGTGTTTGACGATCATTCCAACGAATATATAACAATTTTTCTAACTCCTAATATTCTCGAGTGCCAAATTTTTTATAATTCTACAAGAAAACTGCGATAAGTCGAGAACTATTAATGCTATCGACCCCGCAATTCGATTCAGCGTCCGAAAATCGATATAAATCAATTCAAATACCTACACGTTTTCCTGCAAAACGTTGGAAAATACGAATTTCCCCCTGCTCAATACCTCCAAAAACACAATTAAAATCGAGGTAGCAAGTTGGTTTAAGAATTGAGCCATTGTCGATCCAAAATTGATTTTTGGTGCAAATTTCAATAATTTAGCTTTTATGGTTTGGTCAAAAATGTATTAACGGCAGAGGGACAGAATATTCGGATTCTACATGCCTTGAAACGTAGAACATCCAAATTTGGGGGGGTTAGAAAATTATATTTTCTTCGGCGATTACAATGGTTTGTTATTGAATAATAAACCAAAACGAGTTCTACAAAAAATATGATTACCACTTTGGGAATAAAAAGTTGTTCTGCTATTCCGAACTAAGTAAAGCAGTTGTGCTATTTCGTAGTAAAGATATCGTTTTTCAAAAGCCTGATAGACCGAGTTGCTAGAAACCTGAAACGCGTGAAAACTGCCTAATAATGCCTTTCGAAACTGCCATTGCGAACCGAGTCGCATTAACACATTGTTTCAAAGTGAATTGAAACAGTGTTGGCAGTCGGGGTTCGAGTTAAAATGTTTATCTCGATTCACGTCTAAAAGAGCGCTGATGGTCGAGGGACGAGTCGAGTAAATATGCGAAAATGACTTCAGGGTTGGCGGCTTTAAAATGGCTCGAGTGGGCGCTGCATTAGGGTATGGGGGCCGGTCTGTTTAACATGCAAGTTGGATTGAGTTTAGGGTCAGTCGAAAGGCTACAGATGGTTTTGGAACGCTTCAAAAATGTCACCGCATGGAGAAGCTGCATAATTTGTTGCATCGTAAATTTTCGAGGCGATTCACTTTCAAATTATTTTTTTATTGGCCCAATACTCCCGTCCGTTTCGGCATGACGGTAATGGCAATAGCATGAGATCAGTCGTTCTACGTTTTCATCAGTTGATAGTAAGGAATTAAGTATTGGCGCCTACAGTGTTGATGATTAGAATGACTCTCAGGCGATTCCCTATTAAATTCAATATTTCACAGCACAATTTTTTTCAATAAACGGTTTGATATATTTATTGCTTATTAATTAGTGACATTTATTAATTTTATATTAGTTTCTCCGTACCTTATGTTCGCATCGCTGATTTGAGAGGGAATTCCAGCTCCTGTAAAACAGAAATCATTGTTAGAATGATGGCTTTTGCAGTAGATCAGCTTAATATTCTATTCTATCTAATATCATTCTCTTCGTCCAAATTATGGTTAGTCATTCTACAGAAGAGACACTTCAAAAAAATTAGCTGCGACTGTTAAAAAAAAGAAAGTTGATAGTGAGTGAGATTTTTTCACTCGCATGTCACATGAAAATTTAATTTCATCGAATTTCCTTTTGATCCAATATCCAAATAAGTTTTTTTTTACTTCTGTCACTTTTCTGTTGGAAAATTAGGCGGTTGGCAGAAAAATAAACTGCTAGCCAACTCTTTTTCACCTGCGGAAGACCGAATCGGAGAGAAAAACGGAAAATCGTCGTTCATTGCGAATGGAGGTGTTAAACCCTGATAAAGCAATGCCATTAGCTCAGCTCGACTTGCAAGGTGAAGGGGTAAAAACAAGGTGTCGGGTAATAGTGCGTGATAGGTCAGGCGGCATTTAAAAGCAACCGCCTACTCTTTCTGACAGAAAGTAGAGAGAAAACCGTGAAAGGACAGAATGCTTCCAGTCTACTGTTCGTTGGAAGGGCGGTGTAGTCGAGAAAACAGCTTTTAGCTTGCGTCTGTACGAAAACTGGCGGGGTGGATGAGACGAGAGCGTTTAGTTCATTAGAAGACGCTAGGTGCGGTAGGGAGCTGAGGGAAACCGAGTAATCACCGGCCATTGTTCACTTGGTTCTCTTCCTATACAACTTAAAACATATATATTGTAAGCTTAACCTTTCATTTTGTAATAAGAACCGACAGGCTTTCCCCCGATACATCCCTCTGTTTGACGTGGAAAAAAGAACGTCCGTGTCAGCGAAATCGCGAGCGATATTTGTGTCGGACAGTGTAGCACTCTTTGTAGCATTTAACCCCTATTGATCGTGGGGCATATTGTATCGTTCACCAAATCGTTCTCGTCTTGATGATGATAATTTTCTTGCAGCCCATAAATGATGCCACTGCAGGATCATCAACAGCAGAAAAAGCTGTCAAACGGCAAGTTGAAGCCCCTCATTTCAAGGAAAAGTAACTTTTCCATCGTAATGTTTATATCCATCATCTTAGAATTTTCAAAAATAATAAATTTATTATTATCGCTTACTTACTCAAATCATTAAAACTATAATAATATTATGTACACTAACATTCTTAACTGTGGAAATATTTACAAAACGTAAAATACACAAGTTTAGTTGAAGAAGAAAAAAATGGCTCTGCTACATTCCAAAAAGTATTTAATTTTTTAGATAGATGATTAATAGACGAAAAAATTCACGATTTTGAACAGTCAGGTACAGCGGTTTCAGAAATGATGTATTTCTGTACTCTTGGGATATGTTAATTTGAATAGTCTACCACCCTTGCGGGTTGCCCGCTTCCTTTCGCAGTTTCCCCTTTCGTCTTCGGCTACAGATGTTTCCAACGGCGCTGTAGCAACAGTGAAGCCTCGCTATTCCCTCAGTTCGCTCCCTTTTCTGCGGGATTAAGATATTAAACTGATTTACTGGCCTCGGGTTCACCAGCTTTCCTTCCTTGCTTTCCGGCCAAACCGCGTCAAGGCAGCCTGGAAGGGGTTTCGGTTGCTGCGACGCAGAAACGACGGACGGAGGCTTATAAATTTTAAAAAAGCACTCTGAGCAAAAGTCGCATGTGCGGTCAATCTTTTCCTCTCTTTGCCGAGAAGAACGAAACATCTTATGAGTCAACAACACGTCTGTGTTTCGAAGTATAGGAAAACATTGTTATTTTGTTATGAGTCAGCGCCATTTAAAGTCACGAAAACGATGTGCTCGCGGAATCGATTCGAATATTGCCATTAACGAGAGAACAAACTGATGTCCTCTGATTCACTTTCCGTTCGTCGGTCTTTAATGCTATTAACTTGTCAATATCAGTAATTTCGTGACATTCAGCTGCAATAAATCAATTAATGACGATACGTGTTTTCTGTGAGTGTTGAATAATGGAGAGCTTGACCCTTTATATGTGATGAAATTACTCAAAATGGCATCAACAGAATCACAAACACGGTATTTATTTAATCAAGTGTAAGAGATAATGATAATTACATCATAGTGGTGGAACAAGAGCTTTCAATCGGTGGTAATTGGAAACCAACAATAATTTTACAACCAATTATTTGCAATCAAACGTATCAGCAGTCCCTTGCAATTAGCGGAGAATGGTTTTTAGGGTGACCAACGGCAGTAATCATTCAGCACACGATAATGGAGACAGTTCAAAGCGGTAATATTGAAAAGGTATTATCTAAGTACAGTGAAACAGGGGTGTTTTGAATAACAATTAAATAGGGGGGAAATCCCAGATCCATTTCGGTTTTTTTTTTTTTTTTTTTTTTTTGTCCCTAAATTCCACTCCATCGGTTTCGCTCGATTTACAACATAACTGGCCCGCTCTTCCCGATGATTAATGATAGCTTAAAATCACCCACGCGCATACGAGGCAGTAATCGGATGGTATTATGTAGTGACTCATCCTTGCAAGTGCGCACGTTGTCTGAGAGCAGCACAGGTAAACCCAAGAATGCAGTTTGTGAGCAGCAATACTAATCTTCATTCCCCCCAGTCGTTTCATTTGAACAGCACAGTTGTTACCGTTCACACAGTATACAAAATGCACACCCTCTTCTCTTACGGGCTATTACTCTGAAAATAAAATTACTGTCTGTTCTTTGATGAAGATTACTATCTATGCTTATCCATCACGTCATCATCGTTAAACCTTTCGTCATTGTTGGTGGATTCAAGTTTAAATCAATGTGGACAAAATCAGTAGCAAAGCAATAAGGAATTTAAATCAATATTGTGGTTCATCATTAGATAATTGACCACTATTTATAGTCGTTCAAGGAAAAATGTCAATAGACGCCTAAAAGCATGGGTTTATTTATCAGTCACGTAATTATCGTTGAACACGTATTCATAAGAGGTTTTTCCATTCCGGTAGTGGAAAAATCCGCGCAAAATTCCCATTATAATACCGAAAGTCATTGTATGTTTGATCACTCTTAGGTAAAGGAAATTTCGGTTTTTTTTTTTTCATGAACAACTCCTAAAGATGATATTGCCGCTATGGTACACAAAGTGAAAGAAAATCTTCAAATATTAACGAGCGAGAGACTTCACAGAATTTTGAGACCGCCACCAATCTTTTCCGACTCAAAAACTTGACTGAACCTGTCAGAAACAGAAAATCTTCTCATTCTCATTATTATCGAGCTAATCACTTCTAAAACACGGACAGGCATAGCGCCTTTGAGATCAATTGATGAAAGGAAGACGTTGAAAACAGGAAAAAACCAGGAAAGGTCCTTAAAAGAACAAATAAACGGGTCATTGAACTCGGAAAAGAATGAAAGGGGTTGGGAGGAAATGTCTTCATCCACGAATCAAGGGAGATGGATCCTGGCTTTAATTAAAACTGCTAAAAAAAAAAAAACACGAGGAATGCAAGAGCATTAAGCCGTCACGGAATAAAATATTTACTGCCCCACTGATGAGATATTCACTTTTATGAAAAGAATTCAATTTCGGGTTAGAGTCAGAGAAGCGTTCTATTGATTTTGATTCATTTGTAATAATCTAATTAAGAGAAGCGGACATGTTTTGATGTCACAGATCCATATGGGGAAAGTAGGACAATTGTTTGAACACATAATTTGAAAAGAAGGATGTACTCGATCAGAAAACTACTTGGCATTTTAAACGAAACATATTTTTCCTCAAACTGGCGATAAAAATTCAAATTACAAGATTCACGTTATGTGCCACCGTAGATCATGGAGAGCCAAATGAAAGAACATTTTACGGTGCTCGTAAAACGACTCGACGAGTCACGCAAAACGTTTTTCAAGTAGGTAGTCTTAATTCAGAAAAATCTCTCCACTTTGATGAGAAGGAAAGTTCTTGTGGTAATGACATCTTTGACACAATAACCTGAAACCTAATGTTTCCATCTAAGAAAAAGTCTCGGATGTCCCGTCACCGAGCAATATTTGAATATTCAAGTACTCAGATAAGGAAGGGAATAGCCAGAATGAAGATGGCTGTAGGTGACTTGCTATTTATAAGAGGCGTCAGGTGCCCCTCGTAAATTCTGCCAGTGATTTTCTTAGGGCTGTTGGCCGTGTGTACTGGCACTAGAATAAGGGAGCTATCGAAGCCACGCCTATTGGATCTCGGTCGGTTGGCAAGGGTTAAATGCAGCGATTCGCATCTGACGGCTACGCGTTTAAAGGGAAAAGACTAAGGGTGACCCGAAAGGGCTAGAAGTGGAACGGGTCTCGGAGGTTAATTCACTAATTTCCGGCCGTTTACCTCAGCTCAGGGCTCCGCCCACCATTTTCCGCCGACAGAGGGGCGTTTAGAGAGGAAAGTGATGGAACAATGGTTCTTGAGCCTCCCCGAAATTACTTCTTCAAAGAAGGCTGAATGAAGTTCGCCTTCTAGTTGGAATCAAAGTGTGCGGTTAGAATTTCGTCGATGGAAATGGCGGAAATAGAAGAATGAACTGGCAGCACCGAACATGAGGGTCAATGGGGTGTGCACAGAAGTTATCTCAACTCTTGAGCCCCATAAGACAGGAAAATGCCTAACTCGATTCGAAGCGTGCCTTGCCAGAGCTGCAAAGTACATAGATCATAAATTCTATAGAACCAGGGAAGGTTTGATCGAACCTATCTAATCCTATCGCACGAACGAATTTAAGTCCATTCACTTAGTTATTCTGACTCCATAGTTATCTTATCGCAAATTTAGTCTCAGTGGTAATTAGATGATTTGGTACTATAATACAATTGGATTCAAAACTATTGGGCGATGCTCCACAGCTGGCTTAGTTAACTTACTCCAAGACCGGTTCTCTCGAAGCTCTGAAATTTGAGCCGCACTTCAAGCTCCACAGAGATAGAATCACACTCCATTTTGAATAATGATAAGTCAAGTGCGCATGCGAAGATCAGTCAAAATTCTCAAATTCAGAAAAGCGGACTAATGTAATCGTATTTTCGGATAAGCGCGAAGATTGAAAGACGGTGTTTTGAGCAATGGGGATGCTCCGGCCCACTATGGACATCTCCCAAGGCCAGTAAGTGTAGACAATAATGAACATAGACTTGAATTACTTTTCAAAATCGATTTAGAAGGGAATGGGACGGTGAGGGATTATTTCTGGAAATCAACGAGATGTGGTATTGTTTGCTTGCGAATGAATGACAGCGTGAGTTGATTTGAGGCGTCAATTGCTCCGATTCGAGTCGAAAAGGTCGACGTTGTTGGAACGTAAATCTTTTGACGCAGTAAGTAATCCAATACGGCATCCTCTCAAGCGTGTGAAGTCAACGACAGGCATCCTGGGTGACATGGCCTCCCCTGAAGAGCGTGCATCGACGACGCTGGCACACAATGAATCCGTCACATTCGTATGTTAAACAGGAGGAGGGATTGAATTAGAAAGGGAGAGCGAATGTACAATAATATGCGTTGGAGAGAGTGAGAGGCAAGGTCAGACGAAATTTTCATTGTTAGGAAGGAACCCCCTCCGTCCGTCTGACAGGGGTTGGTGACAATAGGGCAGATGCAGAGCATTAGGATGTCACACCTTTCATAATCAGAGCCTAATATGAGACAGGGAATCTCGTTGCCTGTAGGCGGGGACTTCCACCACCCCTGCTTACTTGTTCCAATGGTACCCGAACTGAACCTCAACTTAATGGGGGTAGTTTTCGAGATTGCTCGTCGTTACCGGCGAACATCAATCTAAACAGAACAATCAACAGATTAAACTCAAGCAGAGACGGTAATGGTTTTCTTCTTTTTGTATCGAGCACATTTTCTGTGACGAAATGGAAGCTAATGGTCACCGATGTCAGGAACGTCTCCACCCTCCGTTGTGATACAGAACATATCGACAATGAGCTAGGCACTATTTAAGATCATTGTGATGCAAATGGATGTGGTTGGTGTTCAATAGTGAGGCAATTTTTCGATATCGAACGTTTCTTTGTACTTATGGTGGATTTCACAAAAAATTGATTTGTGAAATAGAGTTAGCTGTACAGGCAACGCCAACAAGCAATGTTACTCGCGAAAACGGCTTGTATGGCTTACTTTAAGGCTAACGCCAACTCAATTTTTTTAGCAATCCACCATAAGTACAAAGAAACGTTCGATATCGAAAAACTGCCGCGTTATTGAACACTAACTCTAACTAACACCCAATCAATTTTTTGTGAAATCCACCATAAGTACACATTTGGATTAAAACCAATTTTAACTAGGTAACTAAACCCCCCCCCCCCAGGATAGGACAGTTAAGTGTATAATAATCGCATCGACAAAAATACTAGAAATAGGTGAGTTCATTTTCAAGGAGGCATTGCGATGCTTTCCTTGTCCTTCTTTGTGTTTTCTAGGACACAACTCCGATTTCCAAAATATTTTACCTACTGAGAAATAAATGAACAGTGAATTGAAGATGCATCTTATAAAAGACAAATGACAACAGGGAAATAATTTGACTGCAGTTCGCTCATGAGGGAATCTCAGGTTACAACAGAGCCTCGAGGGAATAAATTAGTCACGGGTCCTCATGAGCCGCGTGGTTACATTAATGGGTACAAGCTCGCAGAAATACACCATAGAAGTTAAATCCTTTTTGATTTTTTTATAGCACTCAACATTTGGTGGACAGTCCGACCATGAAATGGAGAATGAAATTATATCAATACACCATAATGCCTTTGTAGTGGCCTCGCCAATATATTTAGCACCGGCGGTTCGTCATGACAACGGGACATCTGGGGATTTTCATATGTTCTAATTATTCGATTATGTTCTTCCAGTTTTGCTCGTCTTATTCAATTTGCAATATACCGTTCTACAGTTCATTATATTCAATGCGTGCATAATTTCTAATAATTACGTCACAACAATTGGCGACGAGGTAAAGTTCAATTTTCAAGCAAACAAATTGTGTTACAAGTTTTTCAACTGCTATGATGGATCCTGATCAGTTCGAAAAATTGCTCAGCGTTTTCAAGAAAAGTCAAAAAGAATTCACAACATCAATATTGGCAAGTATTTCGGAGAAACTTAATAAGCCAACTGAACCATCAACGAACTCCGTAAGTAGTATTCCAACATTCGAACACTACGAACCGAAAAATGAAAAATTTAAAAATTATTTGGAGCGTTTCGAAAATTATTTGGCTATGAAAAACGTCAACGAAGACAGTAAAAAAGCTCAACTTCTCAGCGTATCTATTGGTTCGGTACATTACAACAATTTGTCAGCCTTGCTTGGGCCAGACACTCAAATTAAAAATTTCAACTACGACGCTCTAAAGAAAGTATTTTCTGATTTATTGTCTCCTCATCGGAATGTAGTTGTTTCGCAACACTACTTTTTGAGCACGTATCAAAAACCAGACGAGACTATTCCCGAATATGTCGCATCTCTCCAGCGGGATATTACCGATTGCGAATTTTCTGTCGAGTGTAAATGCGCTAATAAAATTTCAATCGCCGACATTTTCTTGCGTGCCCAATTCATCCGCGGTTTGAAAGATTCGTGGATTAGGGAACAGTTATTACAATCTGATTCGATCATATTCAAAGATATTTTAAGTAAAGCAGCTGCCTTGGAAGCATCTAGGTTCGATACGCAAGTGTTGTCTCAGCAACAACCTACAACTAATAATTCTTCTTTCGAAATTAACAAGATTTCAAACCGTTCTCAAAAACAACTTCATTCGAAAATGCACACATCTCCTAGTTACAACCGATCATCGTGTCAACCGCGTATCCAACGTAAACTTGATTATTCTAAATTGGGTGTGAGTAATCTTTGTTTCTACTGTGCTCGTAGTAATCATCGAGCATCCGATTGTAGAGCTGATCGGAAGTCTCGGCACTGCTCATCATGCAATCGCAATGGTCACGTTTCAAAGGTGTGCATAATTACGCGAACAAAAGATAAGTATTCCAATTCTTCAAATAATGCTCGTTCGAATTCAAATGATCAAACAAATCATCTGACTACCGACAGTGAACATCTGTATGGTCTAAATCAAGTGTCAGTCGTAGCTCAGGAACGCCCAAATTTCAAACTTGTCGACTTATTTGCTAATGATAGATCGAATGCTCAAAATTGCCAAGATGCGCAAAAATTTCTCGTAAATGTGCTCGTCAATTCTAAACCAGTGATTTTTGAAGTCGATTCGGGAGCTGGGTACACGTTAATTCCTGAAGATGTCGTTTCTAATCTAAATTTGAATGTTCAACCGACAGGCATCTATTTTCGAGTATACACGAACGAGATTTTCCGTCCAATTGGGAACGCGATCGTGGACGTAAGTTACCAAAATCGACGATCAACCGAAGAAATCTTCATTGTACCAAGAGGACGTCCAGCTATCCTGGGAAGAACTTGGATTCGACATTTGAAAATTCGACTGGAAGATGTAGATATGAATCCGGTAACATCTTCGAAAATTTTCACTAGATCAATTCATTCAATAGATGATATTTTTCAAAAATATGCTATTGTTTCCAAACCAGAAATAGGGTGTGTTCCTCACCACACCGTTGCACTCAAGTTAAGAGAAAATGCTAAACCTGTGTACATTCAACATCAGAAAAATTCGACTTCCACATCAAAAGTTCGCACATTCTCAGTGGGGGAGAGAGTCCAGGTGAGGGATTATTCTCAGAACCAGTATAATTGGACATTCGGGGAAATCATCGAGAAATTAGGAATTCTACATTACATCGTCAAACTCGACTCGGGACGCACGATTAAACGACACCTTGACCAGATTCGACCCACGTCTGTTAAGAGAGTTCATTTTGATTCTCATCCTACAATCAAGAATGCGCCGTTTCAAATTCCTCGTACTCCAGAGAATCACGTTTCCGACACTCCAGCCCAGCCGTCTCATTCATCCACTCCGTCAAATTCGTCAACTCCTACTTCAATTCAGCCTGATGTTCCACCGCATCAGCCGCTTCGCCGTTCAACTCGAATACGAACTCGTCCAGCCTATCTTCGAGATTACATCCTATGGTGAAGACCCAGTGTTCTCCTATAGTGGGGGAGATTGTAGTGGCCTCGCCAATATATTTAGCACCGGCGGTTCGTCATGACAACGGGACATCTGGGGATTTTCATATGTTCTAATTATTCGATTATGTTCTTCCAGTTTTGCTCGTCTTATTCAATTTGCAATATACCGTTCTACAGTTCATTATATTCAATGCGTGCATAATTTCTAATAATTACGTCACAACAGCCTTTGGTGTAACGTAAAAATTACACCCGTCTCTACGAATTCGAATGGAAGACGCCGTTTGATGAATTGTGACGCGTCGGAAAGTTTGCTGGAGGAAAACTTCGAGAAAGAGGTAAACTCAAATCGGAATTAAGGCAAATGAAAGCGAGGAATTTCGTAGTACCGAAACGATGAGATTTAATCTGATTAACTCGAAAATTAATTCGCCGGGACTCCTCAGCCTTCACTCATCTCTTCCATTTCCAATGGAAGCGAAATTAGAATTGTTCATCGCGTCAAATGAGTCGCATCAGCATTTACAGAAAGGACTGGTGGAGTGAAATACCGCATCTTGGCCACCCCAAACTCGAGAACTTTGTCGTCTCCGAACGACAAATTACGACGAAGAATACCCGAATTGCCAACGACAGGGAGGTTTTCAAGATTGTCGCAAGAATTAATTTACCCCATCACTACGTTGTTCATCATGCTCTGAGGTTTAGACAACATCGGCTTAAATATTCATTCCGAGACTCGTTCGTTCCTGAAAGAGTTGTTTTCTGGTGAAATTCACTCGATTTCAACGCGCAACAAAGTTAATGGGAAAATGGTTATCTCCGATGCTCGATCTTCGCTGTGCCGTTATATTGAAAATTATCGTTTGTTTGCACCGTACCAAGACTGCTTCAAGAGCCATTAATTTCAAACTATGACTTGATACAAATTTTCTCAAGATTTTATTAATCCAAGCAGACAAACGTTCAAATGATCATTACTACCAAATTATGTTCAAAGAGGTAGGAACTGCTTCTGTAAACTTGGCTCAAATCCAATTCAATTCACGATAGAAGTCCGTCAAACTGAGATCAAGAGCCGGAAGATGAGGCATCCTCGGTCACCGGACTGTCTCAAACTTGCTAATTAGAGAGATCTGGCAGCAGAAGAAGACGACTGTGGTAAGTTTCGAGGAGAACGAGTAGGATTATAGGTAGTCAAGTCAACCAGCAAGTTCAAGGGGAAGTAACAGAGCTACGAGATCGGCCCGTGTTAGAACAAAGTCTTCCCGAGAGCCAGAAGGGGCCCCACAACTTATAATGAAAAGTCACGAAGGAAAGTTTAATAATTACAAAGCCAAGGAGGAATAGGCCGGCTCTGAAAGTGCAGTGGATGGGAAAAACGGTCGAAGAGGTTGGAACCTTCTTGCTGGCATTTAACCGCCGGCATCTGTTTCCGTAAAAGGCCTTTGGGGTATAAGAAAATGATAATGGGAGCCATCGATGCAAACTCACCAAGGGTGACTCGGAAATTAATTAGATGACTGTCGCATGCCTTTTTTTACGATTTCATATTGTGGATCAAAAACGTGACTCAAGGAAACTAGTTAACGCTATACGCCAGCGAAATTGAAACAAAATATAAAAAAAATACTCTTCTCGACTGACCTCTGGTCATGTAAAAGCGTTTCATTATACCGAAAACTACACTCAGCTTTGGTAATGACTTGGGGCTTATAAGAAAACTATAATATCGCACACTCCCGATTTTCTATCACAGAGTTATCCCATCATGCAGGATAAACGTACCGAGGTATAAATACTATAATGTTTCCTGTGATTCCAGCATAAATTGGTTTCATATTTTTAATTATCAAAGCGAAAACAGCCAACAGGCTTCATTACTCGCGACTCCGCAAATTTCATCCGATAAAAATGTTCTCGGCGGAACGATCTCCCCATCGAAAACCGAACACTGTCAAACCCTCTTCGATTAAAATTCATCGGATCGTCCCGGTGGCAAAAACACAACTTTTCAATTAGCTACGGATTTGAATTCGCCGGTTCCCCCGATTATTTTTGGCCCAGTGCTGAACGGATGGATTGAATTTATATCTGTTGAGAAAATGCTATTTTTGAGGTTCCACATTCGAAACGTGCCTTGCACTAAGTTATTAGTAGAGATCAGGGGAGATTAATAGAAACAGAATTCTAAATTAAGATTTAGACTGTAGAATGATAGAATAGAATAGAAGAATAATTTTTATGAAAATGTGTAGATCAAAGTGGTACCAATCTAAATTACTAGTAAAATTTAGGACTAAAAAGAAAAACCGTCAAATATGATTTTTCCGTAGTTGAATCATCTCCCCCTTCCTTTGCTTTAAATTATGATTACAAAAACTATTCTCTCGATGTTTTCAGTAAACAAAGCGTTGGTCGCCCTATTGGCTAACTCCTTAGCATAAGTCGTGGATTTTAACTTTCTTAACTTTTACCTACTTAATGGGAAGTCTAATCAATCGCACAACGATATAGCTGAAGTGTTCACTCAGCTGAATGTTTTAAGATCACACAGCAGTTTTTCAGAGTGAAGTGCAATTATTACTACAGCAAATTGGCATTATAATTTTTTTTGAATACGGAAATCTCCTCACGAGAGAGTTTTGTTAAAATTAGTATCACTAAATGGCAAACATCTGATGCAGTGGCCAAAAAATCTCCAAACGCTCAACTCAAAAAAACTTGCAATATTTTTTTTTTTCCTTTTTGAGGAAATGTAATTATTATTGCGATTGAAAATAATTTGAATGTTGATGTTCCTAAAAAACAAGTGCCGCGAGACGAACTTTTGGTTTAAGATTGCAAACAGTGAAACCGTAAGGGGTTGAGAAGTGTAGCGGCAACCTGAGCGAAAATTCTCGATTTTTGAGGATGAAAAATGTCACTATTATTATTCCAGAAATAGCGTAACATTAAAAAAACCGGTAAAAAGTCACCTTGCGTAAAAATAGCCGATTGTTGAATATTTACATTATAGGACCTATTAATTTTACCTAATTTAGGAGTATCCAGTTCTTCGTATTTTAGATGGTATCCACACACAGAACAAGTAGTGGCACGATGACCGTGTCAACACCTAAGTACGAACACAACGAGCTATTCACACACGTAAGACACGTACGAAGAAATATTACAGAACCGGGCGGCTAAACTACAGCGGACCGACTGACTCGGCAATTGAACCGAAGGATGGCTTGATGAGGGGATCCCTTTCGAAGAAAGAGAGGGGACCACGCCTTCCCCTCCACTTTCTTGCCGTTCTGATGGACACGAGCCGACCGAAGAGATTGGGGAGAATGCGGTCCTGGCTTCGGAAAGAGACGATGCTCCTGCTAGACGAAAACCTCTGGAAGGAGTGAGCTGCAAGGAACTGCACGACGAGCTCAATGAACTAATTTCAAGGACAGCAATGTCTCGACGAAAAACTCGGGAAAAGTACTGGTAGCTTCTGAGAAAAACGAGGAAATTTAAAACTCTTAAATTCGGTTGTAGACCATCCAAAAACTATGCTATCCAAAAACTTGGGTGTGGTATATTTATATGCTGCAGCGCCGCAAGTGAACTTGGAAACTGCCAACTAATAATAGTAGTATCAGCACTGTTATCATATCAATTCGTCTAATGTACGATCTCGTGCTTCAATTCTTTTCACGGCTTCGATTCCTGAATTCATGATGTAATAAGTACATTACAATGGGAAATGTCAAGATGGGAACAAATGAAGAAAATAGGCGAGAAAAAAAACGGGATTGGATCACATAGTAATTTTATCTTCCGGTCGGTAAACGGGTAACCTCATTATTGTAACAGTGATAACCACAAGATTTTCCATACGCAAATAATATTCTATAATGAAAGTAATTATAAGCTCAGCGTTCCATAATCTTAATAAGGTATTATCCATAACCGCAATGGTCAAATGTAGTACTTTCCTGCTATTTTCGAAGCTGATTCAATGCCGCTGGGCTCCAAAAAAGAGACTAGGGGGTTTTCTGATGAAGACTTACACCTACATTGCTTCTCGCTTCACACAACTGAAAACCACGCTCGTATAAAACCATGAGAGAATTGCATGTATGCAGGTATCCGTATTAGCTTCGCATGATTTTCCCAAGCATGAAACAGGTGAAGCGGGCTATGCATCGGAAAATAAATTTAGCCATGAAGTGCTGAAAGTAGAGTACCTTAGAGAAAAAACTCGCTCAAAAGCGTACTTTGAATTCTACATTTCTAAGGGCAGATTTTAGAAGCTTCAGTGATTCATTTCCATGGGAGAGACCATTTGGAACACATTCGATACGCCTTGGTAAGAGTGGTCTTTGAGTTAGAGTCTGGGGTTCGGGAGGTCTGCTGTACAAGGTGGTCTCGAGTAATAGCATCCTGAACAGGCCCTGACCCTGTTATTCTATATGATCGAGACGAATCGTTCCGTTTTCCACCGTTGGCATCCTCCATTACTCACCACCCTCTTCACTTCGGTAAAGGCTCTATCGCATTTCGCAGAGCGGGAAGTATTATTGGGATTTAGAAAAAAAAGTGTTTCTCTAAAAAAATTATTAATCATAAATGAATTGAGTAGCTAATAATGAGGATTTGAAATTTAATTTTAACAATAAATTAGTCCTTGGAAATTAACACTCCGAAAGAAGTAATAATTTTTATTAGTATAATTGGAGTTGAAGATGCAATAGAGAAATCGACATAAGGAGTTGTGAATAATGCTAATATATAGACAGGCGAGTAAAAAATATAAAATAAATACAAAGTGTTCGCGCAAAACTTTAAGAATAAATTTAAACGATTGAAATGAACAAATGTTTAAGAGATTTTTCAACAGAGGACAGCAGAGACTAAAATTTGACTTAAAAACACTAAACAAATTAGATATATAGTACAACAACAACGAGAAAAATCTCGGGAATAAATTAACGTCATTTTTAATCATTTCATCAGCCTTTGTCCCTTGATCCAATACCCTGGTTTTTTAATGGTAAACCATTCTCTTGTTGGCTTGATTTTTTCTGTTTTCAATTTCAACTCAAGTCACGTCCCGCGGTCACTCTGATTGATTGATGCACCCACGCCTGCACATACCTTGAGCATACTCTTCAGACTTGGCGTACGATAGTCTCCCGCTGAGCACCAGTCGAACAATCAGCTTCGTTCTGTACCGACGTCATGTCCGTATCGGTACATGGAGCATTAGTGACGTAACGAACCGTAACGTCGACCCGTTTATCAAGTCCCCGACCTCACCTTTCAAGAGGCAATAAGTCATGTTCACTCTGCCCGACAAGACACACCTAATATATTCTCTGTGCGGTATCTAAAATGTAGGAAACCTCTCTGGCCTTTTTTCCCAATTCAGCCTGGGCAAACTGTGATGATCACGGCTATATTAAAGTAATTATTCGGTACCTCACTAACACTGCGTTCCTTATTCACTGAGAGAGAACTAAAAATTGTTGGTTTTCTTTGTGAAAGGAGAATAACGTTTCTTCCAATCGATAGGTAAATACTGTTCTTGAGACGAATCAAAAGGGTGAAAGGGATTGGGAAAATAAAGATATACTGGAGGAAATACATCAAGTAAAACTCCATTTCATCCTACAACTTTTTGGAGTTTGAATTAATAAATGCGAAGAGTTTTTTTTATGAAAAAGATACCTAGAAAATCGATAGATGAGGACTCTTCAACCAGATTGGTATGCACTCAAGAGTTCGACGAGGACTCTGCTTAATAGAAAACGAAGAATTTTTTAAAATTATCTTGACAAGATGTTATTAATATAAGCAACATTAGATTTGGGGTTTTATTTGCGGTTCATCATATTTCAAACTTAATGGATTATAGTGGGGATGAAAGGTGTTAAAAAGGATGAAAATGACGCTACTGAGTTGAACAAAATGACACTCATTGGATTAGTGAATTTATCACGCCTTATAAAGGAGAGTCGAGAAGGTTAACTGATATGCTCAACAAGGAAGACTCAATTTCAGGAAAAGGGCCTTGAAGAAGAGCACTTATTAAAAAGAAGTTGAAGAAATTGGATCTTTGTAGGGAGAAAACGCTGAACGGCGCTTAATTAAAACAAACATTATTTCCTTTTTTCTTCAACCCCGTCGCCGACGCTAAGGAGTTCTTTATTTTTATTTTTTTCACACCAGTTATTTTCAAGCTTTTTTTTCTGAAAGGGAATTTTCTCACTTGGGATGTTTTCAGAAGTCCGCTAAATGAAGAACAGTAAGATAACACCTGTTTGCACGAATGTAATGAGATCTTAGTGTTGACAACGGAAGGGTCGTCTTAGCCGGAAATGCATTAGCTTTGGTGGAAAAAAGTAAACTGTCATGCCTGGAAATGAAAAACGCTGCAAATGATTGTACAGTGGTTTATTATTATTTCGCTTCAATATTGATTTAAGAAGACCATACATTTGTCATTTTAAATATTCCGAACATTTGTGAACGTTCCCACCGGAAAACAGATGGTAACTATAAGAGAAAACTCCGTAGCAACTATAGTAATTTTAATCATTTTTATTTTTCTTAATTTCCTAATTAAAAGCTAAACTTATTGCCTAACGATACAGCTGGAGAGAGTGTTTGACGACCATTCCAATGAGTATAGAACGATTTTTATAGCTCCAAGAACTCTCGAGTTATACCCTAATGCCAAATTTCTGAAAATCTCCCGAATTCGGCACAAAAGCTGCGATAACTCGAGAACCAATAAAGCTATCGACCTGGCGATGGTCTCATTCGATTCAGCGTCCAAAAATCTATATAAATTGATACCACGTACACATTTTTCTGAAACACCCTGGAAAATATGAATTTTCTCCCCCTCAAAACCCCCCAAAAAAACCCTTAAAATTGAGCTAGCAAGTTGGTTCAAGAACTGTGCCGTCGTAGGACCGAGATTGATTTTTGGTGAAAATTTCAAGAATTTAGCTATTATAGTTTGGCCGGAAAACTGCTAACGGCGTACGGCGTACGGCGTACGGCGTACGGCGTACGGCGTACGGCGGACAGACAGAATTTTTTTTATTGGATATTCGGATTCTACATGCCTTGAAACGTAAAACATCAAATTTTGAGGGGGGGTTAGAAATTTTTTTTTCTTGGGCGATTACAATGGTTTATTATTGAATAATAAACCAAAAATCATTATTGTTATAAGCAGGGGCCTTGACAAATTCGTTGATGCGTTTTGCGTTGAATCCGGCAAAACGTTGTGGGGACTCCCATTCGAGTGCGGCAGTTCATTACCAATAATCAAGGGAAAGCGTCAACTGATATAATGCTAAACTAATAATGTGGAAGTTTTTAGAATTGCATTTTAGTTGCTATCGACAAATCTAAGCTGCTGAAAGCAGATCCGTCAGCGTGGGCAAATATTTAATGAAAGTAATCGGACGCGTTTGCATTTGCGGCAATGGCGATTTTGATTTATTATGATCTGTTATTTATTTTATTTCAATGATTATAATATATGATCACACCAGTAGATGAATTAGAAAACCACCCATCAGTTATATTCATTATATTTAAATTATAATTAAATTATATTATTATTCATTATATTAAATATCTTTCGATATTTTACAGCTTGCTGGAAAAACAGCTGATAGCTGGCGTCATTTTTCGGTTACCTCACCACGCAGCGAAAATGGGTCTTCTCCGCTTTGATAATACACTCGTTTTGCGCAGCCATTGAATCATCGTTTCGAGCTCCCGTGGCTACTGAGCATCAGCCATACGGTAGATACTCACGATGCTTCGCCAAATAAAGGCAACAACAGAACCACGTTTGCCCCTACATAATTTATCAGGTGCTAATGAACAGATCAACGTTGTAAAGTTGAGAATTAGCCTCCGCATCTGTCCGAAGTATCGACCATTGCGAGTCGTGTATCTTGGAACGGCGTGCTTTGTATAGAAAGCCGGCAGACAAGATTTACTGCTGCGAGGGCTTCGGATAAACCTGTGATGATCTGGTCACGCTGCTCCGATGTTGCACAATAGCAATCCTATTCCGCTCTGATATCTTAATTCACCACATTACCGCCCGAATATAAATTAGACGGCATGCTTTTCAAGATCTAATATGCTACTTCCAAGTTGCAAATGAGTGAAGAGTAAATCTGGCAGTTCAATTAGATATGGATTCGATACACCAAGTCATTCAGATTACTTTTTCTCGTTTTTTTTAAATCTGAAATTCAATTTTCTTACTGCTAGAGCCAGTAACTTAATACGCGGATAGCAGATGATGAGCGCAGGCTTTAGCAACACATGATGTGTTAACAATAATGGTATGAGAAAAAAGGTTCAATTAAAAAGCGCTGGTTAGAAATATTTATTTTATTTTATTTTACACATGGAAAATTGCCCAATATATACATTAAATTAAAAGAAAAAGGTAGCCTTGTGCACGCAACAAAATTGAAATAAACATAAAATTACATCCATGAAAACGTATTCGAGGCGTATTTCCTAAATTGTGGTAAACTCATTTAAAAATGTTGAACTCGGCAGTATCGTTCACCGCATTATTGGCCCTCTGACAACGGAGCAAGGGATTATTCAAAAGATAGTTCCCACTCGCGAACGGAACGGGAAAAATTCTTCGCGAACGGAAAAAACGGAGGTCGATTCTTGAAATGCTGTGGGACCTGGAAATTACTTATATCCATTCGGGAGTCAAACGGAATCAATATTTGCAACTGCCTATTCGCAACTTCCGTTATAGGATGACGAATCACCTGCGCTATTTATAATAGAAATAATAATAGGAAAATTGTTTACAAACGGTCATCCCTGCTCGACTCAACAAAAGAATTGACTCAGTTGCAAGTCGAAAAAAGTGGTTGAGATGAATTGAATAAATTCCGAGTGTAAGTAATGGAGAGTTTGTGATCTCAGCCTTTCTCGGTTTTGCGAACGGATCAATGGTATAAAGAGAGAAGAATGCGTCCTCACGTACCAACTTCATTAACTTAGAAGGGAACGTCTTGAGACAACGGCAACGAGCAAACATTTCCCACGTTCCAGCCATCTTCCTCGCTCTTGTGTATTTTTCGCGTGTATGACGCTTTCAGTGCACCTTTACGGAAGCTTAAACTTTGCCAGCGAAGTTGCCTTCGCTTATCCTTTACCTCAGGTTTTAGCTACGTCGGTGGCAGGCTCGGTTTAATTACGGCCGCCTCAGTCGCTCACGTGATATAAGCTGAAAAGGCGTTCACTTAAGCGAAAGAGAACGGTGATGTTTTGAAGTACGTCGGTGGATCAAGAAACATTTCAGGACTATTTTAGTTTCAGAGGTGGATCCAACGATTAACTCTCAATCCGTTTACGTCAAATCACCCATGGCATTGATTAAATACAGCCTAGTATTTTGAAGTTTTGTAAGTAGGTATTCTTGAAACTGGGGTTTAAAGGCACTGACTTTACCAGGTTTACAGCCTTAGCCAGACAAGGTAAGTAGAAATGCCTCACATTGTTGCCTCTGCTCCTGCGAACGTAAGTAATTTTTAAAGCAAACTATGCTCGTATATCTTTAGGAGTCCTTGGGGAAGAATGACTCAAGAAGTATTCATAAAAAAGATGAGAAAGTTGAACCTTCTTTCCTTCCTTCCTTCATATGAGATTGGTCAGTTTTTGAATAATACAACTTTGATCTCGTGGAAGAAAATGGGATTGAAATGCCACTGACGTTGACGAGAGCTTGTCGCGTTTTGCTCTCACCCTCACCGAGAACCGTGTTAGAACTTAAAAATTAAAAATGGCTCAATTAGAATATTTAAATTGCAAAAAAGTTATATCGCATTTTGCAAAATTAATTAACAAACGACATAAACAGAAACTTCACTCAACACAACCCCTCAGGAATGAACGTTTGAAATTAGAATCGGAACTGTAAGTTCTCTGCTGCTGGCCTCCGTTTAATAAGGCGAAAAGGGAGAATTTTTGATTCGTCAGTTTATTAACCCATGGCGTTTATCCACGTGTTGTCAGCTGTAGTTGAGAGCCCTTCTTATTCACAGCGTATATGAAGTTGGTAAGGTAATGGTATGCGGCCAACGTGGATCGATGGATAGGCCCTGGCGCTGGAAGGCACATGTGTGTCGGCCCTTTATTAATACCACTCGGTGAATGAGTCATGATCTCTCGTCCGTCGAGGCACCGTGACATATATCCCTTCCTCGCTGTTCCATAGTTCTGTGTCTGTCTCTCAGTCGGCTCTGTGACTAGGTTGGTGTACATGAACGGGCAGGAGGTGCAGACTTATTGCCCATTGTCCTTCGGGCATGATTGAAACCAGGGCAGACGCGCAGCCTTTGGTGGTTTCCATGTCCCTGAAGAGACTCGGGGTCCCCTTCCATAGCTATACCTCATAGACATCTGCTGTTACCGCGCAGATACGTACGGCACCCTCAAGAGAGCCCCGTGGTCCGGAGTATTAGTTTTCAATGAGACAGTTGTGGCTGCAGCCTTTCAAATGAACGCTCATAAGTTAGGCCGTATGAAGATAACTCGCTTGATATCGAACTTCTTCGAGCACGTTCCCCTAAGTTACAATCCTTTGGAATGACAAGGAGAGAAACTTCTGGTTACTAAACCCCTCGAAGATATGAAAGCGGACATTCTTGGCTGAATCTCATGCGAGAATTGTGAATCGAAATTAAGACAGCTTACGAACAGATGAGTATTGTTTCGGATGATGGGTCTAACATTTTCATCTTTGGTGGAAGAGCGACGTCGTATAAATAGTCTCACCGCATGAAGTTCCCATTTAATAAATTTAAGATTTGTAAATCATCAAGCCTCAAGTCACAGCTTTTTGGCCAGGAACTTCAGCCGTCCAACGAAATTCTCGAGCAGGAAGGGACCAAAGAAAGAGCAACAACGAAAAATTAAGTTAATAAGGTAATTAATATTAGGTATCTTATTTCACTACCCGCACGAGCACATGTTTTTTCCTGGTACCACTAGGGCTTAGGTTCTATTTTGGGTCCTGATCAGATCTACTTGCATTCATAGCCAAAAAAAGCCTGAACGGGTTTAGTGATCGGAAAGTAAATTAAAGTACAAAAATGAGTCGATTTTAGTTGTTCTCCTCTCAGCCTACCAGCGGAAGTATAACTGCTAGTACTGGAAGAAGCTTACTTCTAAATTCAATCAGAGAATCTTCCGCAACATTTCCTTTTATTTCGATTATCCAAAGATTTCCGATTATCTTCAACTAATTAGTTGGTAGTTATTCAACAACAGCAGCAAACAATTCTGAGCTGATGAATTCCGTATCCCACGATAATACAGACGGACTAAAGTTATGGGTAAAACTGTATCATGAACAAATCAAAGAAAATGAGAGGATGAAAGCAAATAAAAGCAAAATAAGTTTGAATTCCAACACGGTCCTTCCCTTATCATAATACAGAGATGATCGAGAGTTCTTCTTTGCGCAACATGGTCGTTGTGAGCAACAAAAAGTAGTTTACAAATTTAAAACTAAATAGGATTTCTGTGAAATACACTTCGTATCTGCATCTCCGCGCGTGTTTAACCGATACAAATTACCGGAATTTCAAACCGAACTATCCGTAAGAAGCCAACACGGTCACTTTTTTCTGGCAACTAATCGGTTCTTCTTTCACATTTTTCTAGGTAGAGACACATGAATAGTCCCTGAAGAAGGGATCCGAGTTGAAAAAGACGCGATGACACTTTCTTCTAACTTGTATACTCATTCGATTCGACAGAGCGATAGGGCGGACCCGTTGTATCCTTGTCACCACCTGCTATGGACAAATGGCTTTGACACTCGAACATGGGTGAAGTGAAAAATATACGACTTTTTAAGGTTTTATGGGTTCTACTACAGCAAGCTAGGAAGAACGAAACGGTGAAAAGCTTGGCTCAATGATATATTGGAGGTATTGTGAGCAGTAGTTAATTTTCGTCACAATCTGATAGAGGCTTACTTCGAAAAAATCAGCACTATGAAATAACGAGCAAGTAAATTGAATTTCACCATTTCACTTGGCAATATTCATCGTCAGTATTATCAACGGATATCAATCAATACGAGACATATAAATCCGAAACTAGTTTCCAAGTAGGAAGAAAATAAAAAAATTTCGCCGATGAAAGGATAAATGATGCAAATATATGTCTCGCAGCAGCATAAGGTGGCAAATAAGAAGAATCGAAATGGAAAGAAACGAGAAAACAGAAGAAAGGTTGAACCACCAGCTTCGGCCGGTTGGCTTGCCAAATCACAACGCCAGGTGGAAAAGAGTGGATCGATATTGTGCTCGGCTCAAGGGAGAAGGTGAAACAAGGCGACCGACGGACGCCTACTTCTCATGCAAAACCCCATGACATAGACAACACAAAAACGCTGCTACGATTGTACAGTGGGTTATTATTCCTTTGCTTAAATTATGATTTCAGAAGACCATGCGCTTGTGTAGTGAACTATCCAAAATATTTGTGAACGATTTTACCTAAAAAAAAAACCGAAGCTCCATAGCAACTATCGTAATTTGAATTATTTACATTTTTCCTATGTAATTAAAAGTGAAATTATTCGCATAACGATACAGCTTTATAAAGCGTTTGACCAGTATTCCAACGAGTGTATAACGATTTTTATAGCTCTCAAAAATCTCAAGTTATGCCAACTTGCCGAACTTCTCAAAATTTCGAATTTGCCGGAGAAAAGCTGCGATACTTGAGATCCATCCAAGCTACTGACTCTGTTTTGGTATCATTCGATTCAGTGTCCAAAAATCCAAAGTAATTTACACCAAACATTCTCGAAAAAAACCTTCAAAAAAATTCCCTCCACGAAACTCTTCAAAAATACCCTTGAAACTGAGGTAGCAAATTGGATAGAAAATTGAGTCATTGTTAGGTCAAGATTGATTTTTGGTGAATAGTTCAATTAAGTAGTTTTTACAGCTTCGTCTGAAAAGTGTTGACGGCGTATGCGGCCGGACGGAAAATTGTTTATTCGATACTCGAATTCTATACGTACCTTGAAAATTTGAACATAGTGTTATTTTTAGGTCAGGGAACTGGATTTTTTTTCGTGAGGGATTACAATGGTTTATTATTGAATAGTAAATCAAAATCAAGGGAAACCACCATGCGATTGATCAGTATTATACACGATATCACTTTTAAAAATATTATTATTATTTCTCGTGAGTGTTTTTAATGCCCTCTAATATTAGGTAGGTAATAAAAACGTACAGCATGTGTGATGAACAGACATAATAATATATGAATGTCTTATAATCGCAAAATATAAAAGAAGGGCTAGGAATATCACTCAGAACACTGTGTGCAAGCACTAAAATTCCGACAGAAATACGTAGATAATTCTTTAACGGCGAGCTATTGGAGATCGTCATCCCGTCCTGATCGATTCGAATTTCTTCGCAGGTACAGGTACGGATGCCGGTCGCTGGATATTATGATGGTAATCTTATCACACTCGACCTAACATCAGAGCTAGGCGACTAACAAGACGCATCGGTCCTTCTCGTTTAATGTGATAAAACCGTGTCCCAACAAAATGAGAAACGATCTTTTCAAATTTTGTACCTGTGTTTCTCTTGTTTCACCGTCGGACCGATGTTCGTTAGGGACTTGGGCGCCAAAAAAACGATAAATTAACACCGAATAGGTGATACAATAAATCTGGAAGAGCTACGCCCTTCCACGGCTTCCTATCGGTTGAACTTTTTTCTATACCACCTATCCTGCTCGACGGGGGTTCTTTTTTCTACCCTCAAAAGTGGCGACCGAAAAAAATTCTCCATAGTCTAAGAAATGGAAAGGAAGCCGCTTCTGAGGGCTGGAGCCTATTAATGACGGCACATAATACGATAAAGAAGACCGATCGTTATTTGACTTCAAGCATTGACTGAAGCATTTCAAAGGTCTTTGGAAACAGGGGTACCCTTTGTTGCTAATACGAATTTCACAGAAAAAATGTTAGTTTTTCAATTTTAATTTTTTTTTTATTGAAAATTTTTTTTATTGGTACAGGAGATCTGTTGCGGACTGAGTCCCCCTGGCCGTACGAGCATGGTATTCTGTGCTCAGAATATTTTGAACCCGAACAGCTCAATCATGAAGCAACTGGGTGATCCTGCAAAAATAAAGAAATTCGAGGAGTAATTTTCCTGAAGAAAAAAACACTCTTTCCTTGATTTTGTTGATGGGTTTGTGAAATTATTGCTTATAATATGAAAAGCACGCAGAGAAGCCGCGTTAAATTCTCATAGTTTTCTTGCTTGTTCAAAAACAAACAAAAAATTCTGAAAGTGAAATAATTTTTGCATATTATCTAAAGACATAAGCGCGAGAATTCAGTCGAATATTTGTGTTCAGAAGCAGATGAGCGACGGCTCTTTATAAACTTTCATAATATGAAAATAGTCAACCAGGTCTGCAAGATTGACCTACCGAAAAGTTCTAATTCATTCATTCGTACTTGATATCTTATCTAATATTTGGATATAAAATTCGCAAGTGAACAAGTCGTCAAGCCTGAGCCAATCTGATTTTATTCAGTAAGTTGGAATTACTAATAAGATGGATGATTCTCACGCAGTAATTATATTTGGTAGTAATTATAAATTAAAATGTGCCGCCATCAATTACAGTCCCTTCGCATCAGCTCATGAATTGGGCAAAGGTGGTAGCGATTTTTGAAGTGATAAGTTGTCTAGAATTCTTCCACAACTTCTACTAGAGCCTACCACAGCACCAACACCGAGTTGGATGCTCCAGCCGTAGCAAATCAATGGATGTGCGTGCTTCGAATACACCACGCAGCGTATGAATCCCCCTCGGTTCGAACACTAACCGGTTTTTCGGTCGTTCTTACCCGGGCGATAGACCAGAAAAACGGAACATGGGCGATAATTTGCTTTATTCACCGCGAAAAGAAGAAATTTCCAAGTTCTTCTTAATTTCAGATTGTTATACTTCCCAAGGCATGAGCTCGAGGTCTTTCTTCGGATATCTGTTCATACCTGTAAATAATATTATCAGGAATACATAATATATTTTATGAATAAATTAGCCTACTGTGGGCCGACATTGGGCAGATTTTGATCATTAACAATGGAACGGAAAGTATTTGTAAGTAAGAAAAAGTAGAAACGAGCTGTTGAAAATTGAAATGCAGGGTACCACTGTTTAAGAAGAAACATGTTATTATATTCTCTTTAAATATTTTCTAGGAAAGCATCAAGAATATTACTGCTCCACGACATTTTATTTCATAATAGTATAGCTTCTGTGATATCGCAGTCATTATTGGCTGAAATATATTTTTGAAGCAATCAATAAGCTATTAATTTTAACATTAACATCGCCGAAACGGTTACATATCAAAAATTAGACTACCTAAATTTTATTGTAGAAAATATTGGTCAATTAATTGATTGTTCAAGAATAGTACCTACACTAAGCACTGATGACCAAATGCCGATGATTATTTTTCGATGTAATACACGAGTGAGGAGGGTAACATAAAGATAGTATGCACGAAGTAGTCAAGAAATGTTGCAGACCGCTCAATGAATAATTCGTCAGCACTTCGACCCAGATTCAAATGGAATCCTTTAGTGAAAATGGAAATCCTACCCTAGGCTCTCAAGTTACCCCTCGCGCTTCGTACTTCCTTTCTTCAATCTTAGAAATTCATCTGCACCCCTTATGAATATTCTCATCTTCATAAATTTTTCCTCTCCTTTTCCATCGGTTGAAAAGGCCGCATTCTTGCTATTGTCAATGGAATTCAGCAAATCTTATCTTGCGGGATTACGCTTTTGAATGAGAACCTTAATCGGACGAAACTAACTTGGAGTTATTGAAAATTGAAGATAATAACTAGCAGAATGCCTGCGGTGAACTTAAGAAAAGAAGGTTGACATTGAACGATTTCCAAAAGTATAATTCATCTTTGGTATAGAACTATTTCCTGAAAAACTGACTCGAAAACCGAAAAGTGATTCTTTCGCCGTTGGTTAGGTGATCCATCACAAGACAACGTCTTCTTGGGAGGTCAGCTAGGGCCAGTTTTGTGAGTCGTACTCGTAAAGGACACATGACTGAGGTCCCTGTCCATCGGTCTATCCATCATTTTCCTTCGCAGACGAGCCTGCGAACATCCCGTCACATTAAGTTTGCTTTATGTCAATCAGACGAGATTGAGTGGCGGATCAAGACAGGCTTGGCAGGGCGTGGGTCGAATCCTTGACGCTCTTACGGACAATATTAGGCTCTATTATATTAGTCGTTAGAGATTTTCGTATCGACAGTCGGCAAACAGAACGTTCATCAATTTTATTGGTCCATTATTTGGAGTGTTCCTGTTGCAGAAGTATAATGATCTTACCAAACTAGCTTCGCTTGCATTGCTCAGTGATGCAAGATATTATATAGGTGGGAATGGGTTTCAGAGAAGATTGCTTATTAGGAATGTTCTATCATTCTATAGAAAGATTATCCATCGAAGAAGGTTTAGTTTGGCGAATGTATTACAATAACCGCGTTGGTGTTCTAGATTTCAGTTCTGCTAAAAAAAAAAAATGTTTGCTCTTTATCGGAATTATTCACGGATATTGGCCATTTGAAAACTACATCAACTTATGAACCGCAATCTCCATGGATGAAAAGTAAAATATAAGTTTATCACCGAATTTTTCATAGGGATAATTTATTATAATAACATAATTCGTTCAATCAAATAGCAAACGGTAATGTTGACAATGTCAATCATAAAAATCCCTGCTTTCATAAAATGCAAATACAGCATGGATTCCAAATTAAAAAAATTCAATTTTATATTTGCTCACAAGTGGCCAAACATTGCTCACCTTCGCGAAACCAAAAAGGCTGATCGGACAATATTGTTGCTCACGTTATAAGGTTAATTCTTAGAGTGATTCATCTTTCCGCGGAAAAGATTACGTGGCGGACTGCACTTAACCAGAATGTGGCTCACATCGTTTTCGAAAATAAAACCTACAGTGGCTACTGTGAGACTCAGGAACTGTCACGGGCTAAACAACAACCACTTATCTAATCTCACCGTCGACAACCGTTGTCTTTGACGCGTTAGCAGATCATCATCATTTTAGAACGTATCTTGAAGATTTTCTAAGTACTGACTGTTTACTACCAGAAAACTAAGAGGCGTCTGAAATCTTTGGGTAGAGAGCCTAGTTCTTTGTGATCATTACCGAACAATTTGTGACTATTTTTGTAGACTGAATAGTAACTGCTTATTCCTGTGGAGCGGAGACTGATAGTGGAATGAAATTGTATTTTTTGTTTGTAACAGCGTATATAGTACTCATCATTTTGAAATAATCGTAAAAATGACAACATATCACAGTGAATTTTCAAATTATTGTAACTGGTTGAATCATATAATCATCTTTGTTCCACACGCTTTGGAGTTGGTTGGGTATCTAGAAGACAATATCTGAATCCTCAAAGACCGCCATGGTAGAAAATGTGAGAATTATTATAACCTGTATTAGTCAGTCTATTCGACTCTATTATTCGAATATTAGTCAGTGAAAACAAATATTGAGGAGCCTCTCGAGAAAATAAAGTTTGATGAAACTTGTTAACGACGGGTTTTTGAGCACCCATAGAACCCGGTGTACAGTAATTTTACCATTACTAAATGAGCAGTTAATACTGAATGCTAATAGATACCAGAATTAATAGCGCTATTAATTCCAATTAACACCCGTTAAATGGCCATGAAATAATAATCTTCCACAACCACCAAAGTCAGATTTACAACATAATGCAGACACATTAGAATGACATTAAAAATAAGTAGTCATTCCGAGTAAGACACTAAAAAAAATCATGAATTTGCCATGAAATGTGCTATTAAAAAAATATATATTGTGCAATCAACTTTCGCTCGCATAAGCTTGCTTTACAATTAATAAACATCCGCTCAATGAAGACGTTCTCTCGAGTATGTACTGATGCATTAGCTCTGAGCCATGACTACAATAAGTGTATGATTTACATGGACTACCTGACCAGAAGGAGGCCACCGTTCCACCTCGTGATACGGTTGTTAGTAGAGAAAACCTCGTTAGTTCTAAGGTTCTTCCCTTACCGTCCGAGCAGGCCAGCCGAAAAGGGAGCGACTCACAGGCAGTGGCCATTACCGTTTTACGAAGGCTCAGCTCTGGCTGCTAGGCTTTGGACATGTTTATGGCCTCCCTCATTACCTTTCGGGCTCGTATGCGGGGGTGGAGGGCTGACAACGAAGGGCTCCAGCCCTCACAGGCCCTTTACCGGGTTGGGGAGGTTGTGGTTCTAGTGAGGTTCTAGAGTGTAACGTTATAACAGCCTCGAGGGAGCTCGTAAAAGAAAACGCTTCCCGGTGAACTGACCTACCCGAGATGATGTATAAGGTTTCAAGCAAATAGCGATGTATAATAAGTAGGAATATTTATAATTGATCGAATCAGATGGCTCATAATTCAGAAGAGTAAATACAAAACTTCAAAAACGCTGATTCTAAAACGGCCTTTTATCTGCTCTGCCATCAGAATGTCAGTAAGAATTCTATAACTTGAAATTAATGTAATTAATTAGGAAATAAGAACTAATACAGTATGTTAAAAATTTCGCTTCATGAGCAGATAGCAGTGAAAATTATTTTCGTGAAATAACAGAGCCAATGAACCGTCACAATTATTCATTAACCTCCAAAATGTGGATTTTCAGTCGTGAGGTGAGTGAAGTCAAAATATTTTCGAATAGCATTATAATCAATGTTCACTAAATCTTTTACAACACTTTTCCATTCAATCAGCATTCTCAACTGACAAAAATCAGTATATTTATTTATCAGTAGAATACTGCTTTTATCCAAGGATTTAAATGTACTCAAGAACAACGGAAATTATACTACGGTGCGTGCAATGGAAGCTCGCAATGAAAAGTAAACGTTCGCTCGTGTGTAGATCATTGCAGCACGAAGAGCGGCCCATTGTTCTTTCGCGTAAATCACGGCCAGCGCACACATCCAGCTTGTTACAGTCGCCATTTACAGTGAGAATCTCACAGTGTTGTAGTGCAAACGCGACCGCAACACACAGCCGCTAAATCCAAGCTTCGACCGCAGCTCTCTCCCTTATATTATGATGCTTATGTTCCAGTGAACCGGCAGGTTCTCTACGGTGTTAATCCCTTCGATGACCAAGCACGAGTAGCCACAGATAGAATATTCACAACTAAAACTTCAATGCATCCGTGATTAAATTCATACTGAACGCATCTGTTCGTTTACGGTATAATTCTTGGAATATGACAGGACAATTTAAACGTAGTTTTCAAATTTACATCGAATCATCGGACAATAGGGGCCAACTAAATAATTATGTTTTCAACAAAAAACGAAACGGGATAGCACTTGCTATGCAAAACCGTGGAAAATATGCATTTTCTCCCCCTCAAAACCCCCAAAAATACCCTTAAAATTGAGTTAGCAAGTTGGTTCAAGAATTGGGCGGTCGTAGGACCGAGATTGATTTTTGGTGAAAATTTCAAGAATTTAGCTATTATGGTTTGGCCGGAAAAGTGTTGACGGCGTACGACGAACGGCGTACGGCGGACAGACAGAATTTTTTTTATTGGATATTCGGATTGTACATGCCTTGAAACGTAAAACATCAAATTTTGAGGGGAGGTTATAACATTTTTTTTCTTGGGCGATTACAATGGTTTATTATTGAATAATAAACCAAAAGATGACGCAGTCAAAAATCAGGCGATGGCCACAATAGTTCGAACATTTTCCACCCATATTGATTCAATACGAGGCCGAGTGCTCGTCTTGATCTGAACATATAATCAGTAGTTAATAATGAATAAACGATAACATTATTATAAATCGGACTGCCCGTTTCATCCTGATCGAAATTTAATCATTGGTTGAATCTGCCCACACTTATGCAGATTCGACCGATACACTTGTGTATTATACACTTGCAATATACCTTATATACACCGATACACTTATATTATATCAGGTTGCATAATGTTATGTAAAGTATCTGCCCGACAAACTTTCACAGTCGCTGATGCATTTTTTTCCTTAACGAAGTGTGAGAGGGGCCGAAGGTTTTTCGAATTCGACGGAGGAAAAGTAACTCTAAAGTAAGTAAATTCTTGAATGAGTAAGATTATGTTGGCGAAGAAAGTCGTTTCCAAATTGCGTACAAACAAAATATAAATTGTCCTGTTAATAGAAACTGTATTAACTTAAAACTACTGATTATAATATTACACCAGCTATTATAGCTGGTCCAAAGTAGATCCAATCCAAAAAGTTGCCTATTGCAGTTTTCAAGTTGTCTATAAATAATAGACATTGGATAGCAAGAATATAGCTATATCATTAAATTTATCTAAATTTTTTCAGTTATAGATCCACTTGTAAACTTTTTGCCTTAGACCACATAGAAATTTTCTATATTACGTCTAGTTTACAAATGGAAATAGGATATTGAGGTTCTGTGGCTACGACTTATTATTCGAGCGGTGCTATAATGTTGAGAGGGGTTGAATCGAATGGTGAGGGCATGGGTTGAAGGAGTTACAAGAGTGTAATAGAATTCGACGGACCAGGAGTCCTTTTCGGTGCCGAGTCGGGTTTTTATGTTCTTTCTTGATTGGGTGGAGGGAAGGTAAGAAGGTGGAAGTTGTTTCTATCACCTCCTCCTTGGAAATCGATAATGCCTCCGTAAGACAACGTCCTCTCCTCGTTATTATAGCACTTCGACAGGCAATAAATTGTTTGAGTTATCTTATCAGAAGAAACTTTGGCTTCTATGACCGTTAGTGGAACCACGAAAATGTAGAATGTACATAATAATTTTCTTCCGTATGTGTCCTTACGTTTTCTTAATGTCAACTAACTCTGTTCATTGTTTGAGAATTTTCGCTACTTCAAGCATATATTTGGGGCAACATAGGCTCACATCATAGACTCGAAAGTGCTGTGCATAAACAAACTAAAAGATTTCTCTTTGCCTTGTAGTCGCATTTCTTGATGTCCAGGGGCTGTGAACCCAATGGCTCCACGTCGCCCTGAAGATGCCCGAACGGGTGAAAGTGCTCGGACAGCAAGAAATAATCGGAAAATGAGTCACCTGGTTTTTCTCCCCTCACAACCCCTGGAAACTAAAATATGAGAGATGAAGTTGAATGAGACTCTCTCCCCCGTAGGATCGAAATATAACGCCATAAGATTTTGGCTCAACAAAAGTCCATTCAAAATTGTTTGCGCGATGTAGCAGAATACTTATAAGAAAAAAATGTGACGAATTATCTCTTCAAATCCAGTACAAAAATAGCGCGATCTAGATGAAGGATGCTCCGAAGCTGACAATTAAAATCGATTCGTATTTGAACTGAAATAGGCCATACCAGCCAGAGTTGATGGGGAGAAAAAAATCGCCCGTGTTGACGTGCAGTCGAAGAGTCGAAGGCTTCTGGACGGGAGAAAGGCCGATGAGAGGGTGAGGTTGTCATCAGGCTCGATTTTTCAAGGGTTTTAAGACCTTTGTCGACGAGGCTTCTGCTATGGAAGGCATTTTCTACGCGACACGACCTATTGTCACTATCTGAAGCCCATTGAAAAACCACCTCCACTACGATCCCCATGGCGCCGCAACGACCACATTTTCCTCCGCCGGCCCCCGGAGGCGGCTTTTGTCCGAGGAATGGGAGTTGTTCTATCTTTTCCGATTTTTCGAAGCTTCGAAGCTGCAATTTTTTTCAACAATCTTTTACAATATCAAATATTTTAAACAATGACAACATGAAATGACAGAGGCGTTCAGAAGAAATATCAACAATATTGATGGCTGATTGTTTATTCTAACAATTTTAGAAATTACTCATCATCGACTAATGTCTAACTAATGATGAATAATGCTTGGCATTTTAGGCTTGTTGTTTGTGATAGGGATGTTGATGGAAGACACTGAAATGTGATGGAGATTTAGGAAAATTTCTTGCAAATTCTGATTTAATTTTAACGAATAGAAAATAGAGCCTATATAATTTCAGTAATTCCCAGCTATAAAGGAATGCTCTTGAAACTTCTTGAAAAGTCTAAAAATTACCCACGATTCTTCAAAGACCACATAAGTCGACATTGAGATGACGAATTCGTTATTGGCGTCCCTCGAGGCAAAGAGTGTGGGATTTGTCGAACAGGTATTCCATCATAACAAGCCCAGGCAGCCGCCAACCACTAAACCCCCTTTTTCTGTCTTTTGGTCGCGTCCGTGCAGTTGACTAATTACTCCCCGCTTGGCACGTTGCCTTCCCGGAAGGACCGGGAACCACAAATGATTGATGAGGACTCTAGGGTGGACTTGGTGCCAGTCGTGAGGTCACACAATGTACGGGAAGCAACCGTTCATAACGTGTAGTAGCAATTCGTTCTGGCTGTATGTAGATCTACCTGGCAAGAGGTGATTGAACTCTTACAATAATTAGGTAAATAATCCATCTGAATAAATATTTTTCTTCAAAATCCACGGCTATTTTAGTATGATGAATAGAGCAAGAAACGCTTTAGAATAATGTAAATCCTGTTAACTTGATGCAGCCATAACCACTATGAAAATGAGCATCAAAATAATCTATCCCTTATAAAAAGCAGTTAGAATCAAATTCAATCGAACTTTTGCTGCAAAAATCGAATAAAAAATTTGTAAGCGCGAATTATTCGCGTTGACTATGTACCAAGAAAAAATATATCCTCTCCTCACAAATGATCCTTACTATGAGTATTTTCGAGTGATTGATGATTGAAGATGCAAAGGACACGACGATTCTCAGTCAAACGTCACCTACACATGTCCTAAGACTCATAACATCTCTCCCCTGGTTCAACGAGCATTATTGAATTTCTACCATTAGTCTTGGAAACGTTTACCGCCAGTGCAGCTCTCGACAGGAGGGTGAAATCATTAGGCTTTTAGACCCCTACTATTCGTGCCACTAATAGAAAGAACGATTCTCCCTACTGCCTATTGAAACTGATGGCCGCAGCTTCGTTTCTGCGGTAAGAAATCTGGGTAAGCCTTAGAACGGGCAGTTGTCGACTTGTGAAAGAAATGAAGGAAGGAAATACACGGTGCAGTATGAAAAGTGGATGGAAAAACGAGGAACGAACGTTGTTAAGCCGATCTCAGCAACTTGTCCAGCAATCGATACGAAGCAGTAGGGAACCTTATTAAGATGCACTTCCCTTTTTCTCCATGGTTGATGCTATAGGCTGAACAACGCATGTAACTTTTCATCATTACGTACTTTTTTATAAGACACGACTTCGAACCGTTCTACGTCTAACAGTACAGTACATTCAGACGTAAATCAGCGTACACAGTCATCCGTCAATAAGACGTCTGTGTTCTTCATTCCGATTGAATTCTCAAAGCGGGAACGCTATGGCCAAGCAAAGGGTAAGGCTAAACGCATTAACGCAAACGCATTGACGAATCCAGAACGTGAACGTATTTGACGGATTGCTGTGAACTCCGAGTTAGAATTACCGTCTCCCTGAAAATACCTTGGTACTTACTAAAGAACGCAAAATGCCTATTCATATTTTCCCTCCTTTCTAGGAATCCGTCTGCTTCAATGGAATAAAGCGAATTTCGAAAAATCCCATTCTTCATATTTCAAAGAACTTGGAGCAAAGCAAATATTTATTCAACAGTTTACCCCGCTGGAAATAACTACCATAGAAACGTTCAGCTGTGCGATTAATTCCCGGTCAGAGATTGCTTCTCTGTTCGTCGAACGTCTCCCATGAAGTTATTGAGATTCCGTAAGCCTTCTAACAAGCTTTTCCGGAGACCTCAGCAACTTTTAATTAGGACCGGATTTCCGAGTTGCGAAAGAACGAATAAGGGGTCCGCGGGGAAAATACCCTTTTCACCTCCTTTTTTATTTTCTTCTTTACAAAGTCCTGCGCTTCAACCACTTGGGCGCTGCTTGGAAGTTGGAAATAATTTTTTGGTGGCTGCAAACAATTAGGCAGTTTCGAACTGAGGATCAGAGTTTCTCTAAAGGGCTTCGGAATTCAGCGAGTTTTCGTCAGAGTTAACTCTTTTCAATTTTTCTTAGTTTCTTCCAGCCCTTCAGTTCACTCAGCTGTTACCCGGTGACTGACCGATTCAACATAAGCTGTGTCAACAACAGTTGTTGCGATTCTTAACGAAGAGTTTCTATTCGTGAGATTAATCTCTGTTCGGATTTTAAGTGGAAGTCCTAATTTTCTTGTGAGTTGTTACTTGTAAAACTTGGAGCGGATCATGTAGAAATAAAGTTTCAACTCGCGTGTGATAGTCAATCTCCGACTTTAAAATTAGGAGGCAAAGGCTAATTTGAGCCATCTCGATTTTTATCCAAACACTGGCAGAGATAAGAAACGTAAAAATAATTTCACCTTTTCCCAACAACTTGTTAACACCGTTCGTCAACATAGTCATTGATGGCAACGAATCATTGAGGAGGAGCTCCTAATTTGACACGGGGCATTGAAAAAAGGCGATTCCCCGAGGCGTCTCAGCGGAAGCTGCATCATCCACCAACCGCGGTTATGAAAGGCGGAGTACGGGAGTCACCCGGTGATAGATAGATCCGGCAAGATTTTCTAGTTGGCCCTCGTTTCAGCCGACGATACTATATTTATCATTTACGAGGACGATCTTTTGATGTGCCCATCACCAGAGCAGTGATGTCCAGAAGGAAGCCACAGATTGGAAGGATTATTATTCGGAATCGTAACCAAAGGGAATGACTCGTAGTCAACTTGCCTATGCCGATCATGGCAAAAAGTACATCGAAGTAGATAAGTACTTAGCAATTAGTTTCAGCTAATGAGCTGATTATTTTGAATAATAAACCATAATCGTCTGCATTGATGGCGTATTATGCAATATGGGATAGATTATTTTTATCATTGTGGCAGCCTTAACGAACGTGGAGTCGCCAAGCATCGCGCTATAAACTGTGCCGGGAGAATTCTCCTGAAGGAACATTTGGTCATCTTAGCTCATGAGCTTTAATGGGTCGTAAAGTACGTCAAACTACCATTTTCCTTTCTGAGCCGCAATCTTTGCAACATTCTAACTTCCTTGAGCCACCTTTAACCTTTAAATAACATAGAATGATGTTCCTCATGCCACGAATCACTAGGTAATATCGTAATTACAGCGGTGAGGATACAATTAGTATAAATTGGTCGCACAGAACATGCTTTAATGGTTGATTTTTCCATGCTCGGTTGGTTATGGATACGAAGTATCGCCAACCATAAGAAAATTACATCTTTCCTTATTTTGATTTAAAATTAAATTTCATTTGTCATGAGTCTATAGTATAAACACTTTTTTTTATAAGAGCTAAAGTCTTCATTTTTTCATTAAAAAAAAATCAATATTGGTCGGAAAATGGCTCAGTTCTTTGACCACATTGCTACCTCAAATTTAGAGGTATTTTTGTGGGATTTAAGAGGGTCAAAATTCGTTATTTCCAACGCTTTTCAGACAATAGTGTATTCCAATCAATTTCTGTCGATTTTTGGATGCTGAATCGAATAAGATTATAGAGGGATCGATAGCTTTAATGGTTTCCAATTTATCATAGCGTCTTTGTATGTAGAAGTGTAGAGATTTTCAGAAATTTGGCGCGAGGTTTAACTCGATAATTCATAGAGCGATAAAAATATTTCTAAACTCGTTGGATTGGTCGTAAAACAACGTCTTTAACAGTACAGTCGTATCATTTAACTTTCAGTTAACAAATCAAGGAAAATTAAAATGATTGAAAATATCATAGTTGCGTTGGGCGGAAACGTTTCCAATTGAAGAATAATAATTTAAGCAAAGAAATAATAATACTTTCTTTTAAACTTTAGTGAACAGACATTATTCAATACACAACAGAATGACAGATGGCAAGGCGAAATTCGTAAAAACTGTATTACGAGTATGTTTCACAGTAGATTCATACTGTACATCCTAGAGTGCCCTGTAAAGAGAACTGATGGACAATGGGTTATCTCTCCAGTCTCACAGGAGCCAAGATACACAACGTGGTGTAAAGAAAACTCGCGTCTGACATGCGATCAATCTTCTTTACCTACTTATTCCACATATCCGTTAAGCCTCGCAACGTATTTATAAGTCAGTTCAAACACTTACTTCAAGGCTTTAGAAAGTCATCCTTGATTGTGCATAGCCAAGGGAAACATTCACCCCAATCTCGGTTATTTAAAAGTATTAAATCGAGTACCTAACTTACTTTTAGAACGGACACCTATTAAAAATTGTTTTATCATTGATTGTTCATCATTAAAAGTTATTAAGTTACTTTACGAATTCTTAACAGATGAAAATTGGAATATTTTCACATTTTTCATAAATAGGTTCTCCATTGAAAACTATTCTATTTTAAAAATAGGACAATCGTTAATTTGGTTCAGAAAACACGAAGAAGGTGGAATTGATCATACCTTGTACGCGGTGGTATTGTACGAAATGGTACAATCGAACCATGCAATCGATCCAAAATATTCCTTTGAACTTGAAAGTAACATTGATTTTATTCAATGGAGAAGAGGTCGTCTAGTTATTCTCCCCCTCAACCTGCAGAAAGAAGTAATACGACCACCTGGAGGAAAAAAATTGATTTTATGCGCGAAGGATGTGACCGTTCGCTTGACCTTGTTTTCATAGGTTGCTTTTTTTTCGGCGGTCAGAACAACGCCGAAAATAGATAACCACAAGACCTGGCCATAAATTACTGAGCGAAGTCCCATCTAAACAGTTGGCGGCGGCCTCTACACGAGGGGGGATAGGGACCCCAACAAATTGTAACCTGCTAAGCTGCTCGAGATTTGTAGACCCCGAAGCCTGCGGGACTGTAAATATAGTACGCAAGAAGGAACTTTGGAAGAGATCGACGGGCAATCAGAGAGAGCTCTGTTTCCTGCGCGAGTGCGTCTGAGGAAGATTTATGTTATGACTGGTTATACATAGCAGAGAATACGCCCGGTATACTTATGTCGCGAACTGTAACTTAGGCAAAAAGTCGAGGTTCAAAGGAGAAATTCCAATTGATTCCAATGTAGGTCGATTTTGATAGGTTGGCAGTTGAATGTAAAAAGCTTTGGTTATCATTATCTCTTTTATGTATCGCTATTAAGTAGGTTTTTGTATGTATCCATTTTGGTAGAAATTAAATTTTTGTGAGCTGATTATAAGTTCAGTCGTTGAATAGAATTCGAGATGTACCGCTCAGGAATTTTTTTTCGCTGTTTACGACAACAGGCGGCTCATAATAGGAACTAAACTAATTACCGTCTGTTTTGAAAATATAACAGCGATAAATCGAATAGTACCAGACCTAACGAAAACAGCGATCAGGCGACCAAGTTCAATAGCCAATAACCCCGTATCGCCGCCATTAATTGGAGCTCACGCTCGCGAAAGTTTTAAGTTCGAAGCAGAAGCGGTAAATCATAACTCCCGCTGCCAACTTTAATTTACTTGTGAAGCAATCGCTGGGGCTGCATTAATAGTTGAGCAAGGTTATTAAGCGATTCGCAATTATAACCTCTCTCACCCCCGTCCCCACATCTTGGACTAATTGGCGTCTTGACATTCACCTCAGTGAGTTAGGTATTACGATCGGTCGTAACAGGCTAGCCATAAGACGATGAAAGGAGTTCGTAGGGAATTATAGCTTCTCGAAGGGAAAATCAAGGAAGCCTGCAATTATTGTAGCAATGACGATCCAACGACGACTTCCAGTAATTTGAATTTTTTCAACACCTCGATACACACAACCTGTTTCATTCTGATGTCGATGTAGAAGCGTGTTTTCAAAAAGATCATCTCAACTCATAAAACTGTAAACAGCGCATTCGTTTCACGTACTCATCACCGTATATATGTATATATATTTTTTTTAATTTTGGTAGGCACTTGTTTTTTTTTTTTTTCTACCATTTTGAGTGAGAGATTTATATCCTAATGAAAGTGTGGCTGCTAATGAACAATTTGCTGCCGTAGCACTTCAGGTGAAACTAATCAAAGCAGCAAGGGAGTTATCTGAATTAGGTACAAATTTACAACGGCTCCATTCAATTTAATAACGGGATTGTACCTGGAGGAATATTTCATTCTGAAAAAAACATAAAAAGCTCATTTCCAGTACTTCACGAGAAACTAATAACACACCTGCCTCAAGGAGGGTTATTGGTCATGCGAGAGATGACGACGTTAGCAAGATTAATACATAATAATTTATTATGCAACAGTTCCAGAAAAACGTTTGAGAGTTCATTTCCCCGTTGTAGGTAGAATGAAAAATGGAATTATTTTTGAGGGTCATATAGATTTCGGTTGTTGATTCTGGATGCTAATATTATTCGTGAAACCAAAAGTGCAAGATAATCTACTATTTTTCCATACTATTGCCTCGATCCAACCTCATAATCATTCTTCCATTCCATGGCTAGATCGACAGTGCAACTGAGTTCAAGTAAATGAATTAGGAATAAATAAATGTGCACAGTAAATGTATTTTCACAATTTCTTCAGGAACTTTTTTGAAATTAATATATGTGCATATTTTACGAATCGAAATTTTAAGCCTGTGGTGAATCATGATTATGAATTGATGAATCGAACGAATTTACTGAAATCTAGGGAAAGTAGCGCGTTGAACATTTTTTTTTTTTTTTTTTTTTGGGTACCCATTCTTTAAACTGCTTACAAGAACCCATAAAATGAACGTACATTGGCCAGGAAATCAAACCATCAGTACTCAGGTCCGTGAGTTGAAGGAAAGTCCGGTGCACTTTGAGTCGAGCCATATGGATGGTAAAAAACCAATCTTGAGGAGAGGTCACTCGAGAAAGGTCTTCAATGGCTTCACGAGGGGCTTGATGATGGAGGTGACGTTGGCAACGCTTCGTCTTGACTCAGTCTTGAGAGAATGGCCATGAGGAGCAATAGACGTGGAGAAGTAGTGGAATATTTAATCCGCCTTTTGGTTTCCCTTATAATACCAACTCCCAGAATCAGCAATCGAAATCAATATGACCCATAAATGATACCATCCGAACTTCACCGATGTTTGATTAGCTGAGAAAAAAAATCCAATTAACTCGCCTCTCGAGTCAAAATTATTGATTCTAATGTTGATCGAAGAGACGGGTGGACTGGAACCGGCTCTCATGTCCAAGATGCAAGCGTGGCTAGATAAAAAACGCGAACGACCAATCCAAAGCACAAGTTTCAAGATTCCGGAGCGGACTATAGCCCCATACCTTGGTGTCAAATTTCAAAACCACGAGACTGATCGAAAATAGCTTGTGCGGTTTTGTATGTCCGCACAAGACGTATCCTGAAATTCATACCATAACCTAACGAAGTGGATGGGCAAGATTAGAGTTGAATTACATTATTCCGTCAGATCGCTGTTGGGCAAGATCCTTCGGTTATTTTTTTACGAATTTCCTCGCAACTAATAAGATGAAATAACTTACAGTCATCTCAATAGATTAACTTAGCCGAGAGTTGAGAAATACAGGATTATATTGGGCTCTCAAATAATGAGTGACGGATATAATTTCAATTTTATCCAACGTTCTATCAATTATAGGGAATTCATGAAAATGAAATTAATGTTAGATGCTTCGTAATTGTTTTAATTTCAAGTGGAATTTTGTTTTCAGATTGAAGTTCGAATTTAACTTTTTTTCGGTTTAACTTGTAATCATTTTCGAACTTCCGAATTTCTTAATGTTCTCATGGCAGTTGCATCGAAAGCGGTCATCGAAATTCTGCAGACGAATCGAAACAGGTACAAAATTACGAATTTCATTTTTATTGCAAACATCAACGCCGCCTCGTTTCATAATCTCCAACTTGGGTGTTCGTCAACCGATTCAATCGCTCGGCTCAATTCACTAAGCTAGTATACTAATGACCAATTTCAGTATAATGATTAGATCCCAAGGAAGGTCGATTTCTCGCTCGGTTCGGATACCATCCGGTTAATAGTTTTCAATTGAAGCGTCCTAATTTCAAAATCTAGAACTCCATTCGGTAATTGAGAGATTTGAGATCAGCCTAGCTCCGACGTCAATTTAGTTTGACCGTATATTTGCGCTCGATTGCTTCACCGTAATATGGCTGATATTAAACTCAAAATCGATAAAGCAGCTCCTTACATTGTCAGCTCGAAGGTCGATAAACTCTCAAATACAAAGTATTATCGAATTCAACTTCGAGCTTCACAAATCTAGTCGAAGATGAGAAATTTCTTGATTCGCATATTCGGGATTCAAATTTTCTCTAACTACAGGTTCTTTCGAAAGATGAGTACTCGAAGCCAAATAGCGGAGGAGGAAACCGCAACAGTTTTGCACCTGACATTAGCGGTTCGGTTGAAGGGAAACCTGAACTGGCTAGAATACTCCGTAGCGATTTGGTGGTTACATTAGCCACTATTATAACCACCCGCAAGTCAATCTTAACGGCATCTTTGTTCATGCTAAAGCAAACGAAAGCCACAAATTTGTTCCCGAGAGATGTTCAAAAAGAAACGGTTGAAAGGATCAAATCTTGTTATACGAATTTTCTCGACTCGCCTTGCGCTTTTCCGTCTCTAAACTCGATCCCTTCCATCTTACGCTCGTATTTTTTCTTGTCATTAAAATAAATCCTTTTCTCCGTCAAGGCAAAGTTCTCGTGCCGTTAGTAGAATAAACAAAACGTATAAGCTTCTGATCCTCAGGGTATCATCATTATTTTCCTTCTTTCAGTGCGCTTCCTGGAAATTGTATGAATCACACTGGTTTGTGAAAATAGAGGTTGGAATCGGGGAGACACGAAATCATCCTAAGATGAGCTTATTAGGTGAATACAATCGAGAAAATCGCTGCTCATTGAAAGCGGATGATTGTGAGGTTTGTTTTTGATAAAGGAAGAAAAGTGGATGCAATTTGTTCGTCGTACAAGGGACAAATCAGATGGGTTGCTGAAATAATGTAGACAGGAAATTTATTGAGACGTTTAGAAAATGAGTGATTGAAAATGTATGCAAAGACATGATTACTCTTTCAATTGTATGGGTTAATTTATATTGGAACGATTACTGCGAAGTAGCTTTGCTGCAATGCTGCAGATGAATGGCACACAGAAAGGGTTCTTGCAATGATGCAAGTGAAATTGAACAGTGAAGTTGAATTGCTCGAAATTCACCTTTATCGCCACAGTGAACGTTATTGACGCGTCCGTATCGTTCATACGAATTCCAGCTCGCGTGACAACAGTAACTAAATAGGAGAGAGGATCACATGTAATTGTCGTTCACGCACGAACGCCACGAAGTTGCGTAAACGCTTGCGTGTATTTCGCTGTAAGCTCTTTGCGGTAAACGGATCCCTGTGATCTGATTCCACTCTCTTCATAAGAAAGAAAAAAGAAGAAGTGCTGGGTTGAAAAGCGAAAACGGCGACGGTTAGTGTAATCAGATTAAATGAAATCGATCCGAATGGTAATGCCCTACTTTAAACCAACTGCCGAAAGTCGTTTCTTCCTTCTCCTCCTCAAGCTTTTATATCCTTTCTCATTCTTAAAGATTTTTCTCCCCTTGGTCTCTCACTGCCTGCGATCGCTTTTTCATTCGCTCTTTCTTTCGGCATTCAAAAATCAATCTCAGCAAATATCTGATTTTGAAATACACCGGAGATTGATTTATTCGGAATAAGTTAGCATTGAGTAGAATAGAACGATAAAAATGATAATATTGATTTTCAATTCTGTCTACAATGATTCTTTGTTAGAAAGCAATATGAATATTTTTCATTAGATTCAATTATTTGATTAAAGTCTGTCTAATAGAAGATAGGTCGACAGTTGCCGATTTTGCTTGCTTTGAAAAAGAGACACCCAGTTATTGACAATTGCCTGATTTTGCGCTCGAGTCTTGAATCAGCCGATATTTTATATATTTATTCACTAACAATCTCAAAATAAATGATATAATGAAAACAAAAAGAATTGATTTCAAAATCAAATAATTCGCGTCAACCTTGATTCCTATAGATTAATTTTAGCTGGATTCTTGTTTTATGTAATCTTTTTTTTTTGCTACAAGTCACTGCTGGGAGCGAGTTTATATGGTCGAAAATATTATTCACCAATGCGTGTATTTAATAAAGAAGTTATTCTCTTGAATTGGTCACATCTGAAGGAAATGATGTTGTACACGCTCTATCATTAGAACATCTGGCAAGCGCGACCAAACTCAAATCACACGGGATGATTAACCTCACGGCAAGTGTTGTCTTGAGGGCGTTTAGTTCGCCTTAGCTAGACAAATGCGTTGAATTTGATCATAATTATGTTGTAGCTACTGAAAATTCATTCGCTTTGAATTTCTCCTGAGCGCAGTTCGTTCAATCGGTCACAACTGCTGCACCCGTTTTGATTGGTAATCTGATCAAGAACATATTTAATTCTTGTCGAGAAATCAGAACACTGTTCTCCTCGAAAACAGCTAAGTTTTCATTTTCTGCATTTTTATAGTATGACAACTCATTTACTCATTGGTCAATTCACTCATTGTACGGAATTGGTGAATTCGCCAACATCCGTCATTGATTCAGTTCGCGAGTTCTTAGCAGAAACTTCAGTCGTGGCAGAAAACTTGATGAGAAAAATCAAAACTTGAGTTTCAAATGTTTCACTCTGAGAATTGTTGGAACTGGGCAATTAAGCTGAACGGAGAGAAGACGGGTTGATATTTATAACGAATGATGTGAGCGCGGTGAGGCTCACGGCTCATTTAGCTCAAGGGGAAAATAATTTTATCACGGATCATAACGTTGGCGTATCCGTTTAAATGAAAAACTTCGACGGCTCGGTTTTGATGTTTGGACACTAATTACTGTCTAGCCAACCTAATCAGAGCTGATCGTCCGATTATACGGCGATCGCTGTATTTTATTTCTAAATTATGCCTGCAATCGCATTACAACGCGTATCAGATGCGACGGCTTTCTTGGAGGTTATTCGGCCTTGACCTTTACAATACTTATGGTGAAGAATTTAAACCGGAAGCTACTTATTACTATAGAAACCTAATATTACCTACACGTGTTAATAAAGAGTTTTAGTTTCAGTTCGTGTTTTCTTGAAAACTTGAACATAGAAGTTTTGGTTACTTTGTTAAATCATACGTTTCCTATAGTTGCCACCTGAAGAATGGCGGATTGTAGTGACAACCGATGTACGTAGTAGTCAACCACCGTGTGGTCTATTATTCAATAATAAACTATTGTAACCGCCCAAGGGAAAAACTTCTCTAACACCCTAAAAATTTGATGTTTCACGTTTCTAGGCATGTAGAATTCGAATAACCAATTAAAAAAAAAAACCCGTCCGTCCGCCATACCTCAACACCTCTCTGACGAAAGTAAACAACCTAAATTCTTGAAATTTGCACCAAAAATAAATCTTGGACTGAAAATCACTCAATTCTTTAACCAAATCGCTACATCAATTTTGAGGGTATTTTTAGGTGGTTTTGAAGGGGAAAAAATTCTTATTTTCCAACGTTATTCAGAAAAAGGTGTATTTGTATCAATTTCTAAATGTTTTTGGAGGCGGAATCATCGCGAGGTCGATAGCTTTATTAGTTCTCAAGTTATCGCAGCTTTCATGTTGAATTTTTGAGATTTTCTGAAGTTTGTCATACGTTGAGCATTTTTGGAGATAAAAACCTTTCTATACTCGTTGGAAACCTCGACAAACACTCTCTTATTCAGCTGTACCGTTAGGTGGAAAATTTAGCCTTCTATTTGAAAATGAAGACAAATAAAAATGATCAAGCTAGTTGATACGAAGTTTTTCCTTTTCGAAATAATTACTATCACAAATGGATGGACTTCTTACATCATTATCGCAACTTTATCGAAACATTTCGTCTAACGAAGCCCCGCTTATACGAAAGCCATGATTGTTCCAAAAATCAAATTTCAAATCAACTGTAAAAAATATTTGGAAATGGTCAGGTGATAATTATGAGGATTATTAGCAACACATTTAATCCATTAGTCTAATTGGTACGTTTTCTAAAAATTAGGAAAGCACCGATGTATAATCAATCAATCATTGTTTGGAAATGTACGTCCAAAAATTGGAAGGAAAGAGTGACATACAACAAACTACTCGTTTTGAAATTTAGAAACCAGCTTGAAATTTAAAATCAGCTTTTTTTCATCTCCATTTGGCATCAACCAATGGATGAATCATTCAATCGTGGTTTTGGCGAAGTAAGGACGTATTTTATATTGTTATTCGTTCACAATATATTTATTCATGTCCATTAGTTCGAGGTACTTTTCCTGGCAACACAAGCGATGAATCACTCATTCTTGTAATATGACTAAACGAGATGGGTTTATGGAACTTTCAGATCTTAATATTTTCGATGCGCATAGAGTGACTAAAACACTGTTATGAATACATTTATATATAATATTCTCTGCGGTTCCTACCTGCAGTTTCTAACTGCTATAAGATTACTTCGTTGTACTAGTCCTCTGTGCCATGTTCGGAACTTTACCTAGAACAAAAACAGATTTTTGTTTTTATGACAGGGAATTATCTTAGAGAATGAATAGCTCTTAACGAAAAATAGCGGTAGCGAAAAATTTGTATGATGTAATTGTTCACATCTGCTTCCACAAAAAGCCTTCGATAATATTTTTTAAAGATCACTTTCAAGGCATAACATGTTCGAGAACACACTATTATAACTTTGGTGCCTCTCGAAACCTGCCCGGGTTGAACTTAGTAAGTCGAGAGAGGGCTCATTAATAAGAATTAATATCATAATTTACTGCTCGGGGTTTAGCTACAGCGTCCGGTACAGACGACCGATTCTTTATAATACGGGTTGTCGAGAGTAGTCACGTTTCGTTTCTTGCAATCGTAATTCCGTTCAACTATCGTCGCATTTCATTCGGAATAAAAATTTCATCCACGACCTTACAAGCCACATCCAGTCATTCTCTTTGGATTTAATTTCAATTCACAAGCCCCTGTGGAAGTTGTAGCTCGCGAATATTTGTTGAAAAATAAAGCCGCGTGCAACTCGTTCTGCTAGGAACGTCGAAATAAATGCGTACAAATTTCTTGAGAATCAGAATATTATTTTCAAAATACATTCTGTTGAAATTACAACAATCTTGAATTCTTATGATTACGATTACATAATGAATGAAAACGGTGGTGTTTTGAATTGCAAGACCACTTCACGCGAATAAATGTGTGCTTTTCAATATTTTTCTTGACGTTACATTTCTTAGCTTGTCGAGGTGATGGGAATAAAAACCAAGGCGACTGATTCTTGATTCACTGACCGACAATTTGGCTGTAGGAAGCGTTGTCAAGCATCACCCTGAGAATACTCAAAAGGGGCGAAAATGCAAGGCGAATTAAATATCGAAAAAAAAAAAACGAAAAAGTGAACCATAGCAACCTCCTCCTTTTGAAGTCGGTTGAAAAGTGAAACGCTTGATTTTTCGCGCCATCATACCATATTGTTCAGGATTACTTCATGTTATTATATTGTTAGTACGTAACCTACTACTAATTCGTTATAACTGAATCATGTTGCGAGTTCAGTCACATAAATCGTTTTTAATTTTCGCTGCTTATGCGATGATTTTCTAAAAGTTTCTGTGATATTATGGAATTTCACTAATTGCAATTACCTCTGCAAGGATTAAGGTACATAGAAATCGTTTACCATGATCGGCGGACAAAATTAACTGCATTTAGCATCCTAATCGTTGCCGGCCTTATCCTTCTGAAACGATAATTATAAACCTATCATAATCCCGAGTTCGTTCCCTGTTACAAATCCGCTAAAAGTTATTAGCAGTCTCGCTGTCTTTCTCCGACTCTCCTATCTATACTAATTAATCCCATGACGTAATTTAATTCAAAAGCCGGTCGGAAATGTTTCGTTGAACCAGATCCCACCCGCTTCGCAAGATAAGCGATAACTCGATATGAATGGCGTTATCAACGCCGAATGAGAATACAGAATTTCATAATAACTTCCTGCGCGAATGTGGGACAGCTATTTTTTAATGACAACATCGAAAGGTTATTTGATTGGTAGTGGTTTGAATCGGAGAGGAAAAGGAGGCCGGCTGAAAGGTTAGAAATCTAATTACAAATCATCCAAATCAGGATAATTCAGTTTCGGTTTTGTTCTGATTATAACTGTCGTAATATCAACTTGAACAATCGCTTCTGAGTAGGTATCCTGTCAGTCGATTTTGTGAGGACGAAAATTAATTTGACCAACCTATCATATTCTATAATAATAAAAGTACTCCTAACGATTTAAAACTTGGGTTTGAGACAAATAGGTTACAAAGCACTCTGTACAATTTCCAATTCATGAGGGGAGTATAATATTGCCAAAAATAACCCATATATTGTGTTCTGAAAAAAGATTTCACATGGCAGCAAACACATTCTCGCACCTCTTGAAGTTCACAAGTTCCTGACAAGCTGTCCGCAGTTCGGGAATCTTCCAGAGAAGTTTGCAAGATAGGAGATGACTGGAAGGGTCATGAACTCAGCCAACCAAGCAGGACGGAAGTCTAACAAAGTTTGGAGAATCCCTCATGTTAGCCAGAAATGCAGCCTTGTCAAGAGATCACAGTCGACTAATTAGTGGATGAGATGAGGGTGCCGACCCCTACGTATTTTTAACGTGGACCTAAAACTGTGTACCATCGAATAACTGAATTTTGAGAGGCGTTTCGAAGGCTGTGTATTAAATCTAGGATACTATTTTTGAGGCCACATAGCAAACTACGAGACCGCCTTGATCATACGAGGAAGAACTGATAAAAGCTGACGAATCATTGTCAAGATCTTATGTACAAAAGGCTTGTATTTTTCCAGTGCGACCTGTCATACCGATTTGAAGAACAGAAATAAATAATAAAAATATATAAAAAATGTTTATAAGTGATAAGCAACTATGACTATAATCTTGAACTCGTTTCGGACGCAGCCGAGGTATGCTATGAGATTGTACTTGTAGTTAACCAATTAACTAAGCAACCAAGCAATTGGGAGGATAATTTAAATATATTTTTTAAATTCCCTAGCTATAGTTTGCAATTCGAAAATATTATTCTAGGTCGTCCTCCTCGTTCAGTATTCTCAACACGCGAATAACTTGGTAAAATTTATTCAGTTCGCGTTTACCTCAATTTTTCATCTTCTTTAGCTCGTCCAACATTGAAGCGGAAGAATCAGGAAAGATTTCTGAAGCTACGGCAAAAAGCTTAATCCACTCAGGAGCCGGAAAGAGATTTCTGATGATTTATTCCTGACCAGGTTCGCGTTCTTTTCTTCGGATGAAATGAAAGTGGAGATAGTCCCATTGGCCCTAGGAAAGGGTATACAGTGGGAGGTCTACCTGCAATAGAGGTCCAAGGCTCTGCCCTTTATAGTCATTTCATTTTCTCTCAAGTCTGTTATCGTAGAGGATCAACCTTCTTCTTTGCTGTGATTCCGCGATTTTTTTAATTAGAAAATCTCGAGCTAGTAACACATTTTCCTCCAGTAAGGTATAATGTTGTAGCAAAGGGTTCGCTGGATTGAATATTTATAGGAGATGAAGGCAACAGGGAAAGGGCGCTCGTGGAGTATCGAGTCGGATCTGAATACGAGAGTGGTCTCTCGGCTGCTACCACTTCTGCTCCCGGATCCCAGAGAGGCTTCTGGTCTGGCAAGTGGAATTCATGCAGATCACGTAGTCGCTAATGCCACCCTCACATCTCGCAAGTTGGCGATTGTGGCGCCTCTATAAGCTTCCCTGGTCTGCGTACTACTTTGAGTATCACTTAGCTTATGTCTTCATCGAGCATTTTTCCCCCTTCCTTTGAATCAATAATTCTTCATCTACGAAGTTCATATCATGTTAAATATTCCGATGACAAGCCGACAGCTGTCAGAAATATGTATCGTACTTTTACCCAATTAAGATTATGAAAATTGGATAGAATCCTTCGCCTTTATTTTTTCTCGAATTTGTAACTCAAATAATTAATTGAATATGAAATTTGCTTGTTAAGTCTCCTGACAAACTCTACGTCAAACTGACTGCTGTCAGAGATATGTTCCAAAATTTCTGATCATTGTATTTTGTGCTTGAGATGATAAATTGTGAACAGGATAGAGCAACCCGTTGCCAAACGGCAGTAATCTCTTGACATCTTTTGATCTAGGATTCTAGTCTTTATTCCTCATCTTCTCATATATATTAGTCAAACGCTTGTTAAGTAGACAGCGAGAATTCTCGGAGACGTACGAAGACGAACTATCTTGTGTTCTACGCCAGGTTTGAAATCCACTTTGTGCGCTTCCGCAGCTCGAAATAGCCCGCGGACAAGACGAGCGCCGCGGTTTTATCTCCTCTCATTCATAAAAAAAAATCCCCATTGTATTAATAGAGATGACGAATGAGGCGCGTCTGCGGTTAACCGGCGAAGGAACGAGATGAATCAAAGAGGTTTTAATAAATACTCGTTCGAACGTTCCCACGGACCACTCAGTGCGTTTAAGTTAACAGATTGGCAATTTTCTAAAATGTTCAAAATCAGTCTCGAATTTCGAATCATTACCGAAAGCTACTCACTGTAGTATGAAATACTCAAATAATCACTGAGCCCATGTTTGGTTTTTCCACAAAAATCCATCTGGGTTTTTTTTTCAAATTAATTTTATAAATTTTTTAATCCAGGCTGTAAGGTTTTATGTACATAGATATATTTATATATAGATTTGGTTAAAAAGGAACGTACAAAACCCTCTGTTATATTCTATAAACAGAATCGCGTTCGGAATCCACCTAATTGGATGTGAAAGCCAGGAGCAGGCCTATTGAGGAAGAGGTGATTCCGAGTTTGTAGACGGAAGAATCGCCAAGAGTTCTTGCTACCGCGGGTGCAACTTGTTAGTGCAAGGCACAGGTGTTGTTGAAGGCTCGTTGGAAGAGAACCAAAGTTTTTGTTCCAACGATTGCTGGTCCTTGAGTGATTTTCTGGTATTTACAGAACGTTTCATCGCAACGGCGATTTTCGTCAATTTACTCCGTATTTCAACTTCGTTGAAAAACAGCAGGTTGGTGTAATTAGATTCAATCGAGCTGAAACAATTTTTTGATCTAATGCTTTAACCAAATTGGTTAGAAACGATTTTATCAAATTCGAACAAATGTTGGTAGAATCATTAGTCGTCTATACAAACTCGCAATCATTATTTATTTGGTTCGTGAATGCGCAGAATGACGAATTCGCGGTATTTATTTTGGATCTTCAGCTTGACTAGGACATGCTGGTTTATTTGAGTTATATTCGAAGGGAATCTGTACAGCCTAGGAGAAAGCTCGAAAACACCCTTCAATCTTTTATTTCTGAACTTTTATTGATCCGAGATCTACTCGCATTTTGCAGTCCATCATCTTCAGTAGTTTTATGCGATTTTAACTGTAAGTCGTCTCCTCAATCGTCGTTCAACGATGAGCAACTCAACAGCCTTGTGATATCGACTGTGAACACACGATCAAAAGAATCCAAATGGAATCGCAGCTTTACCGTAAACACTGTAAACTAGGTGTTGTTTGTTGATACCATCGAGCAAAGACAACACGTTTATTCGTGGCGGTAGAAAGCGGGTTAAATCTTTGTTGAACTCATGTCTCACCTTTCCGATATCGTAAATTCGAACATTCGATCTGTTTCTGTACGTTTTCGAAGGCTTCGTTGATGTTTACTCCTTTAAAGCCTGTGATCTTTACGAACGTCACTATTTCGATGGTGAAATAATGACATCTCGCCCATAGTGTTCGCTTTGATGTTTCGTAAACCGACGAGGTTGGAAAGATTGATTTGTTTGGAGACGATTTGAATTATTAAATCGAAAATTCAATAAATTATAAGACACAAACTGGAATTTATAAAATTGTCTCTTTTGAATTGCGATAATTTATGATCTCAAGGTATTGGATACTTCTTTGATTTATCACGGCCAATTGTAACCAACAATAATGACGGAAACGAACAAAGCATTATTATAGAATAAATTATAATAATTTAAATATAATATAAATAAAGCTTTTGTAGCGTCGCAAGAAACCCAAATATGACAAACGTTGATACCTATTAGTATTTTTATTTTATAATTTTTATTTATTTTATTTTATTTTGTTAAAGTTCAAGATTAGTTTCGGGAATGGATGTAAATAACTTTCGTCGTTCAGAAATAACTACTGGCAACATTTCCTTTTCAAATGAAAATTTAGCGACTAATTTACACGGCCTCAAATTTAACTCAGTATTAGAAATTAAGAGTTATTTAATCTCGTTGCTTTAAACAGCAATACAGATTTGTCAAGTAAAAGTCACACAGGCGCGTGCTATATACCTCTTCATTGACGTATGATAAGGAAAAAAGAAGAGTCTCCTCTCTGAAGCTAATCGCTCAATAATCATAACAGTTTCTTTTCTGTACCTTTACGATTCGTCCATCATACTCGACTATACCACTCTTCCTGCGCAGTCAAGGCTCAAGGGAAGCACTCGCTTCCCTCTAGACGGTCATAAAATTTCATTTTCACCGGCCTCCAATGCCCGTTTATCTTGATTCACCGTGATTACAGTAGCCTTATGGTTTTTCCTAAGAAAGTTTTCCACCGTGGCCAGGGTACCATAACTCAGAAAGGGAGAGGGAGTCTATGTTCCTTTTTGCCGTTCGTCCTTCCTTTTCGCAAAAGCATTTTCCCGTCTGCTCATGCGAACGAGATGGAGAACGGAGTGTGCAGTCCCCTCTAACGAGTCCTATTTGAATTACGGGCTTTGGGTTTGTGTCAGGGCGAACACGAGTTGTCGACCCATTTATCTCATTTTCTGCAACCGCTTTCATTCTTTACTGTCAAATTAGCAGACGCATTAGTCACTCAATTACAATTCCCGCGGGAAAATTTACTTTCGTAACCATCTGCATTTCGATGCACCTGTTTCTGGCGTACGCTCGAGCATATTCGTGAACGGTTCGTAAATCGGTTCCGTTGTGAACGAGAATGAAGTAGCTATAGCATATTGATTTCGATTTGGCATCGACGATATTGATGACTCGCTGAAGTATGATAACATGAATGTATGACGATTCTGACTGCTATCGAGGTGATAGCTAATATACGTGATTCATGTGTCGTTATCAGCAGTTATCAGACGTTGGCCGATTTCTCCGAAATTCGAACGAGCTCAAGACAAGTTGTTGGACTAGATAACTTATCTGACTTGCCTAAACGGAGGTTGTGAGTCAACGAACGGAATCCAAACATAAAAACTCATCTTACCAACTGACAAATCAAACTTTAAAAGCAATCATAAGAAGAGACGATTACGTGGTTATCACAGAGCAATAAATCATTCCAACTATCGGTCCAATTACGAATGGGGTAATTGCACTCAACAAAAAGTACCAGAAGGAGAGTAATTAAATGTTAATGAGAGGGGAACGAAAAGGGATTTGATAGATTGTCCAGTTTGGAACGGGCTCCTAGAAGGCACCCGCCAGTGAAGAAATAGTCATCCATAAAACAGAAGCTGAACAACTCTAGGAGGTCATCAAGTTTTTTCTGTTTTTTTTTTTTTTTTTTTTTTGAGAGAGCTGCTTCATTGAGCAACGCCTATAAATTGTTCATAAAATTCGCATTTGAACAGAAATAGCCTGATAGAGATACAATCAATCATTATAAAAGGATTGTACAGTACTCGTAAAATAATAATAACAATAACTGAAGGTCATTTATTATTAAAGACTGATATTATTATTATTAAATTATATTATTATTGAATTATATTAAATTATATTATTATTAAATTATATAATTATTAAAGACTGATACTCGGACAAAGGTAATAACATAGGTGATGGTATTGTAACTGAGAGTAGTACATTTGTGTACATAGTACAATACTTGAACTGCATATTCAACCGGCTCGAGTGAGATCGTGACGCAGAATTAATAATGCTTTGATCCAATTGAACGTAAATGGTTCTTGCCCAGCGGCTACAGACACTAATGAATCAGGAACCTAGTGCGTTACTTATGTTCCTTCACTTTGAACCTGCTCCGACCGGTAATCAAATCTCCACTGTAATCGTCAAACAATTTCACGGTTGAAACGAAAAGTAAGCAGTCTGTTATCTGTTTGGAGGATTACAAATGAAGCACTTCCGCATCTACTAGAACCTCGTGACTCTTTTGTCTGTTACGTGCGAGAGAGCCAAGATCAACAGATCCGTTCCAAATGTTAGTTCTTCGTACAAAAGAGAGAATATATTTCTCCAACGGCTTCGCCAAATAAAAAACAAGGCGCCAAACATTAATGGCACTTTCCCATTTCACCAAAAAATTCGTCGGCCGATTACTTCGACGGTCCGTCAATGTAAAAATCGTCGTTTCTATTGATTAATTCGCCGTAATCAGTCTTTTTCAAATAAAAATAATGCATTGAAATCATTTTTTATTATTGAAATAATAAACGGTTTTTGTTTTGATACAGAAATAAAAAAACGATCAGATCTCGCGTAACTAGATGGGCTAAAGTGCTTAGATTTATTGTAAATTTCTTGTAAATAAAGAAGCACTCGGAAAAAAAGCATTTCGCGTAAGCTGATGCACAGTAATTGATAAGATGTTAGTGGAACATCGCTTAAATAGTTCCAGATCAATAAATTTTCACACGGTCAAATCAAATATCGGAGCAGAAGTTATTTTCCAACATCAATCATTTCCAGTGAAAAAGCGTCAAAATTTGTTTTCCAACTGGAAAGTGTAAGATTTTGTAGAGAGTGGCCTTTTGTGATTTGTGAGAGAGTCGTATCACAGTTCATTAGTCCCCTTGCGAATCTGGGAAAAATCCTTCAGTGGCCTCTTTGAAAACCCTCAAGCACTACCCTTTGCCTTGGGTCATCAATCTTCTTTAAAAAGAAGCTGCCCTACAACTTATGGAAGCGTTAAAAATTGAGTAGAATAGAAAATTGAAGGAGTAGTCAGAGCATCAAATTAAGCTCATCTATATTAGGAACCCTTTTCAGTATGAACAGCAATGGTTACGAGTTTTTTCGTTCAACTGGAACATTCCTTTATTTATTACAGTAGCATCTCTGTTCCCAATACGGATTGATTTTTTTTCGGAGAAATATATATCACACTCTACGTTGCAAACTTTAATCACGAAAGAGTGGAGTAAAATATTTTATTTTCGTACAAGTGAATGAAAGGAGGTCGGAACGTGTTTCTCAGTGATCTGAGTGTGCTGAGAAAAGCCGACACTAATAGCGGAACTTTTCCCCCGATGAATGATCTACTCTTGGATTTTAAGAGCTGCTCAGCCAACGTAGAAAACACTTAGAGAGTTCCGACGCAGACAGTATTTTTCCCTCTGAGTTGGGCCTTTGCTCCACGAAGACTTCCCCAATTACTGTACCAAGGTGACGGATGGCGCACTCTTAGCGTGCGGTCTCGGTTTCAAACGAGGGATACGCAGGAGGAAGAAATTGTGGACTCTATGTTTGCACCAACTCAAACGTCCAGCTGAAGCGGATCCTCATTAGGGAATTGAGGAGTCGATATTAAAAGAATTTCTATTCGAGAAAATCAAATACATAACTGGAGACAAGATGAATGGAAAATTACATTCGACTGAAATTGACGAAGGAACAGTTCGATAACATTCTACAAAATACTCAAATGACCAGTAGGAATGTAGATTGATGATGGCGAAGGAGTAGATGACCAAGAAATGAAAAGATTAGCTCGTTTAACACATTTTGACAAGCACATGTGAACCTAAATGCCAAAACCAAGGAGAGTGCTAGTTGTTAGCTTCGAAACCGCTGATACAAAAAAAGTTTAACGTCTGTAATTAAGATGGGACCAGGCAGCTTCCTTAACTATCGGATGTGCAAACAAGCTCACGCTTTCCGAAATCAGCTGCTCCTTCACCAGCTTACATGGGTTTTTAATGATCCCAATGGCCTGTGGCTATTGACGTGTCACACGTTCCTGCTAATATCAAAGATGGCCGGTTTTGTAGGTGATTCTTCATGCAACAGGAAGAAGAGTGATAAACGAATGTCATAAATTTTGGAAATTAATAATCGCCTAGGCGCCCTTGCGCGTTGTGACATGAAGCCGTGAGCTACAAATAACAAGGGTGATAAAAATTCTTGTAGTTTAGACATGAACCTAAATTTTTTGAAAATCAAGCTTTTCGATTATGTCAGATATGTATGGTATCAAAATTGAAACAATAGAAAGCACATGCTCACAGTCTCACTAGAATCTCGTAATACAGAACTCCTGTTTAAAACCTAGTATAGATACCGTCAAAAGCCAACATGCATTAGTCTTCATCTCAGCTCTAAAAGCAATCCCTACTACCTCTTCTGAATTTAATAAATTGACCCTACATCCGGCAATAAAGGTTAAAGCTTGTAACCATGGAGAGGTCGATCATCGTCTCGTTCTAACACTAATTTTATACTGGTATAGCGCAACAAATATAACTTTTTTGATTCGGGGTCTCGATGCTTAAAATGCCTTCACGCACTTGTCAGAATCGATTGAAGGGCCGGTGGCGTCATCCTGAGACTGAGCGTTGAATGGTTAATGACAACTCGTCAGTCACAGCCGTTGACAAAGATGTGGGCTCTTTCAAACCGAACTGTAACCCCCCTTTATCTTAACTGTTCGTTTCCAACTGTTCCTCATAAATATTGATCCATAGTTTCTCGTACAACATAGACATTGTAAAGCCATACAGTAAAGCAGCTTGTATGGGGTTCAACCGGTTCTGAGGCCTGTGCAAACTTCCTTTTTTAATTTTTTGTTTACGAAGTATCGATGGAAAAATGAACGAATGAAATGATCTGAACGGCGATGTCTATGAGTGTAGACTCATTGTGTATCCGATTACACCTAGTGGTTCCTTGGTGTAAGATTACGAAGTTACTTCAATCCCAATGTCGCTAATGAAGAAAGGAAATTGTTTGATACGATATGAAAATTATTCTTGATCATTAACCTTCCCATAATGTCTACTTGTATGATCTTCTTAATAAGAAGACATAATATGTAAATTTTTACATAATATGTAAATGCGCTTCTTCTTTGCAAAATTCGAAAGCCCGTTGTACTCAACCTTGCAACGACGTTGGATCTGGGGACAGACTGGACACCTGATAACTAAAGCGTTCAGAACGACAGAACATCGAGACGGTTTAAAGTATTCACCAACACCTTAGAACTGGCGCAAGGCGCATGATCCAGATGAACTGCCCATGTCATGCTGATCATCAAGAGCGTTATCGATTTCAACTAATACATCAAGACCGAAGGTACTTGAGGATAGAAGTGTAACGTGATATACGACGTCGTTCGTTCATCCGTCGTTCTGGTAGAAAAGGGGATCGTCTTCATCCCTTCCAAAAACCGAGGTGACAGACTGACTTATGAATTTCATGGGGCGGTGTGACTCAAGAACGACCCCTCAAGTACATAGGCGACATTCTAGAGGGTCCTCTTATGGCTAATGGATGCGGCACATCGCCCACAACATTCGTTTTCTCAGATCAGACCTTCTGAGAACTACCGCTCCTCAATTTTTCGTTCAAATACTTCAAATTTGAGCTATGACAACAAGAAAGAGTTCTTTCGAATTCGGGGATGCTAAGGAAAGTCAAGATTCCCCGGCATTCCAGAAAATTCTGTTCCAAACACAGTTTCCCTCATCAGTTTCAGCGTTATTTAGTTTACCTGCCAGTGCCACGACGTGGAGTACCTACAGGAATGCATATCAGCAAACAAAAACTGTATGATGGTACTCTATAAAAGAGAGAAAGGGAGAGAGATGAGAGATATGAGAATGCACTTATGCGTAAATTAATGCTGAGTGGAGTGATGTAGTGGATTCGATTTCCATTTCCTTATAACATCGCTGATAAATATGTCATTAATCTATATCAATAATATTACTCGAAGATTTCAGCCCAAATATTTCTAACCCTAATTGTCAAAGCGCGTTTTCTCAAAACGTACCTATTACTGTCGAATCCTCACAAATCACGCTGTTAAATGATCAATAACTCTGCACATTGTCACCCCTCAAGTCACCGGTAGCCGTGATGATCCTGTTAACCAAAGTCACCACGTCACACTATTGTGTCGCTCAGCTACCGTGAGAATAGAGACACCGACAAACCGGCTTCCTCCATTCAGGAAGGCCACCCGGATAGTAATCTTCCCATTGTCCTCTGCAACGGAGCGTACCTTCCTCAGAGCAGATGTAACGTTACCTCTGCATTCAACTCGCCGCCGTATGAAATATGACTGAATTTCACGCCCCGATCCCCTTTTTCGTTTTTTTTCTTCATTTATGTCGTTCGTATATTCTTGGCAGCAATGTGAATAATAAGGCCTCTGGCGCCTTATTTAACGCCATATTGCCGATTGGAGCTACCAAGACCCTGGAGTTAAAATTTGACTGTGTCTTCAAGTTTTTATACTACCTTCTACAAAAATGAAATCAGCCTAGGAATAATAATTTTTGGAAACTGAAAAACGTCGTCGCTAAGGTTGGATCTCGGGTAAGCAGAGCGGGTTAGCTGGTATAATATATCATTCTTCATAGCTTTGCATTGCTACTACTGTTTGAAAAATTCTCAACTTATCTGATAAGATCCTTGGGTTCGTAGATTTGAGTATGGTGAGATTTGATTTGGTGAGACCACATTATTTATTACTTGCCTCAGTGGCAACATCAATATTACGTGTCTCTAGAAATATTCTCAAACGAGCACCTTCTTCGTTTCATCAACAACAATAACCCCAAAATAGTAAGGTTTCTAAAATTATTTCCATACTTTTTTCAGTTTTTCATTGCTTCGCGTTTCAATCCTTTTTCAACTTCAATGCTACGTTCCACAGGCTATAGTAAAAGATTTCACAACAAGAAGCGGTATAATCCTGAATCCTTGCTCGAGCCTTTAAACCTCTTTGCCCCTTTTGAATTCTCAAGACGAAATACTACTCTTCTCTTGAAAGGGGAAAGTGACAGTAAAATTTTCATAATCTATTCACTGCGGTTCGCTTTTACGGATGGAAAGCAACTGGTAGACAGTTCATTACAACCGAAATATTTTTCAAACTTTGGAGGTATTTTGGGCAGAAATAACTCGGATGCTTGTGAGTTTCATGAGAATGTGAATTTTTTATATATGCTGCAGAGTTTTTATGAAGCGAGGAGTTTTTATGACTTCAGAGCCACATTTAAGCACTAAATACACCATTCTATGAAGATTTTGTGCCACTAACTAGCCAAAACGATGATGTTAATTCGTATTCCAGAAGAACTACAATTCTAAAAAATACTCGATTAAAATGACAAGATTGAACGTGATTGAACACGAAGTAATTTTGTGGATTTTTGTAATGCTGGGATGTTTTGCTAGCGGCCGTTTTTTCGACTCATTTTGGCGAGAAGTCATTACTACTGTACGAGCAACGGTAAAAGGTTTGCTGGGGTAAAAAATCCGCTTTCGCATTTGCAAAGGTACTGAAGTCTCGCCTTCATTATTTGAAAGAGAAACAATTTTTTCTCCTCGAAATATACGCTGGCATTGAATTCACTCCTCTTTTCATGTTTTTCATTTTCATGGTTTTCATGTTTTCATGTCGTTAAGACATTCTTTAAAGTGAGCTGAATTAAGATGTCGGCCATGTATGGGTAATAATGCAACTGCCAAAAATGGAAGCTTGGCCGTCGTACAGCAATTTTTTGCGCGCTGTCTTTCTCCAAGTTCATTGCTATTTCGTCTTATTGACTGACAGCTATTTTATTTTTACGAGCCTTCCTAGCTGTTCGGACAATAGGTGAGTACGAAATGGGCATTCCTATCATATACATGTCCTGCGAAGTAAAAGGGGACTAGAAATGGAAGATGGCGTAGATACGTTCATTCGGAAGCCGATTCGGAAATAGAGTGGGCGTTATTAAAATTCCCGCGTGACTAACATCGGCCGTTCGTTCGAGTAATTTCTATGACTCGCATTCGAACAATTACTTGGACAATGCGTTAGTGATCGACCAGGTCGATTTTGGGGTGAATTCTACACCATAGCCCACCCCATCGATAATAATAATTATAGGCCAAGAACGAGGGATGTAGCTCAGACTGCACCCGAACTGAGGAAGGCTCATTTTGGACTGGACCGCCACCCGATAAATCAACCCCATCTGGAGGTCATCTAAAGGTCGGTATTGACTGAAGCCCCCATCTCGGTTAACAGGATACCCGTATCTGGCCCAAACTGAAGGTTTGATCTCGTTTTACAGAAATAACCGAGACTTCTGTAATAGCAGCTTTGTTACGCTTGACCGCAGCTCTGGCCACTTTCAATTTCCTGAAAGCAAAAACGGTAAAATGTGGGCCTCGACTGACACCCCCCAATTCGGGACATTTTTTTAATAACCTTCAATATAAAATATCTTTCACGAACAGGGATCCCGACGAAGGGCTCTGACAATGGTATTACTACCGTTTTTATAAATGGGAGCACAAACCGATATTTTCCGATAGCCGTGGGGTTTCAAAGATCGGACGACAACGTGTTTCTATGATATATGGAGTGTGGTCATGAATATTTTACAGCGGCCACCAAAACGAAGGTACGGAAAGGTTTCCTCACTTAGTAAATCATTTTTTGTCTGCAAGCGAGGAACAGATATTAAAAGAGCCGTATTTTGTTCCTCCTACACGATTCATAAACATGTAATGGAATATGTACAAACACTTGACGCATTGTGTTCGATTGGAATTTCCAGGCAAAGTGCCCGTTTCGTTATTAATTTTTAAAACTTTCTTACGTTTCCAAGTGTTTACTTCCTCTCCTCTGAATGGAGATGAGCCTTTGAACCGACACTATACTTAATTTAGCGTGCTGTAAATACTTGATCAAGAAAATCTGTTTAGCGACAAATACATGATAGCTGCATAGATTTGTTAGTTTTTCATTCTCTTTAATGAAAAATTTGAAATAATTATATTGGGTGAATGGAAGTTTAAGGGAATGTTTTCCTTGATGTTGATTTTTTTAATTCCGTGTTTTGGACATTTTTATTTCCATGCTTACGTAATTAATGGAAGTATTGTGATTGTCCGAAAATTCGAATTCGAAACTAGGGTGAATTTAGAAGATCTTTTCAAAATACTTTGCACAGAAACACTCTATACAAGTGTCCTAATTATAACACATAAATCGTCATAATTATCTCCGTGAAAAATGAATGAAATTTAATGAAATTTTCAGTGAATGTTTTCCCAGTGATTTTGCAAAATTGGCCGTTTCCGGATTTTGAAAAGCACGCCGTAAGCTCGTACTCCTGAGATAGAAGATATAAGCGTTCAAATTTTTTATTTACTTTGATTTTTACAGGCTATAGGAGTAAATAAATTTTTTACCTTCGAGGTCTTAACATGTTCGTTATGGCGAGCAGTTGACGCTTGATTTTTTGGGTATTGGGTCTCACACCGTACCTTCACGTTATGAGCCTTTTTCACGATTTGGATAGTTCGTATTTTGTATTTTGATTTTACAGGCCGGAAAAATCAATATATTTGAACGCTCAAGGTCTAAAATGTTTGGGACGGTGATTGAATGAAATCTGATGTGGGCCTCATACAGGGCATCATACAGTATTTCCACGTTATACGCATATTGATCATCATTTGATTTTTTCCAAAAATGATTATATCTAAACGCTCCGGGGGGGGGGGGCTTGAAATGTTTCTTTGTGTCAGCTGAATGTCGTTTGATTTTTTTCGGTGTCACACTCCGTACTTCTTCGTAATTCACATTTTCAGTAATTTTATTCGTGCATTTTTGTATATTTGAGTCTCGTTGCTTTAAAAATGACTCCATTTCTCAAAACTGTTTTGTATTTATTGGATCACACACCGTACTTCGGCCGTATGCGGTTTATTGATTATTTCGATTTTTACGGGCCGCAACAAAATCAATGTCGTTCGTTATATGGAGGTACATAAAAATTATTCCATTTTTAGAAAACTTGACTTGCATTGTTCTGTTAGGCTCACATACTGCACTTCTGCATTATAACCGTACTTGTTGCGTTTTTCTATTTTTGGGTTTTCCCCGCTAGTTTTTCAATAACCCCCTTAGTAAGAGCTTCTTAATTTAATAATTGGTTATTCCTGTTACCTACTCAATGGAAGTACGGTGTGATCTATAAACAACTGGTTTTATTTATTTTCTTCAAGCGCCAAGTATAAATTTTTAGCTAGTTATTGTTTGTGATATTTGATTGAGCTAGTGGACATTTTACTAGCTTAAATATTTGGACTATCCTTGAACAATGATGAAGGCGGCGACTGCGCAGTTTTATTGCGAGATTATTGCGAGAGTATTCGAACCGACCCTTGTGAGCTGTTGCTGGCGTGCGAGTTTCAGATTTTTCACAATGTTGAGCTTTTGATGACCAATTCAGGGACCGTGATGCGCTAATAAGGTGCTGGATATTAAATATATTACGACGCGTATATACCTCCTGCACTTTATTGCTACTGAGATTAAGATGGGAATTTACTGCTGTACTGAGGCTATTGCTAGACGTCTTGCTCGGGCATTTTGTCGAGTCGAATCTGTGCAAAGCGATCTCAAGTTGTGAATGCTTGCGAACCCCGGAGAACGTATTCTACCAACAAGCGCAATAATTTCAGCAAATGCCGTCGTTGGGTGCGGGATCGAGCTGTCACTGCTGGAAATAAAATAAACGAAAAAGGGGATATTACCGTACTTTTCCGTTAAGGCCTTCCAGCGACGCGGAAAGCTGGTGTATGAGGAAGACAGAAAGGGGAAAAGAAAAGGATGAAAATGCATCGTGACGTTGAAGATCGAAACACTCGGAGCTTGTAAGCTGTTAGTCGAATGGAAGGCGACTTGTTTACAACGTTTCCTCGTCGGGACGTTCTTCTATTCCCTTTCTGCTCGCGATAACAAGTGGCCGATGTCTCAGGAGGTGATGGTAGTAGTTGTTACGTTAGTAGTCGGTGGATTGTACGAGTCTGTGGCAATGGCAATGAAAAGGCTTGAGTTTGTCGACGATCGTTAACAGAGCAGGCGATGGTCTCGAAAGCGGCGTACTTGTTTGTCCGTTCTTATGGCAACGTGAGCTCTTAGCCTTATATTGGCCGTATATGCGATCGCTATGCTCGAATGTTTTCACAGCAAAAGCTGATCGAGCTTCATCATGCCTGAGCATGAACCGCCCGCAATTCTTTACATGAGTACAATTATTTACTTCCAACTGCACAACTTTATTTTCTTGGGACTTTTCTGCATGGGTACTTAATAGCTCAACAAGGAAGAAATGTTCTTGAAATCAAAGCGTATTTTTATCAAGTTTCCTAAAGAAATGAGAGCTTCTCCGTTACGTGAAAAGCCTTACCGAATTGGTCAATCGGCATGGAGCACAAGATTGGACGTTATTATCGCTGATTTGAACCTGTATAATGCTTACTCATTTTACTAGCCATCGCCTTATTCCTATCCGAAAAAAAGTCGGAATGATGTTTACATAGATTTGAGAATAAATTTTCAAAAAGTATTATAGTTAACAGGATGGGAGAACGGAAATTCCGAATACTATCGCTATAGTTGAAAGACTGCAAAAGTTATTTATTGCTCCAAAAGCAAGAGGTCAATTTCGAATCATTTTGATGACCAAAGGCCAGATTGATTGGACGGTTGAGTATTAGTTAGGTATATTCCGAATTTTTGAAGTTTATCGAAGCATACCTCAGTACAACCAATTTTTTTTCTTTTTTAAGATCTTATCGAATCGGAAACGGGATCATTAAAAGATGTATAGCAGTAGCGGAATGAAAACGTACGGTGTAGTTGTTCTCCAATCAGATTCGATTCTCAACAAGTGTGGACAAAACAGGGTCACAAAAGACATCATTCCCAATGGGCCATTGTCGGGGTAGAAGTAAGAAGACAAGAGGATCTGGCGACAACAAAAGGTCCTCTTGGCTACTGGCTGCTAGCCTTCGGACATTTGAAATGAGATCCTCATTGAGAGGACTAGATAGCTTGTCAATGGGCGAAGGAAGAAAAAGAAAAAGTCTTATTAAAGAGCCCTTGAAGTCTGAAGGAGAACCCGATCTGCCGGAAAGGATGTAGGTTAATGAACCTGATGTCTTTTCGAATCCGTAGTTTGATTTATAAGTGATCGAATACTTTAGCTGCAATTCATTCGCAGGTATTCTCAGTGAAATTAAAACGAAAGAATCTGTGAAGGAAAAGTGACTTCTAGAAAATACTTTGACAATATTGTCATCCACGGAGCTGGAAAAAAATGCAAACCTCAGAAAATCTAAATTAATGGAAATTTGTACGGCATAAAGATTATTGTGTGCGAATTCGGAAGTTAGGTTTGGGTGGGTCGGGTTCGAAGCTTGATGATTTATGGTCGAAATCGGTAAAGAATCTTGGAAGTAAATAAATTACTTTTTAAAAGAGAAGAAAAAACAAAGGGTGTGTGTATGCGGCAACGCGTATTCGTTATTATTTTCACCAAACCGTATTTTTTCGTATAAATCTGTTGTCTTTTGAAAGGTCAAACATATGTCGGTACATGCTCATTACTATGTAAACAGCTTCAATCGACTAACTGCATCGAAAAGCGCGAACAATGATATCGGTAAACAAACGAGGAACTCGAAAGCGTCAGGCAGCTTCAAACGAAGCAAAGGGGAAGACAATATTAGAACGTTCGGACAATGGCCTGTATCGATGACAGATCGGCGAGCGGTCACCACAATTAGGATCACCTTTGTTGCTTCCAGACTGCCGTGTCCCTCGCCGCACTGAACTCAATTTTCCTTCTCTGAGCAATTAAACCAACTAGCTGTTCTACATGCTCACGGCCAGCCGTGCCGTTTAGTTTGGATCAAACGATTTAATTAAATACACAGAAGCTTCTAGCTGCTATCGTGATCTCTATCGCCCGCTAAGTCTAACGCGATTCTTGAACACTTGAGCACCTATAACGGAGGAGAAAATTTAATTTATCTAATCATAATCAGGTATTTTGGGTTCTTAGAAATTTTCGAGTGTCGTGATATGAAACTGACCAAGTTCCTGAATTTTGAGACTTATTAAAATCGGTGGCGCTACAAAAATCTATAAAAATGCAAGATCTCAGACTTCTAAATGCAATGAAAAAATGTTTAGCAGCGGACCATTTTGCCAAATGAAATGGATGAATTAAGAAGAGTCGCCGTGCAAAGTTATTCCTGCGCATCGCACACAATAAATAGCATCCTTTCCCGGTACAAAGTCCTATTAATTTTCCATCACGCAATTGTGAGATGTTACAGTGAAAGCGACACCATTTGCTGCACTGGTCGTTCAGGTCAGTGGTTTTTATTTTCGGAGATATCTCACAATTCGTTTTTAGTATACCCATTTTCTAGTAAAGACTCTCACGCGAAATTAATAACGACAGTCAGAATTCAAAATGACTGTTTAACAGTTATTTTCGCATATTTATCCTCGCATTTGTCCAAGTTTATGATTCAATAAAACAATCCTGCAGCTACTAACTTCTGCTGAAATAATTTATGATGCTCCATCACAGAATTTTTCTCTTGGTTAATCCTGTCGGAGGCATGGGGCCAATTAAAAAATTCACGTGATGCGGAGATCAGAGGCATTCGAGGTCCTAAGATGCTCGAAAAGAGGAACTTCATTTTGAGGAAAGCTCACGAAGAGAAGCTTCCTCGAGAGAATTAGGCGCGATAATTCTGGTGAAAGAGGGGCCTCTCCAAAATCGGTAAAAGGATTCGCAGTCAGGGCAGGGGGTAATGTTTCAGTCCCATATCCACCAACCTTTGGCCTTTCGGTAAATTCGCACTAATAAATCCGCAAAGGAAAGGGTTAGGACCATCTCTCTTTCGTCTTCTCGCTGCCGTTCCGTTTGTACCCAGCGGAAGAGAAACAGGTTTCCGTTACAAACTTGGGATTAAGTCAATCCATCGTCTAAGCGAAACGTGAGGTGGTAGTTAAAAGGTTCCACATCTCAGGGAAGAACTAGCATTCGGAACGAACAAGTCTAAACGTCTGAAGGATTTCTCTATCCGGCAATCGATAAGTTATCTCGCTTTGATAGGCAATTTGCCGCCTATGGTGCTACAGCTAAAATTCGATTTTTTCAGTCGGTCAAGTCAGTAGTATCGTTACGTCATACGATGAGGAGATATTCCTCGTCAGAAATCTAATTTCCCTTCATTATCATTTGTATGAAACTCAATTCATATAAGGCTATAAATACGCCTCACTGCCTCCTCATGACTACGCACTATTTCTTCTTATTTTGCAGATGGTAAAATATTTATGTATTATTTCAACCATGCCCTTATTACCAAGGCGTTTTTTATTCACGATAAAGAACAATATCATTTCCACAGTTCTCCTATCCAAAGTTTAGATAAAGATAATTCATGTTTACGGATTTTGGAGAGGAAGAATGAAAAACCTTCACTTAAACGTGTAGTCAAATAATCAGGGATAATAGGGTCGCATGGAGGTACGCTGTTCCTTCGCTTTCGAAAAATATAAGCCCAGATGAAGAAAAAATATTTTTCGAAAGCTTGGCGAAGGAACAGCGTACATTCATTTATGATCTTATCCCTGATTATTTGATTACATATATTTTGAGGGTCGATCGACCATCATTAATTAACCTAAACAGTTTTTTCCTGTTTGAACGAGCAATAAAACTCCAACAGAGACCCCGTTTTGTTGTAGATGGGTTCATCATAAACCTAGCTTTTATTTTGATGCCGTGAAAGGAGAAAATGAGATTTTTTTCGTAGGCAGCAACCTAGATTCACCATCGAAGCGTAATTATCGGTGAAATTGCGCTGATTACTATGCTCGTAACATTTTAGTAGATGGATTATTTTTACTCGTAAACAGCGCCGATTTGGATTGAGATCGTAAATAATTTATGAATCGACCAACGCTACGATTTCCTCGAGGAAGCTTCAATGTAGGTTGCAGTAACGACTGCCTGACTCTCTGTCTTGCTCGAAACTCAAGAAACAATCTTACCGTATTTTTACTTAGTTAATGGTCCAGAACTTTGATATACGAGTAAAAATGTGCTTTCAGATGAGAGAACGGTTAACTTTCCTTAGAAAAGCCACTCTGAAAGCAACATTAATAGACTCGTCCGCCATAAAACGTTGACTCAAATCTAACAGTAACAACGAAAATCCGTTGCGTATTTCATGGAGTGAGGTTGTGAGACGCTTGGAAAGGGGCATTGTAGCTCTGATGGGGATCGCGTGAGACAGTATTTGGCCCGGCTCCGGTAATGATCCGTGGTTTGAGTCATGCCTGTCTGCATGCGTTCGAAACAGCCGTTTTCCCTTCTTGAACGTTCGCTCGTCGCTCTTCGAGAATTATCCAAAGAGTTGGATATTTGCTGCAATTCAGAGCAACACCAAATGTCTTCATTTGTACCTGCTTCGCTAAAAATTTAACTTGGACCGCCAATGACCTAGAAACCCAACACCCAGGTATGTAAAATTCGATCTTTGGTATAAGATGCAACGTTAAAAACTTGATAACAAAATGAGACTCTATAACTCTATTTTTGTTAGGTATATTACGTTTGAAAGTCATTGAGCTTATACCAATCACTGAAATTTTCATCAAATTATTCAAAATTAAAGGACAATAGTAGAGTCAGATAAAAAAAGTATGATGATATAATATGCATTCTATTCAAGTTATATTAACCAGTTTTCTGACACGTTCTTCAACGATGCGCTCGTCGTATAGAGCAGGAAGAAATCAGATTGTTAAAATATGAGATCCTACTTGGACGTCTGAAGATGAATTGGTTACACATCTCACCTAAAACAAAATGAGAAAAATGATAAGTTATTTTGACGACATGAAGTGGGAAATAAACTTATTACTACTCATCGTACCACTTCAAAATCACAGATCGTACGTGTCGTGAATACAGAAAAAGTTAAGTACGTTAGATATTAACTATACAATTATTTAATCATTTCCGTAACATTCGATTGAACAATTAAATATTTTTTTGAAATGAAAAAACGGTCGTCGGTGAATAATAATAATACGATAACGTGAAGAATTTCTGAGGAGTTTCACATAGACTGTGATGGAAAGACACTCAAAAACTGCTCAGATCGTGAGTTGATTAGCCTTTTGCACATCTGCCGAAATACCGGTAGACCGGTTGGCCTCTCATCATTAGCGAGCTTCATCAAGACAACGAACAAACTAATGACTGCCATAGGGTAAAATTAATTTTGGAAAGATGGGAGGGTTGACGTTGATTTAAAGTTTGCTACCTGACACCTGCGCTTGACCTAAGCTGGCTCGTTCATCTCAGGGGCACGACAATTCATCAAAGACTGGCCATGGAGACGAGAATAAAACCTTGAGAGAAAATATATTTTTAGAGGACTGTTTTTGGAATTTTCACTGCCGACATTTTTTAATATACCTTTTATCATTTCGCTGAAATAAAACAATTTTGCAATTAATTCATTCTGCAATGGTGTGGGTTGCGAAGTTGTGGGCAAGTGAGCCAAAATTCCAATTTTTCGAAAGCTGTTGCGTGAAAGTTAACAGGAAAAGAACTGTTAAGTATATTGCAACGTACAGCGATAATAAACAGTAATGTATATCAACTTTCTGTGCAACAATTTTGTTACTAAAATCGCTGTAAAAAATTAGAATAGGTACTGTGAAACATAATTCAAGTATAATTCAGCATACGGAAACTAGTCTCAACTCGAGTAATAGTGCGCTATTTATGGGTACTAAAAAAATCTCTTAGCTCTGGAAGAGTCAAGGCTTCAATATCCACTGAAAAGGCAAGAGCAAGAAAAGTCGCTGGCGAAGAGAATACTTATTACGATTTGCATCTTGATAAGCTCTATTTCAAATCCGAAGCCAAATCGTATCAGATCTAGAGTTGATTTACTGTCATTCTATGCAATAAGAATGCAATGAGAAAACATAATTGGGTGGAATTGCGACTGAACTAGCATTTTCAGGATCGCAATCTCGTTTAATGGCTGTAACTCAATATGATGAGAGTGTTTTGTACCGAGAGGTAGACTACACAACAATACGGTTAAATATGCCAAGGCAGCGAAGTTAAATGGCAAGGATAGTCGCGTCGGTGGAATCCCGTTACGCAATGCAACGTCTGTTAATCCATCAGTGTCTGACATTTCCTGCTGACAATGGCTCGATCAAGGACGAACAACCAATCATCAATACAGTGCAACGGATTTGCTCGCGGCTAGTATTTAATGCAATAAACGCTTCTTAAAGCTCGCAGTAAAGAACAAACGTGTCTCAGTTGGATACCGGCATCTTAGATGTGTAGAACGGAACATGTTTAATTCATTCGGGTCTGGCGGGAGTCCGATGCCGGGCCGGGCGATAATCTGAATGACCATCAGTGGACTGTTGGCCGTGGCACCGAACATCCTCACACTGAGATAAGGAACCACACTGTTTTTCAAACGGGCTGGCAGGAAACGGAGTCGACAGCGAGATTCGAGTTGACACTTCCTTCACAAACGACGCGATATTTGTTCGCTTTATGGTTTCACATGGTATTGAAAACACAATTTTCACCGGATATTTTCAGCTCAACAACTTCAACTTCTTGACAGTATCTACGATCGGGTTAGATCAGTGGCGAACTGTCAAGCAAAGTGCGAAATGCATCAAGAGAAGTGTTACTTGAACAAGCAGCTTCTGATAGAAAGATCATGCTCACAACTATTTTTGCTTAAACCCTCTGTTCTGCGATGATGAACATTTCCATTCTTCTCGATTATTATCAGCATTTTTCAATCTCCCAAGACCCAATTCGGATTTTTAACCGACTTTAAAATGATGAGAGTTCTATGTATGAGAGTTTTTTTTCTGTATTATTTGTTGTCCGCTGGCGTTAAGATCCGGTCCGTCCGACCGGGTTACTTTTTTATTTTTGTCCGGGGGTTCTGAGGTGGAGAAAAACCAGGCGACTCATTCTCCAATTCTTTATTAGCTGGCCGAGCACTTTCGCCCATTCGGGCATCTTCAGGGCGACGTGGACCCTCACAGGCCTCCACAGCCTTTTTATTTTTATTTGAAAGGGTTACGATCCAGGTAATTTCCATAATTTTTACTCAAGCGTTTACTTGTAATTGTAAACATCAGGTGTCTCAGTCAGAATTTTCGAGTTTATGCTTTTGATGTTCAGCATAATGGCTCGATCGAGTTAATCAAGTTTCTCACTTCTTCGAATCAGGCTTACTCTATCATGATTCGATATCAAGTGAGTTCCAATATTTTAACCCAGCGGGGTTAATTTATATCTGTTTGATTGACGCAGCACCAACCCCCCTCTTGACAAGTCAGGACACAAATTGCCAATTCCCAATTACTGAAACACTTGAACTAAGATCAAAGGATTAATTTCCTCACATGGCTTCGATAGAGTGCGAGGCAAGACGAGTGCTACCTATCAAGTGGCTTCAACCCTTTTATCCTATTGCGCGTGAGATGCGCGCAAGCTTTCCCTCATAACATGATAATTGGATAGTGGTGTGTGACTTCTGATAAATTTGACCTGTTCGTTCAATAATATGCGTACTATACAGTAATACTTGGAACAGAATCTCCAGACCGTTTGAGAGGCACACACCTATTATTTTAAATAGAAATACCGGACTTTCGAAGACCACTGAAAATTGAGCCAAAATGGATTCTTTCTACTGAGAAGCTTTGGGAAACCATGGCAAAAGTAACTACGGATGTCAAATCGAGTCACGTATTTTCCTCGTTCGGTCCTCCACCTTCGTCGTGGGGTGAAAGTAAAGCTTTAGCGGCCGAATCTTGAAACGGGATGGAAGTGTAAAAACGTTTCAGTCGAGCCAAAAACGGCCAGAAAAACCTTAGAAGTCAGAGAGCGAGGGCAAAGAAGGGCGGAAAAGACTGGAATTGGATAGAATGAAACTGTAAGGGACTACCTGGGGAAGATCTGAATTGGAAATCTACGGTTTCGCAAGCTTGAAAGTGAACCGAATCGTTGTGGTAGGGGTAAAAGAAAAAAAGCATGGTAGATTAGATACAAGAGCAGAAGAGACTAAGGAAAGTCAGGGGTGCATGCTTACTCATTCACAAAGGATATTGCTCCGCTACAAGATCTGAGATCCGGTTCTCTCATCTCCTAATTCGTACACTATAGCAACGAGAACCTTTTCGTAATCGTATTTGCTTTTCTCGTCGTCATTCAATGTTCACTCTCTCAAAGAAAATGTAACTACCTACGGTCAAGAAAAATAGTATTGGGGAGTACTTTATTGTTTAGCCGTAAAGCGCTAGCGAATCAATGAAGCTCTAGTATTTCAATTTTTTAATTAACTAATTAATTTTACTTTATTTATTTTTTTTTTTTTTGGAAAATACTGGTAAAAATGGTATTTTCTGAAAACAAATTTTGTTTCATGAATTTTGTATGTATAGGATAATTATATAACATGAACGGAAATGCTGTAATGCATAAATCGCAAACGCGGAATTGTAGATAGCAATCGATTAGATAATGAGATGAAGAAATTCAAATATCAGTTGCATTACACCTACGAGCCATTCATCAAATCATGCCTAATATCGTTGTCCAGTGGTAAACCACCTCTTGCTTTCCACTACTTGTACTTTACAGACAATATTCCAAGTGCTTCGGAAAAAATAGAATAATGCCTCCATATGGATAATCTATAATGGATCGTAAATTCAGAAAAGAATCGTTGGAAGGGCTTTCAAATCGCTGCGAATGAACCTGGAGAGGAGTCTGGACATCGCATCTGCTCTCACTAATGGTGATGCACCTCGTTCCCGCTACAAAGAAACCATTGGAACTACGTGGCTCCCGTTTATACATCTTTGAATCTATACCTATCTCCTCATTGAGGAGATAACAAAAACTACCTCACTCACGATATTCCTGTACCGAAGCCATAAAGCAACAGGACACTTTCCCCGAGGCTATTAAAACCCCTTAGGAATCCATCTCGAATTGCTATGCGCCAGAGAAGACGACCGTTTGAATTTTGACGATAGAGCAGTTTAAATGGTTTTATGGGATTTTAATGCGATCGTAGCAAAACGACATCGGAAAAGGGAGAGGAAGCAGCCGGGCTTTACAACCAGGATGGAGAAAGTGCTGCTTGCGTTCTTGCTCTTGACTATTTTATTGGCAAGACAGTAATAAAGTTATCTCGTGAGTCGCTATATTTATTGGACTATTCTGTTGATGAGTGGGTGAACAGCTTTTTGCGTATCCTACCAAACTCGACGCTCACCGATGATCGCGAGTTGAGATTGTTTCGATAAACAGTTTGTTTCTATTGTTCTTAACGGTTGCGCTTTTTTGGGGAAAAAACTGCCATTTCACGGTTTTTAATTGAAATATTATTGCGATTTACCGATATAGCGATGGATAAATAACACCAATTCACTGACTACACCGCAAGACAAATTTCCAGTTTTACTCTCTCTCTTTAAAAAATAAATAAATTAAAAAAAAGCACAGCTGATAAAGTTAACCGAATTGTTATCGCGAGCTGAGTTATGCATGATCATCGCTTACCTAAAATAATATTAATTTAAACCACTCGGTTTTTAGTTTAATCTGATTGTCATATCATCCATGATTACTCTTCGTATTGTCCTGCAATAATTTTTTTGATGATTTATCCAAAAATCATCAATGGCTGACTGTTTCGAAACTCTAGAAATTTCGCCCATTCGTCGGCGTCCTTCATAATTAAGATTGTTCGAATAGGTACGAGTTTTATATTATGTCTGCCAAATTCACTTGTTTCGTGCTCCAAGTTTCGAAAATAATTTATTACGATTATACACTTTCGTTTGAAGCAAGAACTTTCTTTGGCAGTGAGAATCCGGCTGAGTAAGGCACGAGTTCATTCGGTAGCCTTCCTTTCAATAAAACCGGACGAAACAATTTTTAAAAACTGCTTGAAGTTGTTTGCTATTAGCAGGAAGTAGTCGCCGAGGCCAGCGCAAAACCAAGAGGGATGTGTTGTGGCGGAAAATGATTTTCTTTTCTGAAGCAGCCCTTGGATTATTAACCGGGCGCAAAACGTACAACGCTCGTGTGGGTGAATACTAAGAGACTGAAAGCTGGTGCGTATGTTGCGTTCTGCTTGGAAAAGAACTTGGCCTGCATGCGCTACAGATAGTACCCTCCTCGATCCCATCACATGTCCTTGTTACCGTTTTTACCCTTAGTCCCTCGACGGGGCCCCAGGCTACAAAGGACTCCATTATGTATTTAAATCGTCAGTTCCGTTTTTCCAGCGTTGGTAATTACGCTTGGGCTTGACTGAGGGACGCATTTCTTTTGCGAGTGAAGAGCCTTATTCAGCTATGGTCTCGACCGTAAAAAGTGTACCGACCGTTGCGGTGATGAAGGGTGGTAAAGTAAACAAAGAATGAGGTTAAATATGGGTGGGTAGTTCAATTCTGCCCTTGGGCCTGAGCGACTTCTCATTTATCAAACGCAGAATGCAAAGACTGAAGTTATGAATGTGCCCAAGGTTGAGAGGACTCACTCGAATTTTGATCTATGTAGGGGGTTTAAAGGGCCACTGATAGAGAAAGCTGAGTTCATTTTTTACTTTGACCATTTCTGCTCATCTCATTCAATATTATATCACTTCAGAGAGCAACCAACAGGAAACCAATATTGACCCTTTTTTTACACTAATATTGTCTCACGCTGCTTTATTCGCAAATTTATCAAATATAGGGACTTCAACATAATTTGCAGGATATTGTCGGATCTCAAAGTTGGATCCCCAACGTCGGATTACGACGAATTCGCCAAAACATGAGTATCAACGCGATATAATTCACGGAATTCCATATCTAGGTACGGAAATGTATTTCACGGAAGCAGGTAACTCAACCGAAGCACTGCATTTCGCGATCCGAACGAGAGGGAAGGCGCCCAGGTGATGAAGGTAAACGTAAGCCGGGATCATCCTCAACAGATTCGAGCACACCTGCTCCTCCTCCCACGACTGTACCTTCGTCTCCCGCGGGGGATTTCCATTGTCCCGTTCTTATACCCTTCAAACATGCATTCCCTGTTTTTCGTGCGCTAACCAGTAGTCAGTCGTTGCTTTTGTTCGACTATTGTTCCCTGCTACCCTGTGATTTTCGAAGCTCATTCATGCGGAAATCCTAAAAAAAAACGTCGTTTCTACTTCGATTTCTATTAAACTGTAGGGGTCGTTTTCATATGCAAACAAAACCGTTCGACCAGCTAATCGAGGTTTGTTCAAATATAATACATATACACGGTTAAAAAGAGTATAGGCTATTATGAAAACTTCATCGACTACCGCTTTCCTATATTCTACAAATGGATATGGAGCATTTCAATAATGACAGGAAACCGACTGCTCAATATGAGCGAGGAGCCGGCGAGAATAAAACTATTACCACCAATCCTGAATTCTTTCACCGGGAGAATCTAGTCATTTCTTAGCCAACATTCCTGGCGATTTATGACGTTTCATTAACAAGGATATCTTTGATCTGTTTTAATTTACATTTTTCTAGACCCTGTACAAATCTGATTCAACATTGTGCCAGCGTCAGCGGTGAGATCTTCTTCGGAACTCGAAAAACGCTTTGTGCGGACACTTCCTTTCATAATAATTGCAAAAATGCTAGAGGTCTATCCCATCACGGAACCCCATTCGAGACGGAACGTACGCAGACGAAAATATGTAAATATACGAAATGAACCGAAGTGAGCAAGTATTATAATCATATTCAAGAAAGAAACGATTAGTCGGATCGCAGATACCATCGAACGACTAATAAGGTCGTATTTTTTTTTCTTTTTTTTTTTTTTTTTTTGTCCGGACTGTGCTGTCAACATGAGCGTTTAAAAATCACAATGCATTTCTTGATGATGTTAAGCAACGATTTTACAACCCGATCATCTTTGATGACCGCTATCAAAAGTTTTGACGCGACGGGTGATTAAAGGTTAATCACGTTCGTTTTTGAAACAGGAATCTCCTACGATTTTGCTCCTCGCGCGTTCGCTTCGCAGCCTCCAAGTGGACACTGATTATCAACGAGTCATTATATGTAATGGCTGAAATAATCTGTATACTATCATTTATGTTACCGCTAAAAATGGATAACAACGATTCGACTTTAATGGAATTGGAGGATAATATTCAACACGACCGTTTTATTACCTCGACTCGTCGAAAGGGAAGGTAGTAGGTGATGAAAATATATTTTTCTAAACGCTCTCTTCCTTTCATAGTCGGAGCGTGCCACAGACCTCTCTCAAATGTCAGTTAGCAGTACAAAAGAGATGTTTACGAGAACGTCGAAACCCAATTCGGAAATCGGACTCTTCAAAATCGGCACATATGTCACGGGTTCGGAATAGCGTTTAGCCGCTTTCAATACAATCGTCTCAATTGGCAGTTGGATAAATATAGCCTTAGCAAAGGTTTCGCAAATGCGCATATTTCTTCATTTTTGACAGCGGACGGCCAACCGTGATGAGATGTTATTTCAAAAAGGGGCGTCAAGAAAGCAGCTGCCGCTGTTTGCGACTATTTAGATTCAGGAACATAAATTAATATACACACGAACACCAAGCAGCAAGTGTAATTTAAAATTACTCAATTATCGGTAATGGTAAATCATTTTTGAAATTTTACTATAACTTTGAACTGTCCATTGAATTCCCTACTTGAAATGATTCCAAAAAGGAAGACTAGTTGTCTCGTTCTTACCAAGTGTATGCTCTGCTTTTGTCTCGTATCAATTAATTACGAATATAATTTGTTATTCACATTTCTAATGACCTAAACAAGTAATAGGACGAAACTGTGAGATCCATATAATTACCAATTTTTACTTCCACGTGATTCAACATGACTGGTTTAAATATGGCTTCAGAACGGGAACAAAAAATGGGAAAATAGTTGGCGGTGAACAACTTCAGACATGTTCTCGAGACCTCGGCTACTCTTATTTTTTATACCCCTTTTTTATTCAACCCATACCATACATTACTTTCTCGGAAAACTACCCCCACGTTTCAACCAACAACTGAAACGTTTTATCCGGCGACTAAGCACTGAATTTTTTACACTTTCCTTTAGACAAGAAAAGAATCCTGGCTCTCTTTTAAACATTTTTCACCTTTTGTCCTTTTATTTTTTTCGTTGTGTACCGTCTAACGTGGAAAACCTTTTTAGTCCGCTTTAAATAAACTCCGGAGCGAAACGCACAAAGGCTTCCCTTTTTTTCCTGGCGACCATCTTTTGCTTGACAGCAAAGCTCTTCAGTGAATTCGTATTTATTCTAAACCTTCAACCAGACTTTGTTAATAACTCAAACCAAAAGTTTTGCAGTAAAAATTCTCTGTTTGGGGGAATGGAAAATCCGCTCAAACTTCGGAATGCTGGTAAATCATTGCCTTTATTATGAGCACTCTTGTTAGTAAATAATACCAAGAATCGTCGAAACTGTATTGACTGATACAACCTCGAATCGAGAAATATATTTTCTGAATTGTAAAGAAATGACGATAATGCGAAATTCAGGATTTTTCCCAAATACAAGAAACGTACGCGACATACCTACTAAATTTCTTATGAAATTTGAAGCTACGTACCCTCCACGTACCGCTCTCTGAATGAGGTTTGTATCAGGACTACTCGCCCTAGATACGTCTTTGTGTTCACGCCTGACGTTCGTGGCTTCCATAAACTCTCTAATAAAAATCATTTTGGACATCGAAGTTCAACAAATTAAATAAACAATTTTGTTATGCGCGTGAATGATGATGGGTTTCAAGAAACTCCTTACCATTCGGAGAAGATTTAACGAGCCATGTATCCCTCCCTACGGTCTCATGGGCTCTTCAAACTTGTAGTTCGTTATTCTTTGTTTGTCGAGTGCTGGAGCTGGAAAGTCTAGGGTTTGATGGGGAAAAGTCGGATGCCCCCGGACTGAGAGCGATGCGAGAACGGAAAGAAGAGGAATCCGAACCAACTTATTCCTTTTCCGACGCGCGAAAACCTTGGCTTTTCCCTTGCCGCATTCAACTCGAGAGATTTTCGTACCTTGTTTACAGTTCCGATAAAAGTGACAATTGAATATAAATTACGAGAGTTTTTCCGACTTCGCCTCCTTCGTTTCTCCAAATGGTAATTTATTGACTCCCTTTGTGAACGCCGAAATGCTCTGCGGGGGATTGGGAAATGCGGTGGAAATATTCGCCAGTCCGATAAAACCGTTCGAGCTAACTCAATGATCGGGAAATTTCGAATTCCACTTGCAATCGAAAACACGTGAGAGCAGAAAGAGCCTGAATGTTTATAAATTGATCGATAAAATCGAAGACCAATATCTTATTTTGATAAGAATGAACTTCGGATGAATATCCTGTAGTTCGAATAAAATTATATAACGCGCGTGCTTCGTACGATAAAAAGGTGAAAGGTAAATATTTACTTTGGGAAAAACAAATGGAGAACGTGTTGTTCTATTGGAGAAAACTAATTTTGATAAGACCCCATAGGTCAATTACTTTACAATAAAGGAGGTGTGGCGTTCACACGGGCAGGTCGAAGCTAAACGGCGGTTTTTGATTAGGTCACGTGGAAGTTTCGTGACTCCTCTTCAGTGGGTGCATCATTGTCTCGGTCAACTTTTCTTTTTCGTACGATTTTAAAGCGGTGAGTAAGCGGTTGCACGATTTCATTATCTCTCAACAAGGTAATAAGATTCATTTGAGTTTACGTATGGGTTATCAGCTGAAAATATAAGATGCATAAGATTTCAGTTAGAACCCACGTAACGGAACGAATGAGAATAGTTCACTGTCTTTTTGATGCTAGTTAGGGTGGAATGGAAAAAATCAAAGTCTGGATTAGTGGTCAAAAATAAATTTACACTTCGCGGAAGTCTTCACAAGGTTTGCCAATAGTTTGAAAACCTATACGATTTTTTTGTCAAGGCTAAACTATTTGGCTAAACTTAAAAAAAAAAAAAAAACTTTAACCGTAGATCTAGTTCTTACTACGAACTAACATGAAAACAATTTTCACACTCATATCTGGTGGCTGAAGTAAACGGATTTCATCGGTTTCCTTCACGCGGGAGAACTGCGTTCGTCACCCTCTTTCGATAGAATGTAAATGGGCGAAGTTTCCGTAAGTAGGATATTCTTTTGCGAGCTGAGCACGGTTACAGTTCCGAATAAAAGGCCTTCCGACATAGCGCCGCACCCCATCGAATACGCCAACGAAAACGTTGGAAGAAATTCGAAACGTGCAACGGGGAAATAAGGTAAGGAGGCGACCAGAAAAAGTATTAGGAAACGCGTAACAAAGATCCCCGAAAAGGTTTTCCCTGTCTCGAAGCAGGATTGCGAAAGGAAAAATACTATTTTCCCGAGTGCCGAAGATTTGGCCAGGTTCCAAATGCAAATGCCAACATTTACCGCATAGAAACGTCTTAAATTCTTTTGAGTAAAATAGGACTGCTTATCGAATTACGTTGGAACTTTTAAGATTACTAAATTATATTACCATACTTAGTTATAATCTATAAAAGCTCGGAGATTGAGAGTTTATGTCTCCCTAAAACCCAACACTATAATGAGTGGGTATGCGACAAAAAGGAGATCAACTCCGTGGTATCAATCTCAGTTAGATCTAATTTGGAATTGAATTTTTTATTATTATTTTTTTTATGTCGGAACTTGACTCTATGTTCTAAATCTGTCTTTTTTTGGTTTATTATTCAATAATAAACCATTGTAATCGCCCAAGAAAAAAATTTTTATAACCCCCCCTCAAAATTTGATGTTTTACGTTTCAAGGCATGTAGAATCCGAATATCCAATAAAAAAAATTCTGTCTGTCCGCCGTACGCCGTACGCCGTCAACACTTTCCGGCCAAACCATAATAGCTAAATTTTTGAAATTTTCACCAAAAATCAATCTCGGTCCTACGACGGCCCAATTCTTGAACCAACTTGCTAGCTCAATTCTAAGGGTATTTTTGGGGGTTTTGAGGGGAGAAAATTCATATTTTCCAAGGTTTTTCAGAAAAAGGTGTACGTGGTATCAAATTATATAGATTTTTGGACGCTGAATCGAATGAGACCATTGCCGGGTCGATAGCTTCATTGGTTCTCGAGTTATCGCAGCTTTTGTGCCGAATTTGGGAGATTTTCAGAAATTTGACATGAGGGTATAACTCGAGAGTTCTTGGAGCTATAAAAATCGTTCTATACTCATTGGAATGGTCGTCAAACACTCTCTCCAGCTGTACGGTAGGCAAAAAATTTAGTTTTTAATTTGGAAATTAAGAAAATAAAATAGATTAAAATTACAATAGTTGCTACGGAATTTTCCCCGATAGTTACAATCTGTTTTTCGGTTGAAATGTTCACACATGTTCTGAATAATGACTATCTGAAATGGATAATCTTCTGAAATTTTGGTTTATTATTCAATAATAAACCATTGTAATCGCCCAAGAAAAAAAATTTTATAACCCCCCCTCAAAATTTGATGTTTTACGTTTCAAGGCATGTAGAATCCGAATATCCAATAAAAAAAATTCTGTCTGTCCGCCGTACGCCGTACGCCGTACGCCGTACGCCGTACGCCGTACGCCGTACGCCGTACGCCGTACGCCGTCAACACTTTTCCGGCCAAACCATAGTAGCTAAATTTTTGAAATTTCACCAAAAATCAATCTCGGTCCTACGACGGCCCAATTCTTGAACCAACTTGCTAGCTCAATTCTAAGGGTATTTTGGGGGGGTTTTGAGGGGGAGAAAATTCATATTTTCCAAGGTTTTCAGAAAAAGGTGTACGTGGTATCAAATTATATAGATTTTTGGACGCTGAATCGAATGAGACCATTGCCGGGTCGATAGCTTCATTGGTTCTCGAGTTATCGCAGCTTTTGTGCCGAATTTGGGAGATTTTCAGAAATTTGACATGAGGTATAACTCGAGAGTTCTTAGAGCTATAAAAATCGTTCTATACTCATTAGAATGGTCGTCAAACACTCTCTCCAGCTGTACCGTTAGGCTAAAAATTTAGTTTTCAATTTGAAATTAAGAAAATAAAATAGATTAAAATTACAATAGTTGCTACGGAATTTTCCCGATAGTTACCAATCTGTTTTTCGGTTGAAATGTTCACACATGTTCTGAATAATGACTATCTGAAATGGATAGTCTTCTGAAATTTTATTTGAAGCGAAGGAATAATAAACCACTGTACAATCATTTGCAGCGTTTATTTGAAGCGAAGGAATAATAAACCACTGTACAATCATTTGCAGCGTTTTTTCGAGAGTGTTACATTTTTATACATACAACGAAACTTATTGGGATGACATACTATGAGCATGCACTCAATTTATTTATCTAACAAAGTGGCTTTCATTTCGTGCGAAAACCGAGAGCGTTGTCACTTGGAAACACTCTTGATGCGCATATTTCAAGCTCCGCGGCTTTATGAATCCTCATTCTTTTACGCTCGCCCCGAGAGATCGGTCCATTAAGCAAACATCGGATGAAGCCAGCCCAACAAGTGTATTGAGCGAATAGCTTTCCCTAGCAGGATTCACCTTTTAACTTCGAAATTGCTAAACTTGTACGCTGAAACTGTTTTACTGCCGGCGTGGGCACCGTTGGAAGCCGTAATGAAAACACTAATGGAAATGCACTTTGTCCGTCCAACGTCTGTTGAATTTTCTGCTCCACTATTGGAATAACTTTCGAACAAACGGTCATGAAATTCGTTCGACTAGATTGAAAGTTTTTTCACGTTTATAAATAACGTGAGGGTTTTCCTGCTATCAGGGCAACTCTGACTGGGTGATTAAATTGAAAGAAAAAATCCAGTAGCTCCACATAGCAGTAAGGAAAAAACTAGGATTTTTTTCAGCTGAGCATGCTGACGCTCAATGTTCATTTACGTTTTAGAACGATTCTTATTAGTTAGCTCTCATAACTTGTTGATCATAAGGCCTTTTCAAATTCAGCCTCGATCCATCTAAATATAAAAATAATTGAAGAATGAAGACAAGAAATGAATGTATGAATGAAGAAAATAGATCTGGCGAAGGATCGAGGGCCTCTAATTCAGCGATACTACCACGCGATAAAAATCAGCCGTCTTTCAACCGCCCTCACGGATATGGAGCGTGGAAGTACTGTCAGTGATTCAATAGATAAAAAATAAACGGTCATCTGCTTGCCATGAGGAACATTTTGAGACCTCAAACGTTAAAAATATTGACTATTACAGCCTGTAAAAATCGAAATAGAGACAACTTTGAACAGTTATGTCTCGGAATTACTGCGTGTTATCCTGAATTTGGAAACGGCTAATTTTGGACATTCACTGGGAACAAATTTCCTGAAAATTTTATTGATGTTTCAGGGAGATGGCAATTTTTGACCACAGACACTAGTTCAGTAGTTGTTTAGTATTTCTAAGTATAGTTCGGTAAACATTTCTTTCTAATTCACCTCCATTCCGAATTCGACTTTACGGGCGATCAAAATAATTCTAATTACTGCGTAAACATGGAAGTAAAAGAAGAAAGATTTCTGAAGAAGCTATTCGGGAGATGACATAAAAATGAATGCAATTTTTTTATAAACCTAGTTTTAGGTTTACAGGAGCTGTATCAGCATCGAAACAATTTCAGATCTTTGGGTGATGCCAACTTGGACCTATTATCAGCTAATTTGTTTAGCGAACAGAACCAATAAAATAAACTGAATTTCCCATTAAATTGTCTCTACATTTTCCCTCATTGAGGGACTACATCGAAAGCTTCAAGATGGAGCTGAAAAAGACAAGCTTGTGAAACGTGAAGAAAGGAATCTTTGTTTTGGCTGTTGTATCATCTCATAATGTGTCAATGATGACAGCCCAGCTGAAAACGACCGACTTGGCAACGCATTGCCTAGCATCCCATACACCCTCGGTCGAGGAAGTGTCAATCGTCGAGTTCAAACAAGATCCACCTTGCTCGGAACTTCCAAAGTGGAAACCTGCTTGTCTCCGTCTGTAATAATATTTCTCACACGAGAAGAACTTGTAACACCTCTAGTTTGTTAAAGCATGTATCCTGCGGTGGATGACATGATACAACCTTGTTATTCCGGGACGTAGACACATTCTCATTAACCGAAGGATCAATGACGTGACCATTGAGAGGGAAGATGTGTTAGTAGGACCTGTCCGTATGAATACGGAGACTTATCGAAGATTACTGAATTGCTTCGATTTTTTTGCAGGTTTTGTTGAGACAGAGTTAGAGTGTAGTTTAGTGTGTAGCGGCCCTTCAGCTTTTTTTGGAATGCTGGTGGACTTACGTTTTTTCATAGAATTCTATTCGTGACCTTTGAATCACTGTCCTATCTGTTCCAGCCTTATTCAATAAAACTGAGCGAACAGAGCCCATTTGCGCATCGTCAAGGCGTTGTAGGATTATAACTTCCCTACTGCTGAATGATCATTTCAGTCACTTTCTGTAAGGGGACGATTTGAAAACGTAGCGGTTTTTCATGTCGTTCATAACTTCATTCAATGTAGAACGAATGAAGCAAAAGTCGATCCGATCGTTTCAAGCAGATATACAATATAAATATCTGCGATAAGCAAATAAGACTTATCTCAACGTGGCTACTTAAAATTCTTCGCTTACCGCAAAAGAGGCTCCTTTCTCGTCGAGGGTGTCTAATGAAGTAAATCGATAAGACTCCGGTGCTAACGTGATTTAACAATACAAACGAAAAGCCTTCGGTTAATTAAACCTGAAGAATTCAAAGCTAAAAGCTTTGATAGGTTTCGAAGTACATAGAAGTGAGGAAAAAGGAGTTGAGTCTGATCGTGCACTTAAGGTCAGATTTATCTGGCAACTGGCATCTTCCCGATCCATCGCATATAAAAAAGAGTTTTATCACAAACTATTTCAACACAGAATGCGTTAATCGAAAGAACCAAAAAATACTTCCATTTACTACGTAAATATGGAAGTAAAAAAATTTCGAAATTCCATTTAAATTAGTAAACATAGTGATTGTCTAACAAAAAAAAAAAAAAATAATGTAAAACAATTGTCTAAATTTGAACACATTTTTTTCTCAAATAAAATACAAAATCCTTCTAGATATTTTGATAGTTGTGTGACCTTTTGAAAAAACCTTCGTGCTGAACATTGGGGACTCATTACTTGCCATATATATCATTACCGTGCCATAACGGTATATCTATGGGTGGGCATATTTAATCTACCATGCAAGTAACAATGGGAGGGTCGGGAAATAGCTGACTTTTCTATATAAATACGAGGTTATTCCTTTCTCTTGGAAGATTGTCATGAAATGTCTTTAGAATGAGCGTCTATGAGCGTCAGCTAGGGAAAAGGGGAATTATTTATTGTACTCTCGACCTTTTTTCCTCTGCCAAAACAGGAAAATGTCATCGAAAGAACTCTCCATCTGAGAAAAGCATTGTTTTGTAAACAAACCTGTATCGTTTGGCAAGGGATCAAGGTTGTTCTAAACTAATGAGACAGAACCGCAAAGTACGTCGTTGATGAACGAAATACGTTGTCAGATTTGTGGCAATACGTGGTGATACAAGGCAAACGACACAGGAAGTGCAACAATGTCCAGTTAAAATGTAAGAAAAGGAAATTTCCAATTTTTCCAGGAAATTTCCAGTTTCCAATTGTTACTACCAACAATAATAATACTAGGATTGAAAAATCATTATGTCATGCTGAAAAATACATGAAAAAGCTGCTAACCAAAGTTGAGGAAGAAGAACCATAAATACATGATTGGATAAAATAGATTCTTCTCATATCTGGATTGCGGTATTTAACTGTAGGTAGTGAGCGAACGAAACCTTTACGAAATAACAAAGTAATATTAGACCTGTTGTAAGTATGAGCGAGAACTTAGTAATTAAGAAGCGTTAAAATAGATCACGTTGTGGAACCTCAAATGGCAATATGTTTCGGACCGTTAAAGAAACGGTGTCCTCCATTTAATGTTTTGCTTGGCGGGAGCAGGAATACCGTTGCTCTGAAAAACACCGCTCAGCGAGTTTATTTTTTGAGTTTACGATCTATTTCACGAAAGCCCTTCCAATCGATGTTACTGTTATTGTACACTCATGCAACTTTTCCTAGTATTCTGAAGAGACGAATAAAATAAAAAAGTGTAAATCGGTTCAACCTGCAGCAAATAAGCATGAATGGATTTAGTTTTATAACTTTTTGATCAAGGTCGTAGAATGAAATTTATTTTAGTGAAAATTTAAGTAAGAATGACGATCCTAATCGAATCAATATCTGCCAAAATCGTACAAATTGAAGGAAGAAGAATTGTAAGGATTGAAAAACTTGAGATTGAAATTAATATGGAATTAATTGGAAACTATCCAATTATCAAAATAACATATTTACCCCACCGCTGCTGTTTTACCTTCTTAATCACCCAATTTAAAACAATTACTCATCAATCTGCAAGTTACTAGCAATTTGGTAGGTATGCGCTCTTAATAAAAAAAAAGAAGAAAATAAAAAAAATAAAATGAAAAAAAAATAGCTACTGGAACTAGGAAAAGAAGAAAATTAAACTAAATCATCGTTTATCTAAAAAATACATAATAATAGATTTACCTTGGTTTGAAGTTTTCTATGCAATCTACCGACACGCTACAAATGTGTTGTACTCGCGAGTACGTCCGTAGAAAATGTCACGATTTCGTTTAAAAACCATCCATGATAATGGTACTCACAAACCACTTTCGACGCGAATTTTTCACGAGACGCGACAAGTACGATTAGCGGCTCGTACTATCAGCTGACATGGGGTAGGGGGCAGCTGAGCTCAGCGGCTGGGGAGCAACTGAAGCCTGTGAGATTGTTGGTTAGAAACGCTCGGAGGTCGCAAGGGGAACTAGAACTGGGCGTGCGCCTTGGAACCTTCCGGGATGTTAACGTCCACCACCCGCTACACGAGCCGCCGAAAAACAGGTAAATCGATTAACATAAAATACCGTGTTTCCTGGGACGATATCGAAGTGAGGCCAAGGATATGGACTCGACAGCATGAAACTTTATCAACAGAATGAACGATCAAGCAAGAAAATTAGATGCGTTTTTCATCTGGATAAGATTACCATTTGAAGTTCTCTCTAATTACCATGAACCATGAAGACCAAATGCGTCTTTAAGTAGGAAAGCTCTGTTTATTTGTGATAACTGTGCTAAACGTTTCTATTTATGAAAAATTAATTTTACTTAATCAATTCTTTAACTCATTCTCTTGCAAAAATCTACTACCTGCGACAGCTACAAAAATAATTCAGGGTATTCACATCATAAAGGTAATTTAAAGAACTTGGTTTTACCGTTTTTTAATTACGTTTAGTCAACCAATTTTTTTTTCGACGGTCGACCGTCGAAAAAGAAAAAAACAGACAAATCTCCGAAAATAACAGACAAATTTTTTTTCGTTTGTTTGTCGCATTTTCCAAGTCACGGCTGTGTACCTCTACAACAACTGGCTAATCATACAAAGGTTTCAAAACAGTGTCTTCCGTCGCATAACTGATACACCATGGTGCTTCAAAAATGATTGTCTTCATCGGGACCTTCAAGTGGAAACTGTCGATCAAGTAACACAGCATCGGGCAGTGAGCCACCTTGCCAGAATGGCAGACCGCGTCAACGAGGAAGCTGTCAAACTCCTAGACACCGAAAGTCTAAACCGCCGCCTAAACCTAAGAAAACCAGACGAACTTGTATGAGAAGTGTTAGTGTGTTCGTGAAATAGATAATTATACGAGCAACGTAACTTGATTTGAACGACAATTTTTTTTTTAAATTTAATGTCTATGCAATATTGTTTATGAGTTGATGACTTGGTGCAATTAACTATTAATTAAAAAAAAAAAAAATCCACCACAAACGGTAACTAACATTCTTGTGGTATGAAACACTTCTCCAACTTATTTTAATCTTGATTTGAACTACTCAAAAACCAGTATAAATAATAGTATTGCATCGACAGTTTTTTACCACCTTTCTAATATCCCAAAACGATGCTACAAAATCGACCTTAATATTTTCACGTCTTCCAGTGTTCTATAAAAGCTGCGTTTGATGATTTCATCTTTCTACTTGGTGCAAATTCATTATGGTAACCTCAGCTGTAGAACCCTGAAATGTTTTACGATCCCCTCTTCCTGATAAATGTGCCCCATTCAGAAAATTATTGACTAACAACCAATAATGGATCGGCGAACCGCTTCTTCTATCAAGTGATGTACGATGACGATGCCAGTCATCCATTTTCGTTAGGGATAGCCTGAAACCTCACAGTCTTCCTTTCAATCTTCGGTGAAATCGCAATATACCGTATCGTCGGTCCCCATCTTTCGTCGCCGTAATAAAAGAACGTTATAAGATGATGTTCAAGTTCTGAGTGTGCGTTCTCAGGAAAGAGGGAAGTTTTAGAAGAAGAGGTAGAGCACGTCAGGTGTTTCTGTTGCTTCCTCTCCCATTCCTTACGTATCAGAAGATCAATAACCCCGTAGAAATAAGTAGTATTATAACATTTTGAGAGCGGTAGATATTATTGAGGAAATATAATTTTTTAGACTTACAATTTTTTATTTTCATGGTCAACTATTTGAGTACCGAAGGGAACTATAAATTTTTTTCTCTGCCCTTTATCGTCTCATTCCTTATTCTGTACGATGTTGGGGCCACATCGCCTTGAGGATGCCCGAATGGGCAAAAAGGGCTCGACGTGCCAATAAAAATATGAAGAATGAGTCGCCTGGTTTTTCTCCCTCTCAAAACAACAATTGAATAATAGTTTTTCCTTTTTTCGTGCGGTTAATTGACATAATATAGTGTTATCACAATACAGTTGGACTTGATGAGTTAGCTTTCCCAAAATAAACTGAATAGTTATAAATTAACACGTTCAGTTATGTAACAAACTATTATTCAGGATGTACAAAGCGAACTAAGTGCCCAATTGCTGTAAAATACTATTTTCCTCTCCCAAGGGCATTGCTCTATTAACGGTTCGTCTGAAACGGAATTTCTGAACGCTCAGCTACCTCAATCGGCGGCACGGTCAACTTCGCCAAGCAGCGCTTCCGTATTTGAGGAATCGACTTCGCTTCATGGACACAGGTTTGAGTGGAACACGCCCTGAGGGAATCGGACGGGTTCCATCCATGGACACTCGAGGAGGATTGCTTTTTTCTCAACTGTAAATGGGAACGACCCATTAGATCGACGACGGGCCCTTGTACGTTGGACGGATATCGGGTCAGGCCGAGTGGCGAACCTACTGACCATATGCGGTTCGAAGCAAGTATCACTCCATGAGCAACGTGGTCATTCGCCTGATTCATTTCTTTTTTCCTAAGTTTACCAGGCGCATGAACGAAGGAATGATAGAAAAAACCTCCTGCTTAAAGTAAGTACTCAATTTTTCTAGTAGATGGGTTGTGAGGGGGAGAAAAACCAGGCGACTTATTCTCCAGATTTTTAATGGCTGGCCGAGCACTTTCGCCCATTCGGGCATCTTCAGGGCGACGTGGAACCATGAGGTCCACAGCCGAATGGGCGAAAGTGCTCGGCCAGCCATTAAAAATCTGGAGAATAAGTCGCCTGGGTTTTCTCCCCCTCACAACCCCTCTACTACAATAAATGCGACGACAACCAAACGAAGCTCAATTTTTCTGATTTATAAAATTCTCTCTTATTATTAATGGTGAAATGCATACTAGTTCGAATGGCTAGAATGTCGATAGTAAGTTTTTTATGTGTTGTGGCCCGCAATTTGTTTGCAGGTTGAATGAGCGGAGGATTCGATATCAAAAGTTCCCTAGTTCGATGCTGAAGTACGGATTAAAGAACGGAAAGTCTAAGTGAGGGAAGCCATAGTATCGAATAGGTAAACCCATAATGCCAAACTATATTTTGCGTCCTCTCGACGCTTTTAATTACATCGCATTAACGGAACAAAAATACTGTACTTATTAGCAAAGAGTAGAGAGAACCCGAGGCATATTATGTACTTTTCCACGAACAACACGACAACCTGTCATAAAACGTGAACCAGACGGTACTAAGAGCTTTCATTTTGCTATTATCATGAAAGCTGCAAGTTCTCAGCCCAACAATAAAGAAGGTAGCTTCACAGTTCACGAACTTCGCCCTAAAGAACGCTAAAACCTAGCACACTTTGTATGGTATTCTTCCCACATTATCCATTCCCAGGAAGCAGTTTCATTTTCAATCTCTGAACATCGCGTGGAAAAAAGAAGCGCGCGGAGAAAATTGGGTCATTTAGGCTGCAGGGCAGCTCCCACCATATAAATAGGTGATAATGTTCGATGAAGCGCGGTAAGCAGTGCAACGCACGAAAAGGGCAATGGCGCATGTCCCGTCGTACTTTATGACCCCGAACCCTCCTTTCGTCTCATCCCTTTCTTTCTGAAGCTTCAGAAAAGATCCCGTGATCATAAACTTAATCGCCCATGGCCAAAGAGGAATATGAAGTGCGAAACCATAACTAACATATTTCCGCCTCTCGTGCGGCCTACTCAATTTTTTTTAGCCTTTATTCACCGCATTCTCAGCCGTTCGGTTTATCCTACAAGAAAATTGCCTCTCCTTGCGAATTCACGGTACACCGATTTTCTAAAAGCATCTTCCCTGTTGCTGAGCCTGTTGATTTGAACCCCTGAAGAACTGCCCCAGATGCTCGTTCCTCTGATATCGAGCACCGTCATTTGCTTCTGGGTGGATTAGATGGCATTACGTCAACCAGACAAGCATACAATAAAATATCATATTTCATTGAATACCATTATAAAATTATATTGCTCGAAATACTGATATTGCAACGCTGACACTGAGACATTGCCGAAGATTCCGAAACTGGTGAAAGGATTCTAGATCAAAAAAATATTACCAGCAATTCTAGGTAAAGTACTTACGCTCCAAATATTCCACAAGTTCCATAGAATCACAAGAACTTCTGAAGGCCATAAACTAACTAACATCCACCACTGAAATTTCTGATTCTGAGCCATCGAATTCAAGAACCGTGTATAAAATAAGTATAAATCTATGAATCTATTAATCTATGTAGTCTAGTACAAGACTTTTCCTCTAAAGCATTATTAATCCAGAAATATATACTCTCGAGCTCGAGTATAATTATATCCGAACATTTGAATCCGAACGTCTGGACGTCTACGTTATGTTAATGCAAGCGAAATCCCCCTGGTTCTGTTGGTGGATGTAGATTGATTACGAGCTAATGAGACGAGAATCGAGAGAAGGATTGTAGACTGCTAATTGTATTGCTACAATGTAAACCGAGGAGTGGGATTAGGATTGTGTTTTGGACAATCGACGCCCCCACATTCCCAATGAGAGGCCTGGAAGTGGAACAATAGCCAACTCCGGAACGAGGAACCTTATACAGTGGAGAGCAGCCCGGCCGGATTCATTAGGGGAAAATTCGGACTCTTCTCAAACAAAAAGCATCATTCATTCGTGAAAACTCGGCAGAAACAGTCAGTTTAGTCTTTCCCACTTTTCTAAACTCCGCAGCAGTTGATTGGCATGCATCAAATTCGGAAATGGAACTCTCGAGGATTAGAAGTGACTTTAATGTTAACGAAGAAATTTGAAGACCCTGAGGGTCAATTTACCTGCAAACACCTTTGTTTAAGAACCGAATTTTTTTATCGTTTTTGTGAACGATAGGGTTGGTTTTCTTGCCGTTGTCGATCTTCAACAACCCAAAATTAATGTTTTCTGTAAACATTATTACCACATAAAATTAATATCTGAATAATAATTGAGATAACTCCATAAAACGCAATGATTGGAAAGTTAAATTAAAAAACATTTAGTAAATGTAAAATGTAACGTCAATGAAATTCAAGTGTTTAACTATCATTTGTAATAAAATCTGGAGAATACGATTATTTCCTCTCAAAACGTGCTCTAGAAAGATCATCTAGGCTAACAAAGTTTTCTTACAACGTCGGTGAACATCAGCGAACATCCAACTTAGAAATGAAGTACGAGAAAAACGATCGAATAATATATTGGCAGGGAAATTGACTAAGACTTGGATATAACCGAACTTGGACGATACGCACAACTCCAAACACGCATACAGTACGCTAGAGCAGGGAACCCTTGTCGTTGGGCTACCATACATTATGTAACTGTCTGAGAAGGTAAAGGAAGGGGTCAGAGAGTACCTTCATGTTGATGGAAACGAAAACGAGTATCGAAAACTCCACTTTCGCTTTTCCACCGTAGTGAATGCGGTCGAGCTATTCCCTGCACACAACACATAAAACTTACCTGTTCTTCTTCAGAACGGGAATGCCTTACGTAGAACGTTTTTTCCGTTCTTGCTGCGAAATTCATTGCGATAAATTGGAAATGTCACGAAATCCGATTTTCTTAAGTACTTATGAACACTATAATTATATTATGTACGTTCGAAAATAATGAGGCTTTATGAATCGGGAGCTTCATCGTGATGTTGACAATAGCGATATAGTATTCGTTTTTCACCCATTCCAGAAGCCTATATTTTGGAAATTTTCTCGTTGAGTCCATATTTCATTTAGCCGAAATCATGAAACCTATGTTTTGTGGGTATTCAATAGGTAATAAAAATTGGAATGGCCCCCGAAAAAGATCAACTAATTTGTCTAACAACTTTCCCAAAATTTTATTTTTTACGTTTCAACGTACGTAGAATTCGAATATCGAATAATTTTTTTTTTAAACCACCGTCCGTCGTCAACACTCTTTTGACGAAATTAAAAAAACTTAAATGTTTACCGAAAATCAATTTCGGTCTGAAAATGACTCGATTCTTGAGTCAAATTGAACACTCTAATACGCTGTATCGTTGAGCAAATAATAATTTAGGATTTAACTAGATAGTTAGGAAAAATGAAAATAATTAAAATTACGATAGGTGGTATGGAGTTTACTCTCATATTTATCCATCAATTAAGTGGAAACGTTCACAAGTGTTCTTGAGCCATAATTGACGCTAAATAAATCACTGAAAGTAATAAAAAATAATAAACCACTGTACATTCAATTGCAGCGATTTCGATTTTTCATTCCATTGAATGGTGTTATTAATAACATCTTTCACAAAAGATCTCTTAAAATATTATTGCCCGTTGCAAATTACCAATAAAAATGTTCGCTTGTAAGCGAAATTTCTTTGTAATAGTTCTTACCAAACGACTCGTACATCATTATGTAGGCAATGAAAAATATCCCGGAACGAGGGAGGTGAAGCGTTCATGATTTATTATTTCTGCAAATATTTGCCACTACTTTGTAACCTTGTAGTAGCCTCTAGAAGTTACATAAACTCAATTAACTCCTAAATCGCTGCTCAATTGGCTAGATTTATAATTTTCGCTGTACGCTTTACGAGATGAATCGCCTTCGGAATGAAGCGGGCACGAAATCTGCACGGTCTCGCCTAGAATGAAAAAGTGATTCTTCGCTTTATTCAGATGATTCATCACCACGAAAATTTCAAAGTCCCGGCTCGCGTTCCGCCTGCGTAGTGAAGCAGTGTATAAAACACGCTAACCAAACGAAGATTTCCTGAAGAGGAACAGAGAGGAAAACTTGGCTAAGAGAGAAACGAAGGGTGCAGAGCATCATATTCCAGCCGACTCAAGAGCTTTTATGTAGGTTTGAACACCTCTCTCGTTTAGATGAAGGCCTTTATATTTTATTGTAATAATGAGAATATGAGGCGCGTTGGAAACATTTAAATATTCATCTCACGCGAGAAAAGCAGCTGGCCTCGACTACGGATGGAAAATTGGGAGCTTCATACGATGCTTGTCCTATTTATTGACACAAGAGCCCTCTCACGTTTTGAGTTTATTATAATTCATACCCCGAGAAACGCACTCAGCGATTCGAAAGTCTCAATTACTAAGGTTCATTAATATTCTCCTAGTATGACCAAGTTTCAAACCGGACGAACAGGAACAATTTGGTCGTAAGTTCAAAACGATAATGTATAATTAAGGTGCTAACATGAAAAAAATAAACCCTTGCAATTGATTGTCGGTTCGGAAGTTCATTATTTCAGTCCATTGGTATCACACAATTCAAAAGTTTCCGAACTGTCAATAATTACAAAGCCGAGCAGTAAAGATGGTACCGAAGTATATTTGTTAATTGTGAACAACCCCTCGGCACTTATTCATTATCAGTTTTTAGAAGATAAAATGAACTTTTTTTCGGATTCCAATACTAAAAATTTCTAATTTTGGGGGAAAAAGAATTTTATTTCATCTTCTAAAAACCGAAATAATTGATAATGAGGATATGTGCCGAAGGGATTTTTCTATATAGGTACCATGTATTTGTAATTTTAAACACAAATTGATCTGCCATTGATACAGAAAGAGACGTTCGAAAATTGCTAGCAAAGCTCTGATAGCTAGAGAACCTTCAAAGCGATCGACCAAGACTACACAATCGGGGTAAAATTTAGAGGGGTCAATGGTACGGGGGAGTGAGTCAACATCTACAGCTAGAACCATAAAAGTTGAATTCAAGCACAAATATGACGAGTCCGATAACGAACAAAAATTTAATTAAATCGGCTATTTTAGTGCATAGTTGTTTGAAACTGTCAGAGGACGATACTTGTCATGGCAATTTTCATCAGAATATTTTTTGAACTTTAGCGTCCCGTTGTGATCAACATCGGTAAAACATCGAATCCGCGACTCTTTCCCGAACGCGGAGTTGTTGTTCGCCAATACATCCGGAAGTAGATTAAGATAAGTGAGTAACCCGATTCCTTTTCCTTCTCCAGAATCGTCCCGTCGTATGTTCGAGCAAAAGGGGAACGCAGGTGTAGCGAATGTCAAGTCGGATGGATGACAGCCGCAATCTGCTGCGATGGTATAACTCTGCGGTAGAAGGGAGGAGTAAACCTGAGGAGGAATATTGCCTCGAATCAAATCCAATACCGAAGTCTGCAGAGGCCCAATGGGTAAAGGGAGATGAACGTGGACGAACGTTAGGTGAATGAGGTAGCTTCAGTAACTCCGAGATTCGATATTCCTACCAGACTGCCTGCCTACACCAGCCTAATACGCACTGTCAACTCCGATCGCTTCGACGATTGACGGCGTTTGTTATGAAATGTCTCGACCTTAGGCAGTAGCAGTGTCTGTAACAATAGATTGATATTATGAGCTCTATGTTTGCGTGATGCCATCCGATTGTCATTCGATATGAAATGTTTCAAGTAGTTCATGACTAGGTACAAATGACTGAGCCATCGAGCGAAGCTTGCCGCGGCTTTACACATACGCACTAACCAATCAACTCACAGGTATTCGGTCCTATAGCACGGACGCACTGGTGGGTAGACAATGATATCAACTAGTCTGTCTATCAATTTAACCGCATTAGCTACTTTTAAAGTGCATTGTTTTGGAGTTATTCATGTCGTTAGCCACATTTTAATTTTTTCTTACTTTTTCAAAACTCTTCCACATTCTTATTCTTCGCTTGACAATACACCCAAGGCTACCGTGTAAAAGTGCGTTTGAATACAAAAATATGAAACAATCCTCTAAAAAAATCCTGCGCATAATCGACAAAAATGAAAATAAGCGAGACGATTATGTAGAAGATAAAAAGATTCGATATATTCGGTGCATATTCTTGCCGACAAGAACTGCCAGTTGAATCGTTTCGAAACTCAAGTAAATCCTTCAAAGCTGAGGCATCATCGGAAGTGACGAGGCGGTAGCGCTTGAGGCACTTTTCAAGAGTGTTAAACTTTCCTTCCAAGTGTGCACTGATGGGTAGGCATGCATCTAACTTCATTTCTTCCGCTCGTAGGTACCGTAGAAGTTTTTGACAGAAGGGTACATTTTCCGAAAAGTTCCACGCCATCAGACTTCTCCATGTCGTGGGTCTGCCGCTGTAGTAGTATCAACAGTGAATGTTTCAGGTTGTTCCTACATTTCCTGGCCACATCATGTGACAACTAAATTCCTCTAAACGCGCCTAATCCGTAACGAAAATAAATATATATACTCTACCTTGAGCTGCTAGACCTCTACTGAAATAAATTTTAACCTTCACATGCTAAAGTGTTTCTGATTCAAGTGTAAAAAATGTTTTTCCCCCAAACTCTTTTAAATAGTGTAATTCATCTCCGCAATCGGTTAGATCTTATCAGAATTCAAGCTTGCTTTCTTCAGAGCTCACCGGATTTGTAATATCGTATTCCAATGGGCTCTTCGTGAAACTGACTGTACCAGCTCCTTTTCACAAAACTCGTGCGAGAGGTGACTTTCCACAAGAGGAACGGACATGAAGACGAAGAGATGGTTGGGCAAGGCTGAAAGAAAGGAATACTGATGGCTATGAAGTTGTTAGGGTTGGGTAAAGTACTGAACGCAAAAAATAATGAAAATGTCAACCGCAGATGTTCTTCGCTACTCCAACGCTTTTCGCTGTTCAAGCAATGCGGACTCTTGGTGACGTTGTTTCCCGGGTGCACCACCAAAGAGAGTTTTTTTATGTTGTGCCCTCAACTTCCTCTAGAAGTATCAGGGCTAGGGGTGGATTGTTTTGAAATACAAGATTGATTCTGATAAAAACATGGGTTCGTATTTGACAGCGGTTCCCTTGGCCAGATTTAGCTCTGCATGCAACCAGGTTAACGAGAAGGGTCAGATAACTGCGATTTTTCGGAATAGATAAACTTCTGTCGACAAGCTCGTATGCCAGCTAGGAAGGGGACGTTGTTCTTATTCAACACAGCGGGTATCCCACTCAATTGGCTACAACAGTTGAATTAGATTTCGTATCAGTTACGGTCATAAGAGAATCGAAGTCTTGTTGACGGTCTCATAGATAATTTCACCTACTGTTTGTTCAGTTATTGTTATTTTCGTTTTTGGGTAGTCGCTTCATATGTTCTTGGTTTTGAAGTTTGCGGGGGAGAAAAACTGGGCAACTCGTTCTCCTTTTTCTTTATTGCCCGCCGAGCACTTTCGCCCCCTCGGGCATCATCAGGGCTTTGTAGCACCATTGGTAGCTACGGCCCCGATGATGCCCGAAGGGGCGAAAGTGCTCGGCGGGCAATAAAGAAAAAGGAGAACGAGTTGCCCAGTTTTTCTCCCCCGCAAACTTCAAAACCAAGGAGTTATTGTTATTGAAGTTCTCGTTTCCTGCGAATTTAATGCGAAACGGTTTTTCGGTCCGATTTCGGTGAGGTATTCAACTTTAAATTTCACATCAGAAAGGCTGTCAAGCCTGACGAAGTTCATTTTTGTGAACTCAAACTATTACCCGAAATCATAATATGAACATACCTACACCAACAATTTTTTCGTGCTGTGAAAAGTTGGTATCAGGAACCGGAGAGCACAAATAAGTTCTTAGTTAGCTGTAAATATATTTTATTTTTGACTTCGGACAATTAGTTAGAATAATTAGACCATTTTTCCCCAGGAATTATATATATGAATAAAAATACGCCTGTGTTGCCTATTATAGAAGAAGTCAAGTTCAAGCTCCATTGGTCCGAATCTGTCTGCCTCCAAGTGGCTATCGCCAGACAATCGGTCTCATGAATAACGGCACCCCGTCGCCACGCGATCGCTTTACATTTTATATTATTTCGCTACCGCTGCCAATCGAGAGCAGATAGCAATGGAGCACGACCTTAACTGAAGGTCACAATAGAACCCTCCTCTTCGACAGAAGCCAAGCTGCCTGTCACACACCTTCCTTCCTTATTCGAACTATAGAAAAGCCTTCTCTCTCAGTGTGACATTAGCACCCTGCAAAGGGCTCCGATTTACAAAGACGAACAATGGCGGAACGTGACGAATCTGATCGGAAGAGAATCGAGTTGACGTGAGAGGGAACTAATTTTTTAAGCGAGCATAGTGCAAGTAGCTGTTATAATAATACTGTTGTGTGGGAACGCTTCCCTCCCACAAGCGATACTAGCGTTGTGTTCCCGAAGATAAGCAGTATGTTCGATTCACCGTGGAATACTCATGAGCGATTAAGTTCAACCCTTGACTAACGACAAACGTTCTCGGGTTATTAAATTCATAGAAGGGTTGTACCGACCAGCTTCACGAACCTTTAATGAATCGAACGAACCATTGTACGAAGTCAGTTCTGATGGAAAGATAACTTCGCTTAACAAAACAAGATTCCTGTACACGCGTCAAAAGCGTTTAACTTCGCATTAAAATAAATACGGACAAGAATTGACGATACAATCAAACGATAATTCATCGCTTTTCTGCCCTCCAGTTAGAGATCCCAAGGCCTTTCATAATCCGAAATCTTACAAAGCCCTGAAGATTTTTTTTTGTAAATTGTTTATTGCACTATAAGTTATCTACCTACTCATTAAAACTATATTGTTACGGCCTAAATAATAAAAGTTAGTAGTTCTAATCAAGTTACATCGATTAAAAAATTGTTTCTTTCGTGAACTCACAGACAGTTCTTTTACAAGTTCGTGTGGTTTTCTTCGCTTTGGGAATTTAGGCGGCGAGTTTATCCCTCGGTGTCGAGGAGTTTGACATCTTCCTCGTTGACACGGTTTGCCAAGTCTGGCAAGGTGGCTCACTGACCGATGCTGCATTATTTGATCGACGGTCTCCATTGAAGGTACCGATGAAGACAGTCATTTTTGAAATACCATGGTGCATCAGCAATGCAACGCCCTGAAGATGCCCAAATGGAAAACATTTGGAGAATGAGTCCCGCTGTTTTCTCCCCCTAACTTCCCCGACAAGAATTTGCGAGTATTTCTTTCCGTTTATGATGTGTCGTTTGTCGGATAATTAACCAATTTATTTTAGAACGGTTCTATTAAGATCAATAGGTGACGATTTAACTACATGCTTAATTGACGCTGCATCGCAATACACAATTTTTCGTGATATGCGATGTTAGATTTCGAATTTACTCTGATAATTCTACGGTCTCCGTTTCTCAGATTATCGGCGTTCACTATTACCCCAAGTCTTGAACGTGTTTAATTTTCAAGTTTACTTACTTTCAGTGATAGGATGTAAATTCTGAAAAGCACCTTCGTTAAGTAGTGTTCGTTACTTGAATCATCTGCGTTGAGCTTCAGCACGAAAGATGGTAATTCTGTTTTTAAACTTGGAGGAAAACAACAAAAGAGGCTCAGTTGCTGCGAGACAAACTGTAATCCCAGTCATCCAGAGTTCCCGGGAGATTTCTCGGACGACTTTCCCAATCCACAATCTGTTGGGGGTGGAAGCCTTGGATGAGACTGGAGTGTCAGCTGGCTTAGTCGAATACCGTAACCCTCTTTTTATTTCCATTATGGTTTTTAAGCCTGGTCCATTTGTCATTCCGACAAGGGGCACCAGTGGTCTGTGATACTTTTATATTTCATCCTCCAGGCACATCAGGTCTTCGACGCTGTCTTCAAACTGTGTGGGCGAATACACACAGCTAGACGTCATTTTTCCCTACAGCATGTTACACGACGAAACGTGACGTGTATTGCTCACCGTACGAGGCCAAAGCTATTCAGAATTCAATCGATTTTGATAGCACCCAGACGAAGATATTAGATAAATAATTGACTGAGAAAATTCTCATAAAAAATATTCAAAAAATAAATTATAATAATACGAAAAAATTTAAAAAGAAGAAAAAAGAAAGAAATTAAAATTTAATAAGAAATCAATACTTCCATTTACTACGTAAACATGGAAGTAAAAAGACTAGGCAATTTTAATACAATATTGAAAAATGTATTCGGATTAGGATTATATATACAACTGAAAAGAACAACAGAAGGCTGCTGCCACTTTACCGAATATTTAGGAAAATCCGTCCATCAGATCACTATTGATATTTTAGTGGTATTGATTAATAAGCTGTGGTAGCGGTGGATCCTACTTATTCAAGATTTTTCAGTGAATATTATTTAAATGTGTGTTATATAAATGTGATGCTTTGGCGTTTAGTTCAAGTTGAAGCTTTCGTTTACCCTTTTACAAATTGTTTAGCCTTAGCCAGTATGAGTGGGGCATTTTTGCCAGTTTCTACAATGCGTAAATTATGCTCAGCCGAAGAGGAACGAAACGCCCACTAGGGAAGTGTTTGGGGTGAAATAAAATTATTTACCTGAAAATTGTATCTCCCCCATTGAATCAGCACAAAAGTGTCTGAGAGGCTAAATGGTGGACAGCTAGAGAGGGCGGAAGTAACAACAGAACAACAGTGCTAAAGGGTAAAGTAGGATAGGCTTGTGGATCGTACCTGCGAACTCGACTGCCGTGCATGTACCGGCTGGAAGCGACATGTTTCCACGATGGATGTGTCCTTGTCATAGTGTGGCAAATGCTGGCCATGGGGCGAGCAGCAAGTACCTCCCTTCTGTAGTCCTTCTGTTCCACCCAATCTAACAGGAGGCGCACAAGTGGAATCGATTTGGGTCTCATGATTAAACACGCTTGCAGTCCTCGACCACGCTACGTTCCGAAGTGGAGACCCCTGTCTCCGACAGAGCCAGCTCGAGGTGGCTGCACACCAAACCACAAACTTCTCATTGCTCAGAGAAACTATACAGTTTCCATATCGGCCAACTCAGTAGACTTGGATGCAGAGTGATTATAATGTCATCGAGATGGATTCCTGTTGTCCCAGTTTCGATCTTGATAAATCATGAGAACACACGTATTGTTGCGAAACTTGTGCAGTTGCAATATACGCCATTTCCAGTGACGGTGTAGACAGTTCACTAAGTGCAAGTCTCTGAGCTAGATTGCATCGGCTACCTGGCTCAAGTTTGCAGAACTCGATAAACTAACCGTATATCAATAGAAAAACAGATCTGACAGCTGTCAGATGGCCATTTTTTCATTTTATTTGGCACTTGAGGATAATTTACATTTATCTCTCTACATCTTTGTCTCTTTTCGGTCTCAAGTAGATCAGTTACAGCGGGTGATCTTTTTACGTGGTGTTATTCATTTCCTAGATGTCGCATTTCTATCTTACTTATTTTTTTTCCCCATCTTATACAATGTTTATACAACAAAGTGGAAAGATTGTAGTAGGTGACTGAGTATATTTGTTGCTCCCCAGAGCCGTAAATGAGCCAACAATGCCTGAATAAACGGAAGTAATAGCAGCCCTGTCTCCTCACTCACGAACCACACATAAACTTAAATCGAATTTTTAATCGTGAAAACCACAGCTTTCCGAGTATCAATAATAATCGCCTTACATCTTATCGCTGAATCTTTTTGTTGTCCGAAAAAAGCATATTGCCTTAGGAATAATTTCAAACGAAACACCCATTATCGCATTACCGAAAATAGTCGTGTTCCTCTTGATACTACTATCTTCAAGTATCGGTGTGCTATGAAATGCCACCAAAATAAGGGTACTCTGATGAATATCTTGACAGGATTAGAGAGTTCACGCGGCGTCTTTCCCGAGTGATGTCTCGTTGCCATGAATTGTTATACGATACCTTTATCACTAACAGGATCCCGTACAATATTCATGAGATGAACTGTTGTTTTGCTTCGCCCCCAAGATTGGCACACTCATACTAATAGGCCGCCCAATGCCGATCCCCTCAGTCCCTTTTGTTATCAGCTGATGAATATTTAAGGAAGAGTCTACCGTGTAGCTTCAGACGCGGTTTATAACTAAGGCATTTAAGCATAAAGTGCACGTAGGATCGTGACTGACACCTCGTTGAAGATGAATCAGCCAATGAACAGTATGTGACGTGCCTTCGGAACGCCCATGGTTTGTGAAAACTTTGTGTTTAATTTCAGAAACTTATATCCTCATGCGAAATGCCACAATGGTCAAATAATAGCCTTCCGCACTCAAATAGTTTGCAAGATCTGAATCGCATTTAAAATTTTTGTAAAAATAGCCGAATAGAGGAATAGAAGCTTCGAAGAATCACCATATTATGTAATTTTAGTTCACGATCGAAGGATTTTCACGGGTGTGTGTTTTCGAAATGTTCACAGGTTATTTCTCAATTTTTTTTTTTTTGCAACGCTATCCCCTCTTTTTGTAGTTATCCAATGTTTTCCAAAGCCATACACGAGCTTAGCAGATCGTTTCACAGGCATTGCCCCCAGGCGCGACAAAATATAGATTGCTCTAAGAGAAACGTGACTAAATGGTGGTATAAATTATGGTGTCTACTAATCGCTGTCACACTCACTAACCTGACTAAATGGTTATGAAAAAATGGTATTACTTTACGAGTAGCCTTCAACTTTATTTACGACAAGGTTCGTGTGGAATGAAAAATCCCGAGTACCTACGACTCAGCAGATTAAATCTCGCATGCATACCAGATATATCGTTCATTTTCCTTCCAGAATCCCAGGCATCGCAATATGGAGCCAATAGATCACAGAGGACTTGTTGGCATTTTAAAAAAGATGATGACGAAGGTCTTTGGAAGAATCCTCTAAGCTTGAAGGGCCGAGATAAGGGTAACAAGCTGAAGGAGTTGTGTATCTTACGCGGTCGCGGTTCCCGGTTGTGGAAAAAGCAGTCGAGTACAGCAGTGCTTGGTTGGATTAGGGAGGACGAGTTGATTGATGGCAGCGGGTCAACCTTTTCCCAGCCAATATCAAGGCCTACCCTTGAGGCGGGCTTTTACTCGCGACCGCGGCTGTTAACATGTGCAGGCAAGATCCCATCCTTGGGAAGGCTTCCTACTAGGACCTCGGTAATCATCGTGCCCTTCTCGACGAGGCAAAGGGCTGACTGAGAGTCGTTATGAATGAGAAGGGCACATATAAAAGGGTAGGCAGTTTTTCAGCGTGTAAGCCGAGGTGAACTCGTTAGTTGAAAACCCATGCGTTAGATATGAAGGTTTCCACGATCACATAAGCAATATTTCTTTGACAAATTGAATAGTTTTACAGTCAGGCCGCCAATATCATTACACACAATACTGCTTCTTTGCACTGTTTGAATTTTCACGTTTTGTTTTCGCGATTGATTTTTCTAGAGACTGATGTTCACTTTTCACGATTTCTGAAATATTTCATGTGTTTCGCCTGAAAATTCTCTCTCTCTCGACTCTTTAGGATACCACCGCGATTATTAAAATATTATTATTATAACATTAGGACACGGAAGTGACTAGACGTTCATTCTAGTCATTTTCATGTCTTAATGTTTTAATGTTCAATTCTCCCCTTTCTAATCACCTCCGCATTTGAATCTAGTCCCCCTATTTATTTTAATTTATTAGACTCTAGGTTCAAAAAGCGGACGTGTTTTTAGAAATTTCCTATTCATGACATTCCCAGCCTTGTAGAGCTACTTACAAAACCTATTTAAAAAAAAAAAAAAATTATAAAGAAGATGTTTCCTGAAGAGGCCTTGAATGGCGAAAGCGCTAGAAGTATAAAAATTCAAAGTGAGTTAACGTCGCTGATTACGTCTCAACCTCATTCCCACGTCGAATCAATTGGATATGCGACAAATCATAACGTAAACTGAAGTAGTTAACTATCCATTAGTTCAATCAACCGATGTTTAGGGTAAGGGACCCAGTTATTGGCCACTTAAGGGAGTTTCTCGTCATAGTATCCACAATTTTGATTGCATGGTTATCCATTCTCAAGTTTTGGAAGGGCAAACATCTCAGCAATGCGATCCAATATCAAAACTGCCATAATTTTGGGGCCAAATGATTGATTTTTAATGATTTTTGGTACAAGTCATTTGTACCAGTTATTGGCCGCATGTTTCTAACATTGGCCACTCTTGTATCAGTTATTGGCCACCTGGGGGTTTATAGAAGTTATCAAGCATTTCAAGCCGAGGAGGTACTTTATCATGAGTAATCAGGTAAGCTCAAGTACAAAGTAAGTGGGAAAGATACTGGGATAATAATTTTGGTTTATTATTCAATAATACACCGTTGAAATCGCCCAAGAAAAAAATTTCCTTGGCCACCCTCAACATTAATTTGATGTTTTACGTTTCAAGGCATGTAGAGTCCGAATATTCAATTAAAAAAATTCTGTCCGTATGCCGTCAAAACTTTTCTGACGAAACAATAAAAGCTAAATTCTTGAGATTTTCACAAAAAATCAATCTTGGTCTGAAAATGGCTCAATTCTTTGGCCAAATCGCTACCTCAATTTTAAGGGTATTTTTGAGGGGGAGAAAATTCGTATTTTCCATCGTTTTCCAGAAAAAGGTGTATTTGGAATCAATTTCTATAGATTTTTGGACGCTGAATCGAGATTAGATTTTTTATAGATTTCTATTGCTAGTCACAGCGGTTCATAGAAAGACAAGATTGGTATGGGCATAGCCACTTTGCCCTGAGACAGCCTCTTCGAAGTCTTCACCGGTTGCATTACTTCATCTTCTTCAGCAGAACAAGATGAAGAATCAAAGATTTCAGGAGTCGGTTTCCTCATTGAAGTTGTCTTTGTTGGTTTTATTGGGGCAGATACGGATTTATTTTCTTCTTCCTTCTTTTTATCAGGGAGCTTTTGGTTTAACAAAGATTTCTCTTTCCTCTTATCAGCCTTTTCCACCTTCACCTTAGCTTGAGCATCTTTCATTAACATTTCCTCCTCCTTCTCAGCTTTCCATGCCGTGACTGTTAAAACGTATGGCATTTGTTTCCTGAATCTCACCCCTTCTTTTTTGGTGTTTTAGGCCAAACTAGCCAGTCCTCCAGTGCTCCATACTTCAGTTTATTGATTACGATTGGGTCAACTTCTTTTTTCTTGAGAAGCCAGAAAGATTTTCAACCATTGATCAAACTCCATAAACGTCTGCTTCTGGGTCTTCCAAGATGTTCGGCGCTGTATGTATTCTTAAGGGGCCAGAGAGATTTTTGGCCACAGTATGAACACCATTTTTCTCTGCAACTGGGTCTGCTAAGATTGCTGACTTGGAGGTACTTTGAGGCTTAGAGGCTTGATGAGGATTGATGGCTGAACTCACTGAATTTTGAGAGAAAAGCTGGTGACGTTTCAGAGGGCATTGAAGACTTCAAGAGAGATACATGTAGAGTTTTCAAAATAGTTGCTGGATACGTCATTCACCAGTTTCCAGTCAAAAATGTTTATGAATGCATCTCGGGTCAAAGTAGTCTTTACCTGGGGGGTCTTCCGAGTTATTCGAGTCTGGTTCCTTTCTTTGTCCGACCCAAGCATCTTGAACTAAAAATTACGCCTGAATTTAAGCTATTGACCATCAGATCATAGGGTGGCCAATAACTGGCTAACTGGAAATCACGTCTGTTTCAGTCATTAGCCACAGTGGCCAATAACTGGTACACATCGACACCTTTGAACCTGTTATTGGCCACGTCTTAATTATTATTATAATTTTTCAAAATCATCTAAAAAACTAGTTAAATGGATAAATAAAAACCTCTAGAATGTAATAAAATAAAAAACAACACAATAAAATACAATTATGCATATTGAAACACCTTATGAATAAAGTGATGTTTGCTTACCGTTTTCGTAAGGAACGGAGCTGACGGGTCCTCTCGATGGACTGACAAGACAATTTTAACTGCTTCAGGTGGTAATATATTGATCAGATTGATAAAATTTCCACCAGTGCTTCTTGGATAGTAAAGGAAAGTAGAAAAATTAAGCATGCCATCTCAGAGACCTCTTAATTTTAGAAAACTAAGTTTTAAAACTGGGTGGCCAATAACTGGGGGGTGGCCAACAACTGGGTCCCTTACCCTATAAATGCTATTCTGGAGAAAAACGAAGGAAACAGCAAACGACGAAGGCATTCGAAGCTATGGAGTGAGAGCCGCTGAATTGGAGAAATTCCAGGAAAAAGGATGAACGAAGCTTGAACTAATTGCTTCCGAAGAGGTTACTAACCAATAAAGACATGGACAGGAAAGACTGTTGTTCCACAAATCGGACGTAGGATATCGAGGAAGATTGGAAATGATATTTGGGAAGGAAAGTATGCAGGATGTTGGATCGTAAGGCGGAAACAGGCTTGTAACATGTGGAAGGAACCCATTCAGTTGGCATATTACTGCACCCGCCATTTTTCCCACGAATTGAAGATGATTATTTTCTTATCCGAAAAATACAGAGAATTATCAACATCGGCATTTACAGCTGAAACAGGTTCTTTTCAACAGATAGAATAATTCTCTGTTTTCATCACGTTTGAACGATTGAATAACGTTAAGGGTTCGTCAGATACTACCCCCTTACTATTAGCAAACATCGGCGACCGCGATTATTTCCTCTTTACTTCAACCCCTCGAACAGAACCGAACAGAAAAAGCTCTGATTCAATTTAGAATTCCACAGTTCATTCTATTACGTTCTCTTTTATCCTTTTCACCCTTTCATCTCTTTGAAAGAGCTGTAATAGGTAAAATGTTTTCCGCCTATAGGAATCCTTTTTATCGAATATCAAAAACAAAACAGACAGGTAGAATGATCCGATTTCCACACCTCATTGGGTCGCTTATTCGGAGCAACAATAATAAAATACTTTACAAGCGCATCATGGGTCAATAAAATGAAAGCCTAATGTTGTAGGGCAGTTGTTTGACCAAGACGAGATATTCGGAACGGGATGAATTACCTATACGAGAGAATTTATTTTCCAACCGAATTAAAGGTTTACTTGGTCAGTGAGAACAGCAATTAAATGAAACCAGTTGGGCGTGGATAATACACTGTTCTTTCGTGTGTGGCTTGGGAGAACGAAAATCCGCTGATTAGAAACCGTATTATGCTACAGCTACGTTAATAAAAAATTATCTATTGGTTGCATTAAAGTGTATGTTAATTTTATTTTTTAATTTTAATTATTTTAATACTATATTTATATTAGCTTTATTAATTTTATTTTTTATTTGGTTATTTAATTTAAAATATTGCTACACGTTATACAATTTTACGACTTAATGCTCATTATTATATGAAATGTACGTATCAATGGGAATAGAAACTACCTAGCACATAAGTTCAGATAATAAGAAAAGCATTGTGATTCAAGATGAAAATCGAACAAAAATAATAGAAACTATTCAATAAAAATATTCAATTAAAAAAAAAACATCCTTCAACCCGGTATCTTGGTTTGACTCCACTACTCCAGCATCTATATGACTTGTCTCGACTAGGTCTATATTATACATCGAAACTGATTACATGTTCAGAAATTCGTTTCTTTAACCTTGATGAATCGATTTGGATTATGAACAAGTGTACGACAAGATAGTCTTTGATCACGCATATAACGGGTTGTGAAAGGATCCCATGATTGAAACCGAATACCCGACGAAAGGTGAGGTAACCAAATAAAAGGCTCTGCTTTGCTTAAGTAATGTGGCTTCGTATGGTCATCGAATACCCCTTGAAGTCATTAATGATCTGAGATTGTATTTTTATCTTTTATCGTCAAAGGTTTTTGAGGCCATCGTACGAATACAAATCAGGGATACGAAGCGTCTACGTAGATCTCACCTTGTAGCACGTATCACTGAAAACGGATGGGAATAATTTTAATTGAGTCGTTCTTTGCTTGGTAGAGGGAGCTTCGTGAGTCTAACCGCCAATTAAGTACTCGTATGCTTGAGTTTATCGCGCCTAACGTAACAATTCTAATTAGAAGGTACCCGAATTTTTGTTATAGTAGAGTGTAAAGCGATGATACTATCATGTCGTCAGTTTTATACGCACTGAGGGATTAATTTATTATTTTCCATGTCGTCGCATTTTTTTATGTCCAGGGGGTGTGAGGAGGAGAAAAACCAGGCGACTCATTCTCCGATTCTTTATTTGCTGGCCTAGCACTTTCGCCCGTTGGGGCTTCCTCAGGGTGACGTGGGTCCACAGCTTGTGACTCCACGTTGCCCTGAGGATGCCCGTATGGGCGAAGGCATCCTAGACTGACAAAGTGTATGGTTTCGCTGCAGTATTTTTGCCGATAACCCCAATTGTTTGTTTCTATGTGTTGCGTGAATCTTTCATGAGTACCAATATTAAACATCCGTCTTGTTAACTTAAATGTTCCAACAACCCCTGGGTAACGTTCGTATACGTAATAATTGAATCCGAAGCTCAATATCGTGTTTCTTTCCTTTCGCTCCATGTATTCCGAAACTAATGCACTGCGGTTGTATAGACTTCTTTAATACAAAACGCTGTACTATTGGCTTTGGCTCCCCTGCCATCGGCAAACCACTAACTCCGACTTTAAATTACAGTCAACCCTCTCGCCATACCACATCTATAGTAGCTCGCCCCTCTTTACTTAGGTAGAAATTGCGCTCAGGAAAGGGAAAAGTCCACACCCTCACCTAAAATCAATCCACTTTCGCTCAGGATCTCTAATGAACGAATGTTATAAATGATTGGCATTTATTAAAAACGATGCTGCCCCTCTGAATTGAAAAATCTATAGGAAAAATCTTTTCGGTAGGCTTTTTGAACGTTGGGAATTAAATTGAGGCCATTTATAATCATTCACGTGGTACGGGTAATAGTGAGATGGGAATGGGTGCGGTTAGCCATTTTCTAAGTCGGATCTGCCAAAAGGAAGCAGGAAAATGATTCAGCACCCCAAACCGCTCCCAATCCATTTACTCGTTCGCTCCCTGTTCTTAGCTTTGCATCCGCCCTGATTATCAAGACATAACTAATAATGATGGATAGGAAATAATAAGAAAGGATGATATTATTACAAAGATTCTCTCTACAAACGCTATCCTCCATTGTTGGAACCCTTTCAACCTAACTGGCAATCATTTTTCATCATTATAAATGCTGCGGCTAATTCATTAATGATTAATTTTGATCTCATTGAAGCACAAGAATGGAACGCATCTAGTTTTTTGATTATCGACAGTCCAAGACCCTACTCATCGTTTTGATTATAATACCTTTCATACTGCTGTTTTTCTTTATCAAGCTTGAAAAAAGTAAATGATTGATTCGTCGAAAGAGTTAACGACCGATTAGCTAAATTAATACCACCAATTAGTTTAATGAAAGCTGACTTTGTACAAGCATTCAATGTAACGGAATTTTAACAGACAGAAATTTATTTTAGTTATTGATTTAAAAAGAGAATCGTTTCATGAGCAGAATCACTACAATGATAGTTATTTAGGATTGGTCTTAAATAAAATAGCAGCTATTAAATAGCAAATTTTCTTTTTTTTTTGTCAGTAAGTATTTTGTTACATTTTACTATTGTGCAGAACGTATATGTAAAACACTGGACTCTTATGATAGCAGATTCCATGTAGCTGCAAATGACTCCATAGGAATATTTTCCCCCTCTTATAGAAACAGTATTGTAAACTTGTATAACAGATTTTGCCCGTTTGCAGATGTTTTGAAATAAATAATGACTTGAACATCATTCTTCTGGTAGTGGTGATGATTCTGAATGTCGGGGTCTTATGTGATATGCTGGTCATCCCCGGTAGAACAAATTACCTCGCCCATCTAAGCATTATCATTCTGGGAGTTCCATAGCGTAAAATATTAGCGTAGTTATGCGCTACGGTAGCATCCCTCAATGTTGACGTACCTACACACGTCCACATTAGTAGATATACGTACGTAGTACATGATTAGTCAGTGTTGTCATTGAAAGGCATACCGAATATTCAAGCTTGCAGGCAATACACCTGATGAATCAGCGAAGTTCCAGATGACATCTAGGCCTTCACCCTATACTTCCAACCGAAATTCCTGAAGCGTTTCCATCGCGCAGTGAGACGCGGGTCGGCTGGCACGCAGGCAGCTCAGGCTATAATACGTCCCTTCATCCATCTCGTATCTATCTCTGAGAGCTGTGACGTACGGCATGCGCTTGTCGCTTTAGTTATGCCACTTACCCCCTCACAAATTTCACTATATGTTTGATCTTTTCCCTCCTTCTCTCTAGAGATTGCAGAAATCCGGAATATTCGATTATTCAAAAGGCCTTGCTCTGAACCATTCTTTGCCTAAGCATACAAAGGTATTTGATGGGCGAATTGGGGGTGGGTCAAAATTGACATGAAGATAAGTTTTTGTAATCAGATTCTCATACGCGACATGAAAGCAATATAGCTAGCAAAATAAGGGGTACGTTTTGACGGGCTATAATAGTAGGTATTGGAAAAAAAACATCTCATGGGCATCGGAAGGTAGATTTGATAATTTTAAATCAATAACCTATCATTAGATATTATTCCAGTAATAACTCTTGGTGTTTGTAAAGAAGAACAGGATAATTTAAGTTACCGATAATGATCGAAACTAAATGGCATATAAACATAGAATTAACGCAAAATCTAATTCTGAACCGTGTTCGTCGGTTATACAGAATCAGGTTCGTTATAACTGGGTTTCCATTAATCTCACCTACGTTTGAGTAATAAGAGGTACAAAAATGTGCGACACATTCCCAATAGTTGGAGTCCTGAAAAGGAATTTGCACGAAAACGTGTTGAAGCTGAAACGGTAATTCACGTGTTGGGAACATTAAAGTCCCTGTGTATAGATCACTGATTATAAGGACGACTACAGGAGAAGGAATCTATCCGAAGGGATACAGGTCCAGTAGAGTGCGAAGTCTCGGTGACTCGGTGAAGATTTAATTACCGAGATATAAGCAAAAGGTGAATTCATTAACCTTACACCTGAGGACACGATTCCAAGTTCCCTCCTCGCTTCGATGTCCAATCAGTTGCTAATTACTATCGTGGCCCCTTAATCAAAGAGCTTAATCAAAGGTTCTTGGTCCAACTCAAAAATTTCGTTCGTCAACACGTCACTGGGAATCAATATGATCGTTACCAATGTCAAGAGCTGAAAACTTACTCGTTACTGCAATGAGTCGTCAAATAATTTGTATTTTCGGTGACGCATGACAATGCCATATTTTTGGTGTTTAAAAAATTGACATTTACATTATAAATGTAAAGGAGGAACAATGTATGGTGTGAAATGAGATAATGTGAGATTGCCAGAAATAGTATTTAATAGTACCTATTATAGTATTTAATAGAATTTATTCGTACCCTGAGCGTAATAACGGTGACAACTCAATCAATCGTTGAAAATCGTTTATCGCCTGTTCGTCTAGTTTTCATTTGGACTTTTGTTTCTACAAAATAAACATAACTCTAGGAAACGATAATTTTGCGTTTCAGCATCGATCCGTGAGTGCTGTAATGGAAAATCAGTTTTTCCGGATAAAACGAACATGACCCGTGTTTTCCCACATTGAAAACGCGCACAAACATTCAAAGCATTCCAACGCACAAAGCTGAGTACAATTCGAATACGATAATACCTTTCCACTACCACTTTGGGTTCATTTTCTCGTGCCTTTATGAATATCCCTTTGTGGCATTTACGCAGCTGAAGAAAACGACTGAGTGGACTGATAGTTTTGCCTGAGCTTTTATCCAAAAAGGAAACGCGAGATTACTGGCCAGATTCAATGGCAAACAATGACCATAGTTTTCCTAATTCCGCTCGTCGTTTTCAATGAGGAAAATATTGAATTGCTCTTGGGGGTAACATTCAAAACTCCAGCGCACTCATTTTGCAGCGAGATGTCACTACAATAAACGTGATTGCATTCACAGTGTATGAGTGTTTATCTAGTGAGTCGAATTGGTGCCTTCTGTAACCCATCTCACGATGAACCATTAATTTGCCTTTTACTTTTCTTCAAAAACGAATAATTCTCTAAGATATTGGAAAATATTTCCCACCCTTAAAACCTTTCTAATACCTTACAATGGGTTGTCGGTGGCTAAAGAGTTGAGCCTTCGTGAGTTAATCATTTTTAGAGAAAATTTCATGTATTTAGCTCCTACAAAATTTTCAGGGAAGCGCAGACGTCATACAGCGGACAGACAGAATATTTTTCTTCTCTAATCTATATCCATTCTGCGAGTAAGCAACTATCGTAATTTAAATTGTTATGGTTTATTATAATAAACTATTGTTATCGCTCAAGAGATCAAAATATTTAATTATTGAGGGCTTTTGAAGGCGTGAAAATTCGTATTTCCCTAAGTTTTTCAGACAATGGTGTATAATATCGTTACGTATCGTTAAGATATCGCAACTTTCGTCTGGATTGTTCTGGATTTACAATATGGAGACTCCCTTCGAGATTTTTAAAAATTCAGTATTTATGAGGGTATAATTTGAGAATTTTCGTTGTTATAAAAAATCGTTCAGTACTCGTCAATACTCTCCACAGCTGTACCGGTAGGCGAATAATTTAACTTTTAATTTCAAAAGTAAGAAAATTAAAATAATTAAAATTACTATAGTTTATACGGAGTTTTTCCATATATAGTTACCAATCTGCTGTTAGTTGGAAACTTACACAAATATTCGTGATAGGGAGCTATCTGAAGTGATGGTCTCGTTAGATCATAGTTGAAGGAAAGGAATAATAGACCACTGTACAATCAATAGTAGCTTTTTAGTAAGAAGTGGTCTGAAATTACTGGTGGTTGCCATTAGAAGGCGGGTACTCGAAATTACCAATCACCTCCGGACGAATCATGATATCGTAAAATATAGTGTGACATTATTTTGCAGTGTTGGTCTCTGGAATTATTTATAATTTAAAATAACGTATATAGGTAATTGGCGTTCAATGTACGGCTGTATAGAGGAGAGAGGATTAGAGTTGGAGCATTGGAGATACATTAAAAAGCAACATACAACAGGAGAATCATCCCGTGAAAAGGAGTGAACAGGGGAAACAGATGAAAAAGAGATGAAAGGAGGCCTGGAATGTAGGGTTGAATATAAAAGAAGGAACATCGCGGAGAGGCACGTAATTAGGCTGTGAACAGAAGCGCGGGCGAAGTTGGTATCGAGATGGAAATGGTGGGATTCTGTGCCTTTGTTGGCCCAGGGGAGAAATATTTGCATTTCAGATGGTCACTATGGAGAGTCCCTTCCATTCCTATGTACCCTAGCCCTTCAATCCCGAGCAGGCTGCCTCTTTCGGGGAGAGGTTTTGGGATCTGACTGGATCCAGAGTAGGAAGAGCATTACAGGAGTGAGAGAGGAGTTTCCTGTATAAATTTAAGGCTCATTTCACAATTTGCCACTTCCGTTGCCGAGCTAATGGACCTCTTCTGCAACCTTCGTCTTATGCTCCCCCGTTTGAACGAAACGCCTTTGTTTCGCTTATTATAGCACAATTGTGACAGAATAAGCTTGTATTTTGATGATTTTTGAACAAATTACTTCCGATGATTTAGAGGTCGATGTCCTCTTCGTAATTGTTAATTTCTCGGGTTCCCGACTGCAATATGGACCATCAGAATCTGTATTAAAATAACTCAAGTCAAACTTCTGATGAGAAAGAGAGTAAATTTTATGGAAGCACAGATAATGGAAATATGAAAAATAAGTATTCATCAGAAAAGTCTTCTGAAGTAGATTCGCATTCGTTGATAATAGTGAGAGCTATTAGCTGAGTCAACCGAATAATCGATGTGGCTGATATATTATGGGGTACAGTGACTGACGAAGTCGATTAGGTAATCAGTTCCCTAGCAAGCAGCGTACGATTTTACTAACTGTCCTTAGACGACTTCTAGTTTGGATGTAGTAATTTTGCAGAAGTAATATTGGGTTTATATGATCAACAATAAAGAAGGCTACAGTGGTAGCAGTATGCTGCGAGTTCGATCGCATTTATTTGATGGAAAACTAGAAACACACCACCACATTGATCGATCCGAAACCCAAAAGGTTGGTCGGTGAAATCAAAAAAATATTCCTAGCAGAGCGTGGTTTCGATCCACGGACCTCTGGGTTATGGGCCCAGCACGCTTCCACTGCGCCACTCTGCTTGTTGCCTCGGTTCGTGAAATGTATGCTACTGATCTCTTCATAACTGTTCCTGCTTGCCTGTTAATAATTTTCCGTTTTTAGTGACTTAGAAATCGTTTAAATTTAAACAATTGGCAAAAAATCTGAGGATAGTGTTCACCTTCCGTACTCGGCTGCTCTCATAGTGGGTAAATTAAATTCTGTATTTTTGCAGTTAAAAGGGGACGGAAGTCGTCATTTATCCGCGAAATGAAAATTGAAGACATTTTCGGAGTGCTCTCTGAAAAAAGTCTTATATTTTTTCTCTTTAAAATAATTTTTATTATTGAATTTTGGACAACACTCAGTACTCCAAGATATACCTACTAACTTGATAAGAATATCATCTAATATGTTATTATCAATAATTTTGAATGGTCAAAGTCTTGAATTAGGCTTGATTTTTGTTGCTACGGTCGCACGCCGTTTTCGTGTTATTCGAGATACTCTAATACACAAATCACAACCCGATTCCTTCATAATAGAGGACTAACTTTGATGTAGCCTGTATGACTTTTTTCTATTCTTGTAATTTTTCGGTTGGCTATGTGATTTGTACACAAATTTTTTTAATGGCGTCATTTGTACGTGCGAACCTCCGAGGCCATTTTAGAAACTGGGTTCGAAACAAACATAGCCCCGTGTAAACTCGCCTTAAAATAGCTGCACAGCTTCGTTGTACTGGTCTCAGCCATTTTCCGTACTCATTCCCTGTGCGAAGAGTATTTAGGCCCGAATACGTTGCAGGCTCAGCAAGATCATAGATAAACTGCCTCTTACAACATAACGCTCAGTAAACAGCTCTTGCGGAATGTTATACCGGGGATATGTTTTCGCTTAGCTACCCTCCCATTATGGCGTGCTACATGGATGTTGAGGGAGGCTCTATCGCTAAACACGCATGGTGAACTAATCTATAATTCGATATTGCGGTTTGTTGAAATGTTTGTTAGGCGAACTCGATCATTTTGTTATGGTGAAAATGGATATTAATTGTTGTTAGTGTTGGTAGATAGATGAGGATAGGAGGATTGGATAGAATTAGGTTACAACGGTAAGTTTTGCCGATATAATAGGAAAGTATTATAATTATTATGTTGCGGTCCGATGTGAAATACTTGAATTTTTCACAATTAAACAGCTCACACATTTCTACAAAAAATACCCAATCCTTGATTTTTTTTCAAGTGACCTCCTCTGAAATCATTTAGCCCAGAACTATTTTTTGCGTCCTCAGTGTATTATTATTAAATAATAAACTATTGTAATCGCCAAAAAAAAAAAAAAAAATTCTAACCCCCTCAAAATTTGATGATTTACGTTTCAAGGCATGTAGAATCCGTATATATCCAATAAAAAAAATTCTGTCTGTCCACCGTAGTTCTTTAGTACTTAATTAAAAGCCGAATTCAATGCCTTATAATACAGCTTGTGTGAGCGCTCGATGAGCATTCCAAAGAGTATAGAACGAATTTCATAGCTCTACAAATGATCAAGTTTTTTCATCTAGCTAAATTTCACAAAATCTTGACAATTCTACGCGACAGTTGCATTAACTCGAGAACCAGTAAAACCATTTTTTAAAGTGATTCAACGTCAAACAATTAAAAAAAATCAAACTCACCCATCTTTCCAAAAAATTGGAAAATAATAATCCCCTCCCAAAACCCCTCAAAAATACCCCTAAAATTGAGATAGCGATTTGGTTAAAGCATCAAGCCATTGTCAGTCCAAGAAAGATTTTGGTGAGAATTTCAAATGTGTACTAGGTCAAGGGTGAACGGATGTAATCTCTTATTTTTATTGGATAATCCTAGACTTTCTTTTCTCGGTTGACCACAAAGTTTTATTATTGAATAATAAATAAATATTAAAATCGTTTTGATCCCGCGGGTCAAATCAACAAACATTCATCGTTCCCCATCAAGAAATTTAAGGTTAATTTCATTCCTTATAGTAGCTTATCTGTGATTATTCTCTACACCATCGTAGTGATAAATTTTCATCGATGTGCGAAGAGCAACTTCGTTGAGCTGACAATATTGTGACAACTATCACCAATAGGAAACTATCCACCGTTGTGGATACCGTTTATAAATAATATATTTTCAGTTTGACTCTAGCTTTCAATGAGGATTGATTATTGTGGAGTTGTAGTGAACTGTACAATTTGGCGCAGCCAGTAGATTTTGACCATGGGCCAAGCGGTCGATTTGCGTTTCAGAAAGCTTCTGGGCAGGTGGAAACTCACGGAATTCCGAGTTAGTTCTGATCAAGAGTGGGTAGCAGTCACACCCTGCTTCGGAGACGTAACTTTTCACGCAAAATTTATTAATCCTGTAACTGACTTTACTGACAGTGTCAGCCAAAAGACTCTATCAGTTGAGATGAGCGATCTCGAAATCCAAGCCTATAAAGACATGGCTGAGAGGTCTAAGTCAGCGAACACGGATATCGCAGCGACCATGCAAATGTTATTAGTTTCCCAACAGAACGCAATGTCCGATCTCGTTTCACAATTCGGACAAATGATTGAGAGGACGAACAATAATTCTCCGAAGATGAATGTCCCAAAATTCAACGGGAAAACAGAAGACCCAGCTACATGGATGACGCTGTTTGAAAGGGCGTGCCAGACCAATCGTTGGATTACAGATCAGCAAAAAATAGACATTCTCGGCAACTTTTTGGAAACCGGAAGCATTGCTGAGAAGTGGTATCATGATTGGATAGTTCATTGCCAGTCCGGGGATTGGCATCACTGGAAAGATTCGTTCCTTTCAGCGTTTGGGCAGAACCACAGATTGCTTATAACCACAGATAAGAACGGCAGATTTGTGTTACCGTTCGGACAATATGAGTACAATAAACTTCCATTTGGGTGGAAAAATTCTCCCTCCAAATTTCAGAGGTGTATGGTCAAAGCGCTCGGTAAAGTTTTGAACGATCCGCATATTTGGGTTTATATAGACGACATTCTGATCGGGGGTTACTCCATCGAGGAATGCGCTTCCAAAACTTACCTCGTGATCTCGCAGTTAACCAACAAAGGGTTACAGCTGAATATGGAAAAAAGTGAATTCTGCAAACCGGAAGTGACTTTTCTCGGGAGGCGGATAGATGGAGACAGCAAAACCACCAAGGAAGAAGTTCGTGGCGCTGGTAAGCAACGCGTTGGAGTTTTCCTATCGATACGGCTCATTACTAGACTACTATTATGAGAAGCAGCGTCGCATCAACCTGGCCTTCGGGACAATGACGGATAGAGCCTTCAATTTACTCATAATTCATGGATTGCCTTCATTTATGCAGAATTTGTTACTTGGCAATGGTACTAATATTGATTCTCGGACCGAATTCGTCAAGGAGTTGAGAAATTAAAAACCTTTGAGTCAACGCTCACCAGGGGGTAATGCCTTCACCAATCGGGTGGGTACCCAGGATCAGGGCAAACCAGAACCCCATACTCGCGAACGAAATCCAACTAATCGCCGTGTAAATGCTATTGAGGACACTGGCTATGATGGAAAAAGTGTGAAGTCTGAATCCGAAGTAAATTACGACGTGTTTTCATCGTACTCAGACGGTTCTTCCTGTTTAAAAAACTAAACCTTTACTATGCAGGGTCTTTCTGAATAATGTGGAGGTAAGCGCGTTGTTAGACTCCGGAGCCATGGTTGATTTGGTCAGTTCTAGAATCTTAAGGGAAAATGAGTGGAAAACTCTTAAAGAAGGTCATGTGTTGAGGGCATATAACCAGACAATGGAAACGTGTCTGAGGTGGTAGACCTCCTCGTACGGGTTGGATCCTTATCAAATACAACACGAGCAATCGTGTCGGATTCCATTCAATACGACGCGATCATTGGTTGGCCAACGCTTAAAAAGTTAGGGTTTTCTTTGACTAACATAATAAGTGGAGAAAGAATATGCAGCATAAGTTCAACCACCCACTGTACATACAGCAGAGAAGATGTGGCCAGATTGTTTCCTGAACAAGTTAAAGGGCTTCAAGGTCCAACAGTTGAAATTGACTTCAGGTTAAAATCAGGTGCACCAATAGTGAAAATAAAAACCGTACAGATTGACAAAAGAGAAGTACGAGTGGGCACAAGTGAAAGTAGGCGAGCTTCTGGAAAGAGGGATAATAAGACTTTCTGAGTCAGATTTCGCTTCTCCCTGTGTAATCGTACCAAAAGAAAATGGGAGCTTCAGGTTATGTCAAGATTTTAGGGAAATTAACAAGCACACGGAACTCGATCCTTTCCCCTTTCCATTGATCGACGAAATTATATCCAATTTGGAGGATGCAAATTCTTCTCAAAACTGGATTTGAAGGATGGGTTTCATCAATTTCAGCTGACGGAGGATACCAAAAAGTTTACATCATTTGTGTTACCGTTCGGACAATATGAGTACAATAAACTTCCATTTGGGTGGAAAAATTCTCCCTCCAAATTTCAGAGGTGTATGGTCAAAGCGCTCGGTAAACTTTTGAACGATCCGCATATTTGGGTTTATATAGACGACATTCTGATCGGGGTTACTCCATCGAGGAATGCGCTTCCAAAACTTACCTCGTGATCTCGCAGTTAACCAACAAAGGGTTACAGCTGAATATGGAAAAAAGTGAATTCTGCAAACCGGAAGTGACTTTTCTCGGGAGGCGGATAGATGGAGACAGCAAAACCACCAAGGAAGAGTCAGTAGAAAAAGTCAGGAAGATGCAGAGACCTAAAACCCTTCACGCCTTGCGAGTTTTCACAGGCCTAACAGGGCATTTTCGAGCATTTATACCCAATTACTCGGAGATTATTAGGCCGCTTGATAGGTTGAAAGGGAAAAACGTGAATTTTGAATGGAGCAAAGAGGCGGAAATAGCATTCACAACACTAACGGAGAAAATCACAGCAAATCCAGTTTTAAAGCTACCTGATTGGCGTCTACGATTCGAACTATGCACTGATGCGTCTCACTATGGATGTGGAGCGGTTCTCTATCAAAGAGATGAGACAAAACCAAAGAAATTTCAACTGCGGGTAATAGGATATTATTCTTATTCATTTACCAAACCGGAACAGAACTACTCGGTGACTGAAAAGAAACCCTAGCGGTGATCAAATCAATTCAATATTTCCGTTCGTATATCGAAGGAAGAGACTTCACCGTCATAACAGACCATCAAGCTTTATCCTATATAATGAAGCTTAAAGAAGCTAAAGGAAGGGTAGCTAGGTGGCAAGTGTTCCTGATGAATTTTAGTATGAAAATCATCCACAGAAAAGGAAGTGAACTAGAAGACGCGGATGCTATGTCTCGACTATGTATTGAATCCCCGTCCACTCTCTCTGAATCCAAAGTCATCGGTTCAATTGATTTTTCACAAAGAACAGAATCAGGTAGGATACAGATTGATCGTGAAAAAAGCAAACAGCTTCTCAGGACGTATCATGATGATCCTTTATCTGGAGGACATGATGGCTTTCTTAGAACGTACCACAAGCTAAGACAACGTTTCTATTGGCCTAACATGAAAAAAGATATCCTAAATTACGTACAAAGCTGCCATATTTGTCAAATTGAGAAATTTAAATATCGACCCAAACCAGACCGAATGGTTATATCAACAACTGCCAATGTACCATTTGAAACTTTGCACTTGGACTTTGCAGAGCTGAACAAAAAGTCGGAAGGTCGGGCTCGAACCAACTCATTTATTGTTGCCATAGACGAATATTCCAAATTTACATACGCGAAGAGCATGAAACAGTCAGCATCGACGGTCATCAGTTTCTACAAAGCTTGCCTGTCTTCCATCTAATAAAGAAACTCGTTACCGATAATGGTCCACAATTCACTTCAGAGAATTCAGAAGTTTCGTGACAAAGAACAACATTCGCTTAAGTCACACGGCTCCTTATCACCCCGCGGCTAACGGTCTAGCTGAAAGGAAAATTCGGGACCTGAAACAGTTTTAAACTTGTACCCTCAGTTCAGAGGCGGGTGGAAATGCTGTTTGGGGGCAGCTGTAAATCATTCAAATCATTCCTACTCGTCTGCTATCGGATGTTCTCCACTCTTTAAAGCATTCAATGAAGTTCCTATCTTACCGGCAGATGAACACTTTGGAATAACCCACAACATGATTAAAGAGAGACCTTTTTCACCTTTGGAGTTAGAAAAATACAGGAGGAGGATGAAAACAAATTTCGACAAACGACATGCGGCAAGAATACCAAAATTCCAAGTGGGGACAATCAGTGCTTGTTCAAACGGCTACCATAACAAGGCTCCAGTTGTAAAAGGACCATGCAAAATAACAAGAATCAACTGGATGGACAACGTCCCCAAAACTATTATTTACACAGATGAACAGAACAGGGAACACGCAGCAGCAATCAAGGAATGTCGTTCTTTATCACCAGCGCCACGAACTTCTTCAAGTGGGGAAGGATGTGACAACTATCACCAATAGGAAACTATCCACCGTTGTGGATACCGTTTATAAATAATATATTTCAGTTTGACTCTAGCTTTCAATGAGGATGATTATTGTGGAGTTGTAGTGAACTGTACAAATATTATCTTCTATTAGGCAGTATTTTTTAACTAATTTCATACATCTGATCATACCTATCGAATCATAATACGATATAATCATACTATAAAGCATGAAGTATTCTTTTTGAAGGAGATCCTATTCAAATCTGTTTGATCAGCTTTACCTCATTCATTGCAGCTTCAGTCCCTCGGAGCAATCTTTTGTGGATAACGCACCCGGCTATCTCTCCCTTTATGATTTATAATAAGCCTTCCACGAGTTGAACCATTCAAGGGGTAAACCAACGCAGCAGAAGATCGTTACAGAGTTGGTATGTTTGAAAAATCCACCCTTCTCATTTCCATATGTTTCATTAGCCGGTACATCGATGCTATTACTTTTTTCTTCAATTCTTCCTGTGAACGGTGACGTGGGTTCGAATTAATAGTTTGGTGGAGCTATACCGTATACAACTCATCCGTCTACCAATTTTGATTAAGTTTTCAGAGCCTCAGCCAACGTGATCTCATCCTCGAACCCTTCGGTTTTCAATACGAATGATTAACGAGCGACCATACAACAATAGCTACTAAGCTCTTTATTCGGCGAATGTAATCTAGTAGTATGAGAATCTCCGAGCTGAGGGTTTTGCAAAGCAAAATCGTTCGATCACCACATTCATTCGTCCAAGGCATTCGAATATTTGTCGTAATAACCGACTATTATTATCATCGTCATTTTCTTTCAGACTCTGAGGATTTTTAGAATCAAAATAACGCTCATCCAATGAATGAGAGGTCGATTTACGTTCGTAGTTGTCATTTATCACAAATCATTGAACTTCGCGCCAATATGAACATCGATGTGGAAACGAACATCTGTCCATTCCTGAGCGGTGAGCAACGACTAGACATTATGTGTTATTATTAAAGATTGAAGCACCATAGCGTCCACAAGCTACATATTGCTTGTATAATTTCCGCTGCATTTCAAACTAGCTATTACAAGGGGTGTTTCGATCGAATCGAAGCCGTCACCCGTGAATCCATTCATGCCTTTAGCAAAATCGAGGGTGAAAAATCTTAATCATAAATCTAAACATTCTAATAACGCAGATGATGAATTCTAATGGTCATTCCGTTATCAAAGGTCGTACGTCGAGCGAAATAATTTTTTTGCTCGTTGTAGTTTTGTCGCATCGATCATTCTTCGTTGTTGGGGTTGAGGGGGAGAAAACCAAGGCGACTGATGATGCCCGAAGGGGCGAAAGTGCTAGGAGGAGAACAAGTCGCCATGGTTTTCTCCCTCTCAACCCCAACAACGAAGAAATAAAATTTGTTAACGTCTTCCAGCCAGCTGAACGAACAGATTCCTATTGAGGGTGAGTAGCATAATTTCGAATTAGCTCGAGTAAAATTATCGTGAGTACTTTTAAGAACATTATTTTTTACAGCAACTCCAGCCTAGTTACTGTAATTGAGAAATGATGGACATTTCAATTCTGTGAGTGAAACAAGCACTGTTTTTAAACAGCCGCCAGTATTCTACCAGTGGAAAATCGATGAGAGTATTCCTCCTCCAAAGGGTGTGAAATCGTACAAAATCCTGTTACGTCATTCAATAGATCTAAGAAACTCGAGATGAATTTGAGCGGTAAGATGGAGAGAAGGCGAGGATTACGTCAGATGAGTGCGAAATGAGTTCGTTCCTTCGACGTACAGAACTTCAAAAGCCTCTTTTTATGCTTTCAAGTCTTCAAACTCGCTTTTTGAAAATCCCATCGAAAACACCCGGTGGCATATTGCTAATACCTTTTGTTGCCTAGTCGTCGACTGAAGGTTCAGGTAGAGTTGATGCTGGAATAGCAGGGTTCTCTTTGGCCGAAGGTTTCAAAATCTGTCCAAACATTTCAACAGAGGAGTTGAAATTGTATTAGTGAAGGTTCACTAGGCAAATCGCTACTGACATGACATGAAAGGCGGCATCTGGAACATCTCTTGCAAAACAAAGCTTTACAACAATGGAACGATTTTCTTTTCTTCGAGCAACAGGTACTTGAGATTTGGTGATGCCTGAAGGATTGTCGGGATGAAATCGTATTAAGACGCTTTCTTGAACCAAGAAAAACTACTCACGTGGTTAAATATGGCAAGAAACGCCATTGCTGGTCTTAATTTCTCTGAGACTACATTTTTGTGAATCATGATTACATTGTTCAGGAGTGTTAGTGAAAACTCTACCTAATTTAAGTATTCAGTTTAAGAAATATACAACTGTACCCTTCATTCGGTTGATGTGAAATAAATTTTTTGAGTTGGGCAAACGACGTGTGGTTGGCTTACTGAACTATCAATCACTTGCAACGTTCACGTTCATTGATTTGAAAATTAACACAAGGATCGATTCTTTCGCATAATCTAATGTACTACTAGTGAAATAATCGAAGGACGGAATATTCTTTACTTCACGAACCTTCACAATTGTCATTTCTTCCACAACAGTTAAATACCTTCATCGCTTATTTAATGACAGTTACATTTAGAAGCATTATCATCATTGGTTGGGGGTATATTCCAATACTTTAAGAATATTATTTTGTACCTATTTTTGTTTAATAATGGAATAAACTTCATATTCATTCTATTCATTCATCGAAAGTTAGAGGTAGTTTTGCCAACGTAATCTCGCTGAACATTGGATTCTTATCTAGCGCACAGGTGAAAAATGTTTTGCGTAGTGGCTACGTTCGATCAGTCCAGGTAAACATAATTACGTAAGAGTTGAAAAATGGCCTAAAAAGAATTCCATTTCAACTGCCGTATCTGCGTGGTTCTGAGATGGGCCTCATTCCAGCGCGGTCATCCATCAGCCCCGTCCCAGCTGAGCTACGTTTCTAGCCCCATCGCTGGTTTCAACCGTACGTAACACGAGAAGCTTTAATTTTCAAGTGCCTCCGATCCGTTTCTTCCTTCAGTTGCAGCTTTTGACCCCTTGCTGAGCAAACTGATTACCTCAGGAGATCTATCTCCTGATTAAAAATCATCAGAGAGCCATTTGTGATTGTTGATACCATTTAAAAGGGAAGAGGTACTGGTCGAAATTCGTTGCAAAAGGTAAGGGTGGAAAAAATGAAAAGGAGTTGAATCTTGCTTTCTGAATTTTCCCGTTCCCACCGACTGAAACGCAAAACGGTATGTAAAACAGACCTCTTTAACATTTCTAAATGTTATTTACCTGTTCAATATTTCCTTCACTAGGTTTTTTCGAAGAATCCAACAAACGCTGACGTGACGATAAACCAGACGAGGCCCTTTAATGGAATTCACCTTGTTTCGAACAATTCAATCTCGCAACCTGAATCAATTGCAACGGTTTCGTTTATAATTTGCATTTTAATTAAAAGTCTCAAGGAAACAAACAAACGACAAATGAGACGGCCCCCTTCCGCAGTTCGAGCGTAATTTAGGGAGCTGGTGTCAAGCAGGGACATTACAAAAGGTAATAATTAATTAGGGCTTAGTTATGATTTAATGGAGAACTCGGCACGAGGCGCGATGGCTTGTCGGAGGCGGCACGGGGACAGTTTATGAAGTGATAACTACCGTTCGCGAAAACTTGTCTTCTAGAACTGGATATGATAGTATTGAGCCAACTTTAAACAACTGATCTTTGTGTTATATATGCTTATTCAAGCATTATTCAACGTGGATGGAACAGTATCCGGTTGAAAATTAGATTTATATCCTCCCTACTCACCATATATACGTTGTACTCGTACTTTTGGTTTATTATTCAATAATCAACCATTGTAATCGACCGAAAAAATTGTCTACCCTCTCATAATTTGACGTTTTACGTTTCGAGGTATCTAGAATCCGAATATTCAGTTGAAAAATTCTGTCCATCCGCCGTCTATACTTTTTGACGAAACTGTGCTTGCCAAAAAATCTTGAAACAGTCAACGAAAATCATTCTTTGTCTGACAATACATCAATTATTTCGCTAAATCGCTAGCTCTCTATTTCGATTGGGGGGGGGGGGGGGTTAAAAGGCGAAAAATTAGTTTTTTTCAAGGTTTTTGGAACTTTTGTGTGTTCGATATCAATTTATATACCTAGTTTTTTGACGCTGACTCGAAAGAGACATTGACGGTTCAATTGCTACAATGTTCTCGAGCTATCACATCTTTTGTGTATAATTTCCAAGATTTCGAGAAATTTTGCAATGATGGTATGATTTGAAACCTTCTAGGGCTATAAAAGTCGTTCTATACTTACTCGTTGAATTTCTAGTCAACACTCTGGCGAATCCCTGGTGAATGATTGAACTTATAGTTACATATCTAATAAGAAGAGAAATCATTAAAATTGTGGTGCTGCTATCGAGTTTACAATTATACTCGTGACGGAACTTTTGCAAGGTAAAAGTTCACAAATTTCGGGATAATTACGATTGTAAGTAGATGGTCTTCTTAAATCGGTTAAATCTTCCTAAATTTAGATGGTAATTGGAGAAAAGGAATAATAAACCACTGCACAATCATTAGTAGTGTTTTTAACAAAACGTTGGATGGTAATTATTAATCATGGAAAGTTTTCCGAGGAGACTATGCTTCCCAGTATTATCAATGGGTTGTGGTTGAAACTCCTTTCATGAGAAATTCGCGACATTTAGTCAGTAGTTCGCCAAGCTGGCAAGCTTGTTCATCAAGGCCCCATATGCCGCTGCTGTGAAGCCATTTATCGCCTCGGGCAGAAATCCGTCGAGCCTGAGAGTACGATCCGAAGCATTGAACCGGGATTTTAAGCCCAATATGTCGCGCATAATACTAACATAAACCCTGGCAATTTCCGTTCATATTCCGTTCCGAAGGGATTCGGCCGAGGGCGTAAAACTGGATTATGAAGACCGTAAATTCGGTTTAATCGAATTTCAATATAAAATGGAAAAATATCCATTTGTTCCCACGGTGCAGGATTTTGTCTTGCACAAATTGGTTTAAAGCTCATAAACCCATACCGTTACAAGGATCGTTCGGGAGCGAATGAGTTTTTCGATTTAGAGCCCAAGGTTTATCGTTGATTCGGTGGTAATATGCGTTTCTCAAAAAGAATTCCTCAAGTAGTTATTCGGTTACTACTTAAATCATTAACACGCCCGAGAACAATAATAATTGGAAAACCGTCGATGGAAACGTATACAGTTCTCACATTTTTTTTCTCATCGTTAAAAATCTTACTTCAAGCTATAAATCTGAAACCTTCTTGGAGTAATCGTTCGATTTTTCATCTGCGGGGTGCTGAACGATTCTATCTCTGTAGTCTTTGTGCGTCCCAACCTTCTACGAAATAGAATTAACTCAACATAACGCTGAGATACGAAGGGAGTATTAATAAAATATCAACACTCAAATACAAACAAAGCATCGCAGTTTGATATAATGCGCCCGTCGAGGATAATTGCTTGAGTTGCGGGATGGTACTTGAATATCAAAAAGGTGTGAGTCCGTAACGCGGCTACAAATAATTTCCGAGCCGTTTCTTACATCAGCCCGAAGGGCGGAAAAATATGTTCCTAAATGTGGCGTTGAATAAGGAGAAATTCACTCCAGCAAATAGAGAAATACGCTATTGTTGATTGTGTCTACCGACAATACTTGAGCTTGTGAACCTCGACTCGAATTTTCTTACCTCAGCATATTGATTTAGTCGAAGCTCTCTGTAATTATTCAGCTGTTGACTATACGTTTGAGAAAATTATAATCCGCTTCAGGTATAACGACGCGACGCTAATTGTAGTCTGTTTGCGAACGAGCTCTTTGAATTTGCGGCAAGACTGACGCGATAGTACTCGGTGAAAATGACATAAAACCCAGTGAAAGGTATCCGAGCGATGCCAAATTCATTTGACGCCCTTTCTCGTCAGGAGCACACAGAGCGAATGCTAAATAAACCCACGAAAATGGGCGCTTCGGGTACGACGGTTGATAAACTGATGAGGCGTACACTGCATAACCCGTGTACAGGGCAGGATAGTGCTCCATTTTCATTTGCACTCTGCTTTATCGAATACCGAGGTCCCACCCGGGAGAGCTCTTGACGAACCGTCAAAAGGGAATAGCTGATTTGAAGCAATGATAGGGATGAAGCGTCACGGACTTCACAGAAACAAACCCTTCGGCACCCCAAACTGCATAGATACTCGAATATTGAAGGGAAGTTATTCAGGCAACGCACATCCAGTTTCCTCTTCGTGAGTCCTTTTGTACAACTGGGGATGAATTGGTGAGCTCACCGAATTGGCACATCTGCGACCTAAAGCCTATTGATCTCATTCTAAAAATCAACCTCAACTAGCATAGCAGGAGTAGCATAAAAATTTTGTGTATTTTTTTTTTATGTATAGTAGGTAGGTTAATAAATGCAATAATAAAAAAAAAAACTAGATTCAACGTTGTTTATATCATGTCTTACGTAGAGTACCTTCACACTTTTACGAAGTTAGATAGTACAACTTTAATCTGTGATAATTATAAATAGCGATCATTAAACTGTCCAACAACCCGCGTATCTACTTAGCTTATCAAACCAGCCAGATCCGATTTCCCTCTTGTCTGTTTACTACCATAATTTGTACTACACCCCTGAATTTCATCGAGCGACTTAGCGTCTAAAGACCAATAAGTAATATCGAGCAAACATCTGGTGCCCATATTTGCTCGTCAGACGTTATCTAAGTTAATGGCGCCTATGGATATCCAAAAGGCGCAAACAAGGGAAACTGTTCTTTACGGAGAGGCGAACTATTTATGCGACTCGCAGCTGCATCGCGATGAAAATCCCTTCTATCTCAAACAACGCCAATCCAGAGGGTTTAAAAAAAAATCGTATGTATTACTGTGACGGGGTGGAGGCGAAAAAATCGTGTTCTTTCATAACTGCGACGCTTTAATGGATTCTTACAAGTGCTTCATAGATAGGGAGCGGAATTTAGGGTTGTGAGGTACGGAGTAAGACGTGATACAGCACATGCCGCCCCTATAGTCGGTTATTAAGAGCTGGAAAAATGTTCGTAGCACAATGCTATCACACATAACGCTAAAAACGTTTGGCAGTCGGAAGGCTTCAAATATCCTCTGATGCCTGATAGCGTCATCCGCAACGTCCCCTTGATCGTTAACAGACGTTACGAACAGACGCCCAAACTTTTCGAATCTTCCCTTGAAGATTTTTTACGCTGGAAATAGTAGCGTGTCTACGGTAGCACTGTTTTGCGGGGAGCTGAGGTATTAT